>OZ038510.1:3215003-3235003 GCA_964036315.1 Acanthosepion esculentum
CGTGCATTCGTCTTGTGTAAATGGTATTTGATTAATTCATTTAAAAAAAAATCTGAACAGAAAGAAGAAACAAACAACCATGGATAGTTTTTTTTGTAAAACGACCTTCAGTTCAAAGTCAAAAAAGCATGTAAAAAAAACAAACAAACAAAAAAAGCTGAAAACAAAAAAAAAAGTTAGTGAAGAAGATGCATACGTCATTAATGACCTTGAAAAAAAATCAGCGATGTTGTTGTGTAAAAAGTAATAATGTACATAATTTTAAGTTTAGCGCTAAGTTAAGTAAAAAAAAAAACAAGCCAACAAAAAAATTGTAGCAATTAATTATACATATGTATAAGGGAATAAAAAATAAGAGTAAAAAAAATTTGGAATTAAGTTCATTGATAAAGTGAATTAAAAAAAATGAAAATAAATTGTACCACTTTTAGTATTATTAATGTTATGAGCCAACAAAAAACTCCGCCATCTGTCTCCTAAATGACCTACACATCAATGTCTGCTACTCACCCCCAAAACTAAGCTACCCCTTAAATGTCAAAGGTAAGCAAGAATATTTGATTATTTTTGGAGTACTATTTAATACTACTACATTCATTTTATTTATATTATAGTAAAATACATTTATCATATTTAAAAGTACGTCTAAAGTAGAAGGGTGTTTTATTGGAGGGGGTTGTAACGGATTAATGTTATTTTAATTATTTTAAATGAAAATAACTTCGACATACGAGCAACTTGTCTTACGAACTCGTTCATGGAACGAATTAAACTCGTATCTCTAGATTTTTCGCTTGACGAGGAAATGGAACTAATGTCTTTGGTTTAATAACAATAACAAAATTAAATTCAGGGGCTTTAGATTCCATTTCTGAAACATGGTATCACAGTGTAGCGAAAAAAACATATTTTAAATCAATTAATTTATAATATTAATGCTCTGTAAATTTACATTGAGTACTATTGTGTAAAAATAAAAATATCTATAAGAACACCGGATGTTATATCTTACTGTTCTTTCTTTTTATATATATATATATATATATATATATATATGATTAAGTCTGGTTAAATAAATTGCAGACATTATATCTGCTTATTTTTCACATATTCCATTCATACTCACGGATAACCTTGCAATTAAATGATGTGAGAAATGTGCTATAACCGTGAAGAAGGTCGAAAGTCCTTGAGAAATAAAAGCAATTTTCAGTTATAGCACCTTTCTCATATCATTTAATTGCAATACACGGAAGGTTATTCATGAGTATGAACGGATTATGTTACAAATAAGCAGACATAATGTCTGTAATTTATTTAATCAGACATGCCTAAAAGAGAATTTGCCGCCTAAATACACGACACACACACACACACACACACACACACACACACACACACACACACACACACACACACATATATATATATATATATATATATATATATACATTATAATTATATATATAAACTAAAATTATGTTTGAATACTCCAGTGTACGGTGGTTTTCTAAGCATAGCTTAGATGTGTCATGAGGTCAAAAATATGGGGCACCCAATGAGGATAGAACTTACTATACAGTTTTAATTGGTCTAGTGAGATGATTATTTTCAAAGCCTAGCTTAGACGTGGCACAAGACAAGCTTGTTAACCATTACGCCATGTCGAAGTGCCGCAGTCTCTAGATCTTTTATAACAATTTTATTAGAGATACTGAGGCACCACAGAGTAATGGATAGCGGCTCGTATTGAAGAATCGGAGAGCCGAGTTCGAATTCCAGTCGAATCCATTACATTCACTTACGTGTTAATACCATTGGGAAAGGTATGAATCCTCTTCTTCTCCCCCCCAGCTATGGGTAAATAGCAGGACAGACCGGGTTCTGTAGCTTTGGATGGCAACTTGTCTAACGCAGAAAGAAATGGCAACCTACTGCGGGAAAAAATCTGCCTCATCAGTCATGTATCGAAAGATGCATGACCGCCTAAGAGTGTATCATGCATGGCACATAACTGACTGACTGATGTGAACACATAAAGTGCTGCGCTTGAAGTAGTTTTCACCCACACTGCATGTTGCTACAAAACCAAAACAATGTCTTGCCCGCTCAGAACTATCTAAACTGATAGCTGTTTACAACCACTTTCCAAGAGCAATGACTAAAAATTGCTTCGAGCGAATTAAAGCCTGCAGGTCGCAGAGAGGACCATTCTTCGTGGAATTTTTGGAATGGCGCCAAAGAAATGCAAAGAACTGTACCATAAACAGAAACCATATCACGCGAAGACTTTCAACAAGAACTGTAACAATTAGGATGGACAGCACATTTAACTTAAAGAGAAAAAAGACATAATCAAGATGTTGATGTTCCGAACGACTTCAAGCAAAAAGCCAGGAAGGAAAGCCCAGTCAATACTGGAAAGAGCGATAACAGTTGACTTGAGAAACCTATATTCCTGAAAAATTGTTTAACAGAATGATTTTTTTTAATTTGCTACTGAACGATAGTAGCGCCGTCTTTTCAGTCAATGAATGCCGAATGTTTCCTTATAAGGAAACGGCTAATATTACCATTCACCTTATCAGTAACCCTGTATACAACCCGTGTGCTTTAGAGAGCAACCGCCTCACACAATCTAGGCGTGGCTGCTGTGGTTTCCTTACCAAATAAGTTTTTGCGGGGAGTAGTTGCTAGCCTCAAGCCCAACCAGTTTTGAAATCAAAAGAATCTGTTACTTGACCTGACCTGGCATCTCGGCTTCAGACACTTTTCAAACAGCCGTTTTCTATAAATACTTTCATGGTAATTGTTTCCTCACTGGGACCTAGACCTTATGAATTCAAGCGCAGTACTAGATTGGCGCCAAGGTCTCATCATTTTACAGTTGAAATGGCAAGAAGTTAATGTAAATTCTATGCTAACGGATTCTTCTATCACACTTCACGCTTGTGGTGCGATGTTAGTTTATTGTTCGCTCTCCCTAATCTATCTATCTACCTATCTATCTCGGTTTTTCATATCTATCTATCTATCTATCTATCTATCTATCTATCTATCTATCTATCTATCTATCTATCTATCTATCTCTGTTCATATCTATCTATCTATCTATCTATCTATCTATCTATCTATCTATCTATCTATCTATCTATCTATCTATCTATCTATCTATCTATCACAGTCTGTTTATTTCTATTTATCACTTTCTGTTCACATCTATCTATCTATCTATCTATCTATCTATCTATCTATCTATCTATCTATCTATCTATCAGTCTGTTTATTTCTATCTATCACAGTCTGTTCATATCTATCTATCTATCTATATATCTCTGTTCATATCTATCTATCTATCTATCTATCTATCTATCTATCTATCTATCACAGTCTGTTTATTTCTATCTATCACTTTCTGTTCACATCTATCTATCTATCTATCTATCTATCTATCTATCTATCTATCTATCAGTCTGTTTATTTCTATCTATCACAGTCTGTTCATATCTATCTATCTATCTATCTATCTATCTATCTATCTATCTATCTATCACAGTCTGTTTATTTCTATCTATCACTTTCTGTTCACATCTATCTATCTATCTATCTATCTATCTATCAGTCTGTTTATTTCTATCTATCACAGTCTGTTCATATCTATCTATCTATCTATCTATCTATCTATCTATCTATCTATCTATCTATCTATCTATCTATCTTTTAATTTATCTTTTCCAGTTCTCTTCCGCATTTGTCAGAATTTCTTCCTTTTCTTTTCTTCCACTCACTCTTCCCCAGTCCTTTAGTTGATGCAATGCTTTTACCCTCCAACCAAACGCAACACACAAAATCAGTCCCTGAATGATAAATCTTTTGTCAAACTGCTATATATATATTATGTAAAGTCAAACACTTGAAGACAAACTGATTTGCCTTGACATTACAACGTGGACAGTCTCAACCTGGCTGACACTTGATAAATACCTTTCCTTTCGGCGCCAGTTCACATGACCACAGCAAGCCACCTTCACTTCTTTACCACTTGATCAAAAGAGACAAGACATGGTCCGATTTGTTAAGAATGTGTTTATCTGTCCACCGATGCGTCCTACAGCAAGTTATCAAAAGCTTCCTTTAAGGGCTTGCACTTGCGAGAGCCTACTGACTTGGTGGGAGTTGTTCATTGGTTTGATTTGATTTTGACGTCTTACCGAAACATCCGATCACTTCAAATGTTATTACAGATAAAACGAAACCTTTTCTCCTCCTCCATATTTGCTTCTAAATCAACGTTAGATGACAAAGACCATCCTCTTCCCAAGTTCCTATGTCTCATTGTGTACAATCTCAGGAATATTATCATCACAGCTCGTGAAGTTTCTAGACTTATAAAATGCCTTGACCTTAAGAATGCCACTGGTCGAGACAAAATTCCGAAGAACATCAGCCCGGAGTTATGCCCAATCCTAGCAGAGTTATTCAACCGCTGCTTGAAAGAGTAATCCTTCCTAAGTCCGTGGAAAGTGCCAAGCGTATGCCCGGGGGCGTGCGATCTTCCCCCTCCCAGTACAGACCTATCAGTCTCCTTAGTATCATCGGCAAAGCTTTTTGAAGCCTAAATCAATAAGAAGGTCGACAAGCACCTAGAAAAGAACAAACTCTTCAGTCACGATCAATATGTGTTTAGCTTGGCCTGATCCACTGTCGATGCCCTAACCAGTGGTAATTCTGGAACTCTGAAAGTCTGGGGGGCACTTGGGGGCCGAGATTTTTCTGTGGAGGAGGGGTGGTAAATTCAAGCAGCGTAAAGACTACACCACTATCGTATACACAACTTAGGAATGAGTTTAAGTATAAGTATGTTACTTCACTAAATTAAACGGAATAACTTTTCATTCATAGTAGTGGAGTTCTAATCTATTCTTGCCCTCTTTTCCCCGCTCTCAAGCTGTTGGACCACAAGAGAGGTTAACTTTAAAAAAAATCAAAGGGTTAATACTAACGTCAATACTAGCAGAACACTGTAACTAATTCGTCTGCTCTGATTTTATTTCAATAAAACTTAGAAAAGTGAAGGGTGGGCTACCGAGGGCCAGCCAAAATTCTGGGGGCATTGGCCCCTTCTGCCACCCCCGTAGAATCTTCACTCACAGAAATAGTGAGGTTCTTGACGACAAACACATCTCGAGGACCATAAAACTAGATATCTCAAAGACTTTCGATAAGGTGTGGTACAAAGGCTTATTACACAAGCTCTCCAGTTATGGAACCACAAGGGTCTTCACGATCATAAAATCCTCCCTAAAAGTTAGGTCCCTGGCCAGTCCTCCGGAGCCCTAGAGATCAAAGCAGGCGTCCCGTCATGGGGCCACTATTTGGACCAACCCTCTTTTGGGTCTACATAAGTGATTTGCCTAAGAATATACTCAGATAATTTGTAAATATCTATGACGATGATACGACTAGAAAAGGGCGCACCTCTAAAACTCTCGATGGTCAGAGATTAGCGAGCGAACTCTCTTCCGAGCTTGTACACAATGGGGTAAAAACTGGCTGACTACATTCAATGACTCGAAGACCAAACTAGTTACATTCCATCATCACCAATCTGATCCCGAACTACCACCAACCTGGATGAACGGATCACTCCTCGAGGAGGGCCCGTTTCTTCAGAAGCTAACTCACACCCGACCTCAAGTGGAACTCATACATACAATCTATTGCTAAGGATGCAATTAAAATGGTGGGCTCTCTGCACCGCTCCAGTAAGTAATTCTTCTCCTGCTAATCCTTTACCTTTACGACGGCCAGATCAGAGGCCAAAAGTGGAGTACTGTTGTCATATTTGGACAGATATGCGCTTCGAGGGAAATATCTGAATGAGAGAGATTGCTTTTCTTAAAAGGAAAATATAGCTTTGTTGAACCGTGACGCTTTTTGTAGTCAGATCAAACGGTGTTTTCTCCTACAAAGGGCAGCATAGGTTCGATCCCTGCCGGAGAGCATATTTCCTTTAAGATTTCTCGAATGCGCAAACCGACAGACGTAATACACATTGTTTAAGAAAATATAAATTTTGCGTCTATTTAAAATACGAGTATCCACTAATAATAGCCTTTGATGTAATAAAAATTTCTACCATTTAACCCATAGGTGAAGGAGAAGCATTGTTATATTCCCTAAGGATATTTGTGCGATTGTCTGGATTTGTTGGGAGAAAGAGTTAACGCTTCTCTGAAAACTCTGGGAATGTTGTCTTGAGCCAGACTTAGATAAGCAAAAGTAAATTATATGTTTTTTTTAGCTTAGAGTTATTTTAAGCCTGATATTTGGATTAATTTCCTAAGACATGTGCTTGGGTAATCGTCATGTTGGGTTCAAATTACGGTCTAGTTTGTTACTTTTACTTAAAAATATCATGAATCTATTTCTTCTGTCCACAGCTATGGGTTAAATAGTAGGGTGGACTAGAATATATAGTCTTGAGTGGAAATCCGTTTATGAGAAGGAAAGCATAATTTCAAACCGTGAAGAATCGGAAGACCGCTACAATATCTTCCCAAGAAGTCATGGAATTACATAGATAATAAATTGAAGGAAGCTGTGGAGAGACATGATCGCCTATGGATATGTTATTAAAACGTATTACTCCTATTTACAAAATTTACATTGTTCGGACTGTTGTCTACATTTTTACTGCTTTATTCACGACGTTTCGGCTGTTGTTCGCTCCAACCTTCTTCAGGTGATATACGCTGGAATTCTGAACCGAACCCTTTCTTTAGTTCACGGGGGGGGGTATATTGTTCCAATTCCACGTGTCATGCCTCAACGTATATCCCTGAAGAAGGCCAGAGCGTACAACGGCCGAAACGTTGTAAATATGGCAATGAAGACGAGGACTGTCTTAGAAACGACTTTTTACTTTGTTTTTATTCTAATGTTTTATTTTTTTCAATCCAACAATTGCACAGTGTCTCTAGTATATTAAAAATTATTAATGTGTTCTTGTGAACTTCAATAAATATGCCGCGACATTAGGCCCAATGTGTTTGAGGGTTTAGACAAAAATGACAAAAGAGAGTAATCCAATTCCTGTTCAACTTATGGTCTATAACACCTAGCTAGGCCAGACTGATTAATTACCTCTAATGACATTTCTCAGGGCAAGGTGAATCTCTAGTCTTGGGTGGCAATCCGTTTATGAGAAGGAAATCAGAATTTCAAACCTTGGAGAATTGGAAGACCGCTACAATGTAATTTCATAGATAATAAATAGAAGGAAGCAGTGAAGAGCTGTGATCGCCTATGCTCGGAATGGATATGTTATTAAAACGTATTACTCCTATTTACAAAATTTACATTGTTCGGACAGCTGTCTACATCTTTATTACTTTATTCATGACGTTTCGGCCGTTGTTAGCTCCAACCTTCTTCAGGTGATATGTAACTTTTCACAATTAGATCACATTAGTATTAGTCGTATTAGTTGTAGTAATTTGAGTATTATTATTAATAGTAGTAGTAATAGTAGTAGAATGTTTTCTCTAATAACATGTGACAGATTGTACTGGGTTATATGGTAGCAGCAGCAACGAGCGATCCTTGATTTGATCCATTGTTCGGAACGACAGAGGATTAGGTTCACTGCACAGTTTGGGATTTGGAGTTGATTTTCTAGATTGCTTAACAAAGCCTGGAGAGCACAGTGTTCTCTGTTATTTATCTAACAGAAAGAAAGAAAGAACGAAAAGCAGAGAGAAGGAAAGACCAAAAGAAAGAAAATGAAAAGAAAGATAAAATGAAATAAACACAAAAAGAAATATAAAAAGAAAGACAAACGAAGATAAGAATAAAAAGGAAGAAAGAAAGGACAAAAAACGGACATAAAGAAAGACAAAAGGAAAGATAAAATAAAGAAAAGGCAAAAAGGTATATAAAAAGAAAGAAAGACATAAAGAAAGAAAAATGAAAAAGAAAGACAGAAAGAAAATGAAAAAGAAAGACAGAAAGAAAGTGAAAAAGAAAGAAAGAACAACAGACAGAAAGAAAGACAAAAAGAAAGAAAAAGAAAACGAAATAAAAATAAAACTAAAGACAAAAAGAAAGATAAAATGAAAGGAAGGTAAAAAGAAAGAAAATTAAAAAGAAAGAAAAAACGGAAAAGAGAAGTTAGATAAACGAAAGAAAGACAAAAAGAAATGTCAAATGAAAGAAAGGCAAAAAAAAAAGAAAAAAGAAATTAAATTAAAATAAAAGATGAAAAGAAAGTTAAAAAGAAAAACAAAAAGAAATAAATTTAAAAATAAATAAATAAAAAACAGACAGAAAGAAAGACAAAAAAAAATGAAAGAAAGAAAGTAAAAAAGGAAAAGAGAAGTTAAATAAAAGGAAGGCTGGAAGAAAAAGAGAGAGGAATTAAAGAAATTGAGTAAAAGTATTAAAAAATACAAAGTAATAAAAAGGAAACATGTAGAATAAACAATAATGGTGGTCACTGGAAGGGGGTGCTTGGACTAAATCAGACTAGTACACGAAACAGAATATTTCCCCTTATATGTGCATATTATCCTCATATAATCCAGAGTTTACCGATTCCATTTTCTGAGCTGATAACCGTTCAGCTACATGTACGTACTATAATGAAAAATAAAAGGATCCGAAATTTACAACTGGTACAATTAGTAAAATAGAAAAGAGCACTGAATTGCTAGGCAACATCTGATCTACTATATGGCAGTGGATGAGAGACAATTTCCTCCCAGATGAAGAAGAGACTTGAAGCAACAGTGATGTCTTTATACCGACGAATGCTGAGAAGATTACGCATTGAACAAATAAGCAACGAGTAAGTCCTGGGGAAAATAGGAACAAAAAGGACACGTATACTTACAATCAGAAAGAGTTGACATTTCCGGGATACACAGCGAGGAAAGAAAGCTTGAAGAATTCAATACTCACAGGTGTATTTTTTTTAACAGTCACTTAACGATTTTAAATTAGTGGATGGTAGAAGATGGTCAAAGTAAAGAGAAAGAGGGCATGGAGAATTTAACACTCACAGGACATATAGAAGGCAAGAGAAGGAGAGGGAAACAGCGAGTAACCTACTTAACGAGTTTGAGTGAATGGATAGCAGAACAAGGACAAAGAAGGAAGGTAAAGGGTCAAAAGTTACTTAGAGCAAGAAGAAAGAAGGCATAGAGAATTTAACACTCACAGGACATATTGAAGGCAAGAGAAGCAGAGGGAAACAGCGAGTAACCTACTTAACGAGTTTGAGTCAAGGACAAAGAAGGAAGGTAAAGGGTCAAAAGTTACTTAGAGCAAGAAGAAAGAGGGCATAGAGAATTTAACACTCACATGACATATTGAAGGCAAGAGAAGTAGAGGGAAACAGCGAGTAACCTACTTAGCGAGTTTGGGTGAATGGATAGCAGAACAAGGGCAAAGAAGGAAGGTAAAGTGTCAAAAGTTACTTAGAGCAAGAAGAAAGAGGGCATAGAGAATTTAACACTCACAGGACATATTGAAGGCAAGAGAAGCAGAAGGAAACAGCGAGTTACAGGTAAATGATAATGCTACAAGTTCGAAGTAAGATTAGACAAAATATGGGCATAAAGCGGTGGATAGCCACGATCTTCTGCGTTTTGAATGGACTTGGCACATAAGAGTATATTGTTAACATATTAATATGAATAATTATTATTCATTATTCATTCATTATGATGACTTCGAACAACCTAAGACTATTATATCTAATACTACTATTAGGTGTACAAATGCAGCGATATAAAATGAAAGAAATACGCGGACAAACTAATAAAACAATGTAATTTCGGAAAAGTTATGACTATTACGACTACAAGAAATAAACAAGAAAGAAAATAAGAAAAAAAACTAATTGAAAGTAATAATTATAGCAATATACCATCTCTGATTTCGAGCAATTTAACATTATTACGTCCGTCATCCTTAGACTAAACAAGTGGCAAAATAATATGTAGGAAATATCACAGAAAAATAATTAAGATTATTCTGCACTGTTTAAGAATATCGAAAGACTTATTATGTAAAATGTAACACACTGGAAATACAAGTCAGAATGAATGATAATGAATCAGGACCGGAGTATTTGCTCTATTTTTAATACTAGATGGTGACATGAAATGAATGAAATATATTAAAAAGTAATAATGACAACGCACGTTAGAAAAAAAGAAATTCGATCAATGGAAAGTTTTAATGTCTGTTAATGTAGGTGGGTGTTAACATGAAACCGTAACATAAAATGAAAGAAACGCGACAAGAAGCAATAAAGAAACACTTCAGACTACCAGGTGTAAATGAGAAAAGAAAGAAAAGAAAAGAAATCCCAGATAAAGTTGAATGAAGAAAATGTGACAGGTAAAGATTCGGACAACAAAAGACAATTACTTTGATTAGTGCTACCAGTTACCAACTAAAACGATACAAATGATGGAAAATGCTACACGATAGAAATTACGAAACATATAGGTACATTCACGATACCGGATCTAACCAAATATCATGGCTGATCGTTACAGCAATACATTATACATATTCAGCCTTCTCTAAATTTCCAAACATAGTAGTCCATTAAGATCCAGAGTCAGTTGTCGGGGTTCACCTGCTAATTGGATTCCTCGTGAGATTTCGGATATTCTACCTATCGCCATCTTCAGGTATCTGTTTTATAATATGCCAACTATATTCGAGCCAACATGCAAACCTTCGTTGTTATACTCGTGAGGTTTCAGTCATTCTACCCATCGGTCATCTTCACGTATCTGACGTATTATATGCATTTCTATTCGAACCGACATACTGATCTTCGTTTTATAATCGTGAGGTTTCGGTCATTCTAACCAGCGGTCATCTTCACGTATCTGACTTATTATATGCATTGCTCTTCGAAACAACATACTGATCTTGGTTGTTATACTCGTGAGGTTTCGGTCATTCTAACCAGCGGTCATCTTCACGTATCTGGCTTATTATATGCATTTCTATTCGAACCAACATACTGATCTTCGTTTTATAATCGTGAGGTTTCGGTCACTTTATCCATCGGTCATCTTCACTATCTGACTTATTGTATGCACTGCTATTCGAACCAACATACTTAACTTGGATGTTATACTCATGAGGTTTCGGTCAATCTAACCTTCGGTCATCTTCACGTATCTGACTTATTATATGCATTGCTATTCGGGCCAGCATGATCATGTCTAAATCAGAACCTATATCGCATCAGTAAAAATCTTCGTCCTATGTAAAAACTTTTTCCACGTTGTAGCGATCATCAGAGATTCTACTTGTCTACAAGCCGGATTGTGGCTTGGGTGCTGTGGGCTTTACCAAGGTTCCCACTGCTTATTCTCTATTTGTGGTTGAAGACAAATTTAAATTGGAACCAGTTTCGAGGATAGCACACAAGAATCGAAAGAGATAACATAATAGAGACGATGTCATTCTATATGTAAACAACCGGCTTCCAGTTAGATTCCAACATATATCGAAGTGTTAGTTATGGGATCATTGTTATCATATACATGTAATACTTCGATGTAATGTCTATAGAAATATCACTACTGAAAGCAGACACGATACGTAGATGATACTTTCATACTCTGGCGACATGAGAAAGATGTTCAAATAATGTGATATTATTTGAATTCAATAAGGTCTTTCATACAGTTCTCAATTAAAAAGGCAGAAAGCAGAAGAAAAATCGACCTTTTTGAATGGACCAGCAACTCGCACATTTTATAGGTTGAACCTATCTCTTCATCTTTAGCTAACTGTTATGGTCCAATATCCTCGCACCACGGTTATGGTTCAAGGTTAGGACCAAGGAAGAACAACACGAACACAAGAGTAGAAAATAACATTTTGCGAGAGAATTGTTTCATTCTCGGAATTTTGCCCTTTATTTGTTATTACCCGTAGAAATAATTCTTGTAGTTCAAGATGCTTCTGTTTGTTTTTCTTTTGCTGGTCAAATTGTATTTTCATAAGTTCCAATATGGTTGCCTTAAAGTCTTCCATTTTTACCGTAATTATGTGTAAGTATTTTTCTTTTAGTTTCAGACTTCAGGTCTTTTTAACTACTGTAAAGTTGGTGTCCAAAAAGAAAATTTTCTCTTTTTTTTATGTTCACGTATAACTTTTTTTTTCACTGCCAACGTCGCCTCTGTTATGGATGACCGATAGTAAAAGATTTTTTGTAGATTCTCCACGTAGAACTTGTTTCTTGAGTATACTTTTTTGGTTTCTCCGCGTAGAGTTTGTTTCTGAAGTTTCCTCAGTATACTTTTTTAGGATTCTCCGAGTAGAGTTTGTTTCTTCAGTCCTCGTCGCCACTGTTATGGTCCAATATCCTCGCAGCACGGTTATGGTCCAAGGTTAGGACCAAGGAAGAACAACACGAACACAAGAGTAGAAAATAACAAAGATATATTACAACAGAAATATAACACAAGAAATTGAAGGTGTTAGTATTAACTGTCAGTCTGGTTTAGACTGAACTAATATGTCTTGTCTCGTTAGGTCTCAACTCATTCCTCTTTCCTCTCTCTCAGAGAGGCGCAGTATTTATAGAGTCAGGAAGAGTCCATTATCGTTATAGGTAAGTTCCCATAACACTAACATTCACCGATCAATATCTAAACTTGAAATTCCATCATTCATACACTGTCAAGAAAGGTTCTGTTCGCTGACAAACATCGGGCCGAAGAGTAATCCCAAATATTTTTGTGTGGTATTTAATTTTATTTTGCTACTTGTTTATGTTTAGGAGTAACGGACATAATAATCTTAAGCTGCTCGAAATCCTAGATGTTATCTTGCCATGATTATTACTTTTGATTAGTTTTTCTTTTCTTTTATTTCTTTTTTATTCCTAGTGGCAGTAATAGTCGGAATAGTCATAATTAGTCATTGTTTTATTGATTTCTGAACGACCAAGACTCATGCCAACATAAGATGTCGGGATAAGAAATATCTTTCAAGGTTAAAATTAAATTGCAAACAGCATTTTTCCGAACAGGGAAAGAAGATTCGAAGACACCAATAAGAAATCTGCCACAGTTCATGTACCTTACATAAAAATATACACCTGAAAAAATTCAAAAGACCTGCGGTGCATGCACTACCAGGATGGTATTCCAAATCAGTTCAACCCTTTAGAGATATGCCTTTCGGACGAAGCACGAACTCAGAAAAGAACATGACCAAGGACGCCACCCCATGCACCTGTGACAAGGAGTATAAAAAGTCTAGCGGCTCCCTAAAAGTAAGCGTGGTGGAACATTGAAAAACAAATGTCATCCGGGGAGAGACATTGAAAACTGTCATGGTTGATCCTATAGGGAGAGGACAATAGTTCGAATAATGTAAATAATGTACATAAGACCTCATCTCAGAAAGACAGACAGATACTAAAGGAAGAGAGACTACTCAAAAGACATTACACCTTTTGAATAAAGATGCTCATATGGTGCCCTACTATCCGAGTACAGACACTGGGTTTAAGGCTCCAGGATTTTAACAAACGATTGCCGAAGAGAGAGAGAGAGAAAGAGAGAGAGAGAGAGAGAGAGATACTGGTTTAGGGACACAAAGATGAATAAGACTGCTGAGTAGTAAGTGACATGAGTTATTCCCCCTTGAAAACAGTATGGAAAAGTATACACACGTGGTTTGAATAAACTTTTCAGTTAGAGGTTCGAAGAGGTTTACTGAGTAAAAAGACAGGCGCCGAAACGTTCTGATTGTAACAACCAAGATGAAAATTCTGGCCTGAATAGCAATACATATAATAAGAAACATACC
The DNA here is from genome assembly GCA_964036315.1 of Acanthosepion esculentum. Lineage (NCBI taxonomy): Eukaryota > Metazoa > Mollusca > Cephalopoda > Sepiida > Sepiidae > Acanthosepion > Acanthosepion esculentum. The sequence continues at coordinate 3,228,861 of OZ038510.1, forward strand.
TGAAGATGACCCATGGGAAGAACGACCGAAGCCTCACAAGTATAACAAGAATATCTGCATGTTGGCCCGAATAGCAACGCACATAATAAGACAGATATCTGAAGATGACCGATGGGTAGAATGGCCGAAATTTCGTGAGTATAACAACCATGATCAGTATGTTGGCTCGAATAGCAATGCATATAATAAATCAGATATGTGAAGATGACCGATGTGTAGAATGGCCGAAACCTCACAAGTATATCCACATGGGTCTGCATGTTGGCCCGAATAGCAATGTATATAATAAAACAGACATCTGAAGATGACCGATGGGTAGAACATCCGAAACCTCACGAGTATGGTAATTAAGATCAGCATGCTGGCTCGAATCACAAAACAAATAATAAGACAGATACCTGACGATGACCGATGGGTAGAATGGCCAAAACAACCAAGATGTGCATACTGGTCCTAATAGCAGTGCATATAACAAGACAGATACCTGAAGATGGCCGATAGGTAGAATGGTCGAAACATCGTGAGTATAATAACCAATAGAATAGAGAGAATATTTTCTTTATTCGACCTCAATCGAAATCATAGAGTCCACAACACCGTGCCTCTGGCAATTGTGAACTCCATTATGAATGGCTCTACAGTATGCCCTTCAGACGGGCTAAGTGAGTTGCTCTACTCCTGGATTAGTTGCGAACCGCTGGTAAAGAGCTCAGTTTGCCCTGCTATTAAACATATAGCTGGGTTCATATCTTTTCTTGGATTAGTTGCGAACCGCTGGTAAAGAGCTCAGTTTTCTCTGCTATTAAACATATAGCTGGGTTCATATCTTTTCCAAGATTATTTGCGCTAAAATGGCTTTAGCGAATTCTGTCGGGATTCGAACCAGATCCGACGTGTTCTGCTTCCGATCCGCTAACCGTTATACCACCCGCAAATAAATAGATCGGGAAACAATCTGATCTCAGAATAACTTATGTGGCGTTATGACAAGAAGAGCAAACCAAATATTTGGCGCAATTGATATTGATTCATTAATCGACTGAAAAACGCGCCTTTAAATGAATGATCACTGAACTTGTAAATGTAGCAATAATAATAATGTTCGAATACGTACCTGACCGGGTCGGTGGCTTCTGACTCTTCGGAGTTGGAAATCAATTATAATAAGCATAAAAGTCTATTTATTGGAGACCCCGTCTAACAGGCAGCGCCTCTGTTTTGCACTAATGGATTAGGGTCAATGGACACGCTCTCATTACTGGGACGAAAGCCGATGGGTCTAGGCCATTTTGAAAACATATCCGCATACAAATGTGTGTGAGGTCCCTCATTAAATCGACCTTGTGTCACATTTACTATTGTTCTCTACAATTTATATTTTCATACCGCCTTACCTACCTACCTAGTGCGTGTGTGTAAAACTTCTGAAACAAAGGTATATATCCCAACACAAATATACATTAATGGTTCTGTTACAATGAAAATATTTTTCAGTGAAAATGTTATTTAGTGTTAATAAATAAGAACCGAAGGTTTCAATTTCATTAATGTTTAAATATTTGACAGAGTCGGCACTTAACCTTTGGGTGTTGCCAGATGCTCGAGAGCGAAAATACTTCAGTCGAGAACAGGAAATAGCAAGATAGAAACAGAATTACGTATTTTTTTTATAAAATTCTTGAAAATCAGGGAATTTTGATAAAATTAATTAAAAACTAATTTCTCTCTGCCATCGAGATTTTTGCTCTGATAGCTCGATTACATGGTCTTAACTTCTCAACTTGCAAATATATTACTTAGGCGTCTGGCTTCTAAGAATATTTTCACATGATAGACAGATAGTCAAAAGAACACCAGATAAAAGCATCTCAGCGTGGGGTAATGGTTAACGAGCTCGTTTGGTTGATCAAAAAGCACTGAGTAGTGAGTTCGATACTAATTGGGTGCCCCACACTTTGGGCCTTGTGCCAAAGTAAGATAAATTTAGTAAATGATATGAACAACAGGAAAAGGCCTCACAGCGTGGAGTAATGGTTAACGAGCTAGTCTAGGTGATCAGTAGTACTGAGTAGTGAGACTCATTGGGTGCCACACACTTTTGGCGTTGTGCCAAAGTAAGATAAAAGTACTAAATGATACGAACAATAGAAAAACTGCGTGATGTAATGGTTAACAAGCTTGAGTAGTAGATTCGAAACTCATTGGGTGCTCCACACTTTTGGTCTTGTGCCAAAGAAAGATGAATTTAATAAATGACGTGAACAACAGAAATGTTCATTTTGCAATGCCGTCATGTTTGGCAATTCTGGTTGATAAGTCTGATCTTGATTGATTGCTCCAAACTTGTAGCCTTGTTCCAGACTTAACTACACTAAAGAATTAATAAGAAAGTAAAACGGAAAAGCTTAGAGAGTAGAGAATGTCCGTTGACTGGGCTTCTTCGTCACCCCATTCCTTGGTCTACTTCCTCTTTTAGCAGTTTTATTTCTGATGGCGTTCAAAATTGAATTTTCAATGGCCGGGTGTCGTTATAGAAAAATCTTTGTTAGACTTAATGGGAAAGGAGAAACGGGCAAGGCGGAAGAAAGCAAATCGATGAAAACAATCGAGAGAAAGAAAGAAAGAAAGAAAGAAATGAAGAAAGAAAAAGAAAAGAAAAGAAAGAAAGAAAGAAAGAAAGTGGTGATGGTGGGGGGGATAACTAGAAAGGAAAGAAAGTGCTGAGAAGTGCAAGTGAGAAGAGAGAGGGAGAGGAAGAAAGAAAAGATGGAAATAATAAGAGAAAAATAAAGGAAGAAAAAATGAAAAAGGCGAAAAGAGAACATTTTGCTGCAAGGTATTTGCATTTTGCTGTAAGGTATTTGCATTTTGCTGTAAGGTATTTGCTTTTTAACCTTTAGCACACTGCATTATTAATATTACTTCCATTTCCACTGCATTCTTTTTCAAATCCTCTCAATTGCAGCATCCTTATTGTTAATTTCACTTAAAGGTGTTTTCTGTTGCCATAGCAGGATATGACAACACAACTATGAAATTCAAACAAATTTAAATTTAGAAATCTAAGTGATAAAAGTTAATAAGCATTTCTTCCATCTTAATGTCAGTTGCTTTCATCGTATTTTACAAACTGTAAGCATTCTATGTGTTGTGAGACCGATACTTTCCTACATCATGGACTCTCCCAGTACTATATTATTATGTGAATGGTAGTATCATGGGAGTAGCACCAGTAATGCGCAGCCGCGTACGATACCAATATCGGACACCACTGGATAAGTAAGCCCTGCTTACTCTTACACTATTCTTTGTAACTTTTCTGTTTAATATATCTTTCTTACCTCTAACCCGTGTTCCGTGTTTTTCTTCCGTGGCATGTCTAATAGATATCAGTTATCAGTTCTCTCCTGTTAATTCCCCTCTCCAAGTTCTCCATCGCCTTAACCTGGTGGAACGAACAGTCTACCCAGTGAGCGAAATAAAGGGTTCAGTTCGACATTCCAACAACCTGATGAACAGCCGAAATGTTGTAATTAATATGGCGACAAAGATGAGGACAATAGTCCGAATTATGTAAATAATGTACTGAGGTAAATTTTTAAAAAGTATTTTATGTAAGCTTTTATTTTATACCAACCACTCTTACAGTATATCTTTAGTTAGTATTAACAAATGTTTATATATATATATATATATATATATATATATATATATATATATATTATGTCATTCACAGACAGTACTCTATCGCTGTATCACAGCTCCTCAGTGCGACTAGACTTCCGAATGCCTCAAGCCAGGATTGAAACACATCTAATTTATATATGTATGTATGTGTGTGTGTCTGTGTATGTGTATGTGTGTATACTAGCTTAAAAGCCACCCGTGTCATTTAAGCTAACTCCTGCGGAGGGGTCTTGATTGGGCCTTCATCACGATAGCTTGGGAGTAGTCGCGATAGGCAACAATAAACAACAGAAGAACACTAAATTATCACTGCATTTTAGTATTGTATTAATATTTAAACTTACCTTTTAAAAGTTCAACGATAATTCTGACGCTACTTAATTTAAAGACAATTTGATTTACGTAGGTCCTTTCCGTACGAACAATTATTTTTATTTCATGGGTGACTTACGCTAGATTTAGCAATTAATTTCGATTATTTCCAAAGTTATAAAACTTGTTATCGTACAAAAAAAAACGTCGCAAAAAAAGATGTTTTAATTTGCTCACTTGCCGGTGTGATTCCAAAATGGTATATTATGTTGGGTTACGGCCTCTGGGATTAACGTTGAATAAGTATGACACAAAATGACCAAGGCGAGATGTCTGAGACTCTATCTTAAAACCAACTTGAAAGAAGCCGTTTAATTAATACAAGGACTGACCAAAATTAACAATAAAAAAAACAAATGAAAACTACAGATAAAATTCAATTTCTTCAGAGACAGTCATTCACTCCTGTAATTCACTGTGACTAACAAGCAGGGATTTTTTTTTCTCCTGATGATGGCCATTCTGGCCGAAACTAGTCAAGGAACATAATTGAAATAATAAAACAAAAAAAATATTAATATACAACTCAGTGTCTGAAAATGTTAAATTTTAATATTTTTTTTGTTCAAAACACACACACACACACACACACACACACACACACACACACACACACACACACACACACAAACACACACACACACACACACACACAAAGATATATATATATATATATATATATATATATATATATATATATAATTTCCTATATTTATATGGGACAGAGCTCAATATAAGAGCGTTTGAATAGATACATACGCACACACATATGTGTGTGTGTTTGACCTGAAGATGAAAAAAAATGTTGCCACTTAGTGTTGATTCACTTTATCTATTTCAGTTCACCCTATCTATCTATCTATCTATCTATCTATCTATCTATCTCAGTTCACTTTATCTATCTATCTATCTCTCTATCTACCTATCTATCTCAGTTCACTCTATCTATCTATCTATCTATATATCTATCTCAGTTCACTTTATCTATCTATCTCAGTTCACTTTATCTATCTATCTATCTATCTATCTATCTATCTCAGTTCACTCTATCTATCTATCTATCTATCTATCTATCTATCTATCTATCTATCTGTCTCAGTTCACTTTATCTATCTATCTATCTATCTATCTAAATATTTCAGATAGAGTATATCTGTAAAAGCACAATATGAGTTTTTCTTTTGTCTTTATTAGTCATATATATATATATATATATATATATATATATATATATATATATATATATATATATATAAATAGTTTTAGTAGGATATAGAATAATATTAGAACAAAAGTGGAGATAATGACAAGCTAGAAAAAGCATTCAGGCAACACATTTCACCTCTTTATGGTAGGCGTCTTCAGATTAGAATAAAAAACCGTACGTAATGAATGAGTTGGGATTTTGAGGAGGAGGAGGTGGAGTTATCAGATGCTACGGACAGAAAGTTTGTCTTTTGTATTGAAGCCGTTAATGTCCGCTGGATTTGAAATTAACCCATTCGGTGTAGAACATTTTCTTTTTCATTATCGTGTATTTGACGTTGTGTGCTACTGAAGCCTCGAGGGATGATCGGTGATATAGTGTATGAATCCCGGTCTGAGGTTTGACCCTATAAAACTGGGCAAATACAGTCGACGTTAACAAGCAACTTTGTGGCCGTAGCATATGATGAGGATATTTATGACCTCTTCCTAAAAAAATTCCAATGTACTTTCTTAATACCCGGGTTTGTCTCGGTATTTACGCAACATCTCCCGACAAGGCGAGATGTGGCACAAGGCCGGTTATTTAATTCTTTATTATATTTTTCCAATTTTCGCATAAGGAGTAATTGTGCTCGATGTTGTGGATAATCGTGCGGCGATTCCGACTCCGTAGGCTTGGGAAAACATTTCCTGTAGACCCCGTATCTACGGGGTCGGGTAGAAGTCTATCTCCCCAGGCGAGACTATGCCTTTCGGCATAGAATCGTCTGGGCTTCTCTCTGCCCGAATATAGAGAGGGGTCGACAAGCTGAGTATTAGCAAACTCCGAGGTCTAGCCAACTCACGGGTTTGTCTCTGTCATTCCATCCTAAAGT
>OZ038510.1:3237503-3242503 GCA_964036315.1 Acanthosepion esculentum
TGCTTGCTAGCGGCATTACTGTCTTGCTTGGGCTGGAATGATTAAAAACAAATTCCATCAAGATTGCAAGCAAAACGTATAGTTTGCTTGATTCTGGGATTTGGGAAATGAAGAATAAAAAAAAACATTAATGATATCAAACTTTCTTTGTTTACAATGTTGAATTCAGAGCTGTCTTTCTATTAGACTGGTTGCCAACCATGGCTAGAGAGTTCAGTTTGCACTGCTGTTTAACCCAAAACTTATATATTAACATCTTCATTTAAACACACAACAACCTTCCCTGGACCCAAAGCCCATTGATGTCAACAACATCCTGGATAATCCTTCTCTCATGAGATTATCCATAGTGGTTGAAATCTATTGTTGCTTTGTCTTAGAAACAGAATATATGCACTCCATAATCTAACCATCTTTGTACAGATTCAGGGGAATGGATGTTGAATTCAAAGCTGCCTTTCTCCTAGACTGGTTGCCAACCATGGCTAAAGAGTTCAGTTTTCCCTGCTGTTTAACCCAAAACCTATATATTAACATCTTCATCTAAACACACAACAACCTTCTCTGGACCCAATGCCCATTGATGTCAACAACATCCTGGATAATCCTTAGTCGTTGAAACATATCGTCTTTGTTGGTTGAGTTTTGAATGCAGATTCATCATTCTCCTAAACTGGCTGACAATCACGGCTCGATGGTTAAGTCTGCGCTCCTTATTTAATCCATGGTTTGGGGAGAAGAGACGAATTAAAACATTTCCCAAGTGTATTTGTGTGAAAGTGACTGCAATTCACTCGATCGGAATTCGAACTTGGCTTAACCATTACACTCCCTGCATAACGTAGAGAGTAAACCAATGCAAATAAAATACAATCAATCTAAATTAAAATAACATCTAATAAGTGAAACAAAACAAAATAAAACTTATTGTCTTGACAGTAAACAATCTGACCCGTAAAACTAAAACAAAATGGTTTCCGCCTTCCCCTATTCCCATAATTTCCTAGTGACCTATATATAAAGACTCCACAAAGTGGATCGCATGCAGTGTTTAGTTCTATGTCAATTTCCGTATTAATATATATATATATATATATATATATATATATATATAAGGTAACCAAAAAAGTTCTGTCCGTTTTTAAAGGAAAAAAAGAAAACGCTTCACAGTATGTGTAACTTATATTTAGTCTTCGAAGTAATCGCCATCGGCATCCAGCACCTTCTGCCAACGTGTCTCCAGCTGTTCAATGCCCTTGCGGTAGAACTCGGGTGTGGGGGATTGACGCAAAGAAATCCGTGAGGGCTTTGCGAAAGTCTGCTTGATTGGTGAAGGATTTCCCACGAAGATGATTATCCAGCGAGTGGAAGAGGTGGTAATCGGATGACGCAAGGTCAGGTGAATAAGGTGGATGGCACAAAGTCTCCCACCCAAGTTGCTGTATGGTACCCCTGACCACTCGCGCGACATGCGGCCTGGTGTTGTCATGGAGGAAAAGCACACCTTTGCGATTCACCAGTGCTGACTCCTTCTGGCGCAATGCCTGTTGCACACGTTTCAATTGATGCAAGTATAGGTCTCCAGTGACCTTTTGGCCCGTTGCTAGCAGTTCATAATGAACCACTTGACGACCTGTGCACCAGACACAAAGCATAATCTTACGTGGGTGCATAGGCGGTCTTGCGGTGTGAGGGACAGCATCCTGAGGAGACAACCAATGACTGGAAGGCTTGGGAGTTTCGTACCGAACCCATTTTCATCAGTGATAACCACTCGATTGAATAAGAATGCGGTACGGTGGCGAGAAAACAGCGATACGCAGGCTGCCACTCGTTGTTCCTTGTGGACCTCCAACAGCGTTTGCAGAACCCACTTGCTCAGTTTGTGCGTCTTACCTAGGCGGTACACATGAAATATAACTGTTTCATCAGAAACGTTGAACTGTCTTGCAAGTTCACCACACGTTAGACTACTGTCCTCTTTAATGGCCGCCTTCGTGATTGTCCACTGCGAGGCTAATCATGGAGAGACAAATCTCCCGACTTGAATTTTCGAAACCAACGCCTTGCAGTACGTTCATCCACAGCACTATCCCCAAAGGCTTGACATATGCGGCGACTTGATGCAGCTGCTGATAAGCCCACTTTGAAGTCGTAAAGCAAACAGCCCCGAACGAGATCTCTAGACAGTTCCATCCTTCTCACAGCTGTCCGGCTTATAACTGATGGCCGGGCACGGTGCGCGTATTTTTTATAACGTCTGATGTTCCTACTTCCGGCTGTCCGAATTTGAAAACAATTGCTACACGCATTTCGTATATATTTCAACTTCATTCAATGACTAATCACAAAACGGACAGAACTTTTTTGGTTACCTTATATATATATATATATATATATATATATATATATATATATATACTACACGCAACCCACCAATCTGCATGCCACTAGCGTTTTCCGCTGGTGGCTTGTTGTCGGACGGCCGGTGTGTTCGTCTCGGCAATGTTATCACTGGCGGACCGCTAGGCCCACTTGTGTCTGCCACCAGAGGACCGCTGGGGTTGCCATCGGCGGAACGCCAGCGAACCACTAGAGGCTTGCGTGTAGGTTATATATATATATATATTTCTGTAGTTTACTGCTACAGCAAGCAGAAATATTTTTTTCTTTCGATGATGGCCATGTTGGCCGAAACTAGTCGAGGAATCTAAATGAAATAATAATAATAAAAACATAAGAATATTAATCTACAACCCAGTATGTCTGAAGATTTTAATTGATTTTTTAAATAATTTTTATCGTTCAAAATATATATATATATATATATATATATATATGTATGTTTATAATGTCTTTTTTGGTGCTTACAGTAGCTATAATGTCTAGAGATCCCTTCTCAGAAACCAATTCACTACTAGGGTGAGTACTTTTGTCGCCTTGTGTCAGACTTAGATTTTGTAAAGAAAAAAATATCTACAATTCTTTTCTTTTTTTCCGTTTCTGCTCTATCTTTTTACACTCCACCCCACGTCCACTCACACCTCTACATACATGTCCACACACACGTAAGCGTACACAAACACCAACGTATACGTACATACACGTACACACGCTCATACATGTATGTAGAGATCTATAGAAAACTAAAGGGAGCAAGTGGGTCGTTAATAACACGTTACTCTAAACGCGTGAATGAAAGCAGAACAGCCTGACAATTCCAGTCTCCTGCCCAGATCACGTTATGCCGTGTATCTGACCACGGCAACGTGCCTGAGTTCAAAGAAACTGAACCCAAAGGCCCCTAATAACAAACGTAGAGGTGTAGGCCTTTCATATAATTGAGTGAGGATGTCGATGTCAATACAGGTAGAGATAAGACGGTTGGTAGGGGCGTGCCCGTTGAAGGGTGATGATAATCAGTTATTGTCAGTGAATTGGGTCCCCACAGGATGACCTACTATTGCCGCCCTGAGCGTAACACACACACACACACACACACACACACACACACACACACACACACACACACACACACACACATATATATATATGTATTACAATAAATCATTCATACAAAAAGTAGATTAGTAAAGTTAATGCTATAAAATGGCGAAATCCCTTCGCTAACAAAATTTTAAAGGTTCATTAACCTACAAATCACTCGATGAATGTTATGATACTTGTTTTTTAAATTCATAAGCTGTATAAAGTCTTTCTTAAATACGCAAGTACTTTCGATTGTTCATTCAGTCATCGAAATAATTTACGTTTTATATTTATTGTTTATACGTTCTTTTTATAGATACAAATATGTAAGTAAATGCTCTGTTTATAATAAACAGTATTAACAACATTTACTGACCTAAATGTTCGAAAATTTTCATAGAAAATATGCGTCCTCCGACAGGAATCGAACCTGCATCCTTCATGGAACCGTCATATAGCCTGACGTGCTATACCATTTAGCTACAGACCAGCTAACCAGCTGCTTCCTCTGTAGCTCTGGGTTTCTCGGATATTCAGGCCGGTAAATGTTGTTAATATTGTTATATATATATACTTATATTATATACTATATATATATGGGCTTAAATGATCATCACCTTAGATAGAGAAAATGTCCACAGAGAAATCAACAATGCATGATGATTGTCATTTTCACGTCTCGAGCAGTATTCAGGTTGTTATGCGCTATATATATATATATATATATATATATATATATATATATATATATATATATATATATATATATATATATCGAAGGTATTACATGGAAATCTATATATCAGACTTATAGTGTGTGGCAAAATGGAAAAAAGCTGTCACATTTTGTTGCATTTTTTCTCATATATATATATATATATATATATATATATATATGAAATACAGCAATTGGAAATATAATTTTAATCTATTGGAATAAAAATAAAATAAAAGGTTCAAGAAAGATTTTCATTATTAAAAATTAATTTTAAACCGTTGCCATCGTTATTTTAGGAGTGATCTATAAAAGCCTCCATCGATATAACCCTTATTATTCTGAAGAAGTCCTTTCTAAAAATGAAGCGCCTAACATAGTGTTTTTTTTTCATTTATACTACTCACTATCTATCTATCTATCTATCTATCTATGCATGCCTGCTCTCGGCTGACTTCGTTGGAACGCGCGAAGTCAGGAAGGGACTGAACGTACTTATGGCCCTCCCCCATTCATCAATGCACTTTTATGTATCTTTGGTCGTTCCTTTGATCTATCTATCTATCTATCTATCTATCTATCTATCTATCTATCTATCTATCTATCTATCTCATTCTGTTCATTATCTATCTATCTATCTATCTATCTATCTATCTATCTATCTAGTTAGCTGAGACACTTTATATATGTTTCTCACTGGCTCTCTCTCTCTTATCATATCTATCTATCTATCTATCTATCTATCTATCTATCTATCTATCTGTGTCTCTTCAGTATCTATCTATCTATCTATCTA
>OZ038510.1:3247503-3252503 GCA_964036315.1 Acanthosepion esculentum
GGGGTTTATGACAACCTTAAACTGTTTTATTTCATTGTAACAAAAATAGTTTTCAGTCGTGGGGTCTGCTTAGGTCACCCTAAAACAAATGCTCTCTTTCGCTCAGAACCACTCTCATTCACCCTATCCCTCGTTCTGTCTCTCCCTTTTCACACACACACACACACACACACACACACACAGACACAGACACAGACAGACACACACACACACACACACACACACACACACACCGGATAGGATTGTGATATAGTTGCAGTAAATTTTACGAACATATTTTAGAGTTTGTTAAACCGGAGGAAACGAACAAAGGCCGAAAGGAAGTTATAAAAGTCTAGACAATAATGCTTTTAAGGCAAACAGTTTTCTAAATGCCCCATATTGAGAAATAAGGCCTTAATAGTATAAAAAGCTCAAAACTTATCTTTCCAAATTAAAGTTCCGTGGTCAGTGTCCTCTTACGAGAGTGTTAGATAGTTAAATAATTTATTTACATATATCATATACCTGTATTTTAGGTGAACCTATTCTTTTCTTTCATAAAGTCGTGAAAAAATTAGAAACAAGTTACCTGCAAAATTGAGTTTTTTTAATATGAAATTATGTAACATCACATATATATATATATATATATATATATATATATATGTATATATGAGAGGGTCTGCTGATGAATGACCCCGTGTCAAGGTGACGACTGCGTCCAGCACGAAACAGCCTGTCGCCTCTGAGTGTTGACTTCAATGTTCACTTTTATATTTATATTTACATACGCTCTATCTCTGATATTGAGCACTTTTTCCCATAAATATAGCACACCTTAAAAACTATATTTCTTCATATATATATATCTATATCTATATATATATATATAAATATATATATATATATATATATATATATATATATATATATATATATATATATATAGTGTACGATGGGCGAATTATCTTCATTTCATATTTTTAATTTTGCGCATGCGCGTTGTTTGTTTTTGATTTTGTCCACTTGGAAACGACATGCTGCACTGCTTGGCATTTGTGCCAGAAACTCCAATACGAACATTTCAGTGTGTTTGGGTGTCAATCTGAAGACATTTCAGATGATTCGGAGAGAGTTGGATGTGTCTAATGGTGATTATGAAGCCATTTGCAGTGATCACACGTGATGGCGACGTTATGCTTCCATTTACCTTCCTACAAGGCCTCGGACTCAGCACAAAGGCCTACATCAAGTGATTGGGTAGTGCTGGCCTGGGTCAAGAGGGTCTGCTGCTGAAAGACCCTGTGTGTCTGGCAACAGGACTCTGCACCATGCCATACAAGCAAGAGAACCCAGCGATGCCTGTAAGACAATTTCTGTGACCACATCACCCCTTAAATCTGGTCACCTAACTCCCCACACTGCAACCCCCTTGATTATTTTGTGTTGGGCGCATATGAGCGAGATATCAACAAAACTCCTTGTAATACCAAAGATGAACTGAAAGCAAGGGCTATGGCAGCATTGACAAATTTAAACAAGGAGACCACCCAGAAGAGTTTGCAAGAGATTCCAAAGTCGTATAGAGGCCGTGGTTAAAGCCCATGGTGATTTGATTGAATAAATTTACTCTTTAGTATTATAAGATATTTTGTGTTATTTTGGTAAAAAATATCTGTTAAAATGAGATGTCAGTGTTCTTTTCCATTTTGCCAGTCGACAATTAACCAACGCACCCTTTATATATGTGCGTGCCGCTTGTCTACGTAGTTCTTCCCGCCAAACAAAGTCCGAAATAATGCTTTTGAACACAAACTCTCCGCCGATTCTCGAAACATCCATATCTTCTCTGTATTGTATTTAAAGACATTTTTATGTTTAACATTCTTTTTATAGATACAAGTATTTAAGTAAATGCTCTGTTTATAATAAACAGTATTAACAGCATTTACCGGCCTGAATGTTCGAGAAATTTTCATAGATAATATTCGTCCTACGACAGGATTCGAACCTGTATCTTATACAGAACATTACTAACCGAACGATTCTCTGTGGCTCAATCGGTAAAAGCACGTCAAGCTATATGACGTATCCGCATAGGATGCAGGTTCGATTCCTGTCGGAGGAAGAATAGTTTCTATGAAAATTTCTCGGACATTCAGGCCAGTAAATGTTATTTAATACTGTTTATTATAAACAGAGCATTTGCTTAAATACTTGTATCTATAAAAAGAATCTATAAAAATGTCTTAAAATAATTGTCGGACTTTGTCTATTTCATAATCTGTATTGTATCCTAACAAAGACAATTTATTTTAGGAAATGCATTAAATCCAACATATTTTTAAGTTTACTTTATATGGTTGAAACGTTAATTTTGATCGATACTCATATTCGAGTACAGCATTTTTTTTTATCCAACTACATCTACCGGCCTGAATATACGGAACATCTTGTCAGAAAAATAAAACACTGTTTACTTAAAAAAAACAAAAACAGAGCATGTACTCCATAAAAAATAACATTAATGTCGAACGTAACTGTACGCTTTTAACTGAAGATAAAATGTATTGTTGGTAATTTTACTATAAAAATGTATATTTATACTGTCATAGTGTTTTTCTTTTAGGGTTCACTCTTTGACCATAGGTGGGACCCTAACACGTGCTACCACCCCGGGTCAGGGTGATCCTGGGAACAAAGACAATTAAGTGATGGTTCTACGCTCCTCAAAACCACCAATCTTCCGATCAGAAGCCTTGCTGCCAGATGTAGTTTATCGTCATAGCCAGGACTCGTTAGCAAATGGAACAGCCCATCACGTTAGTTACAAATTGGAAATAGCAAAATCAAACTCGTACAATAATTTAAATAGCTGGGAAGTGTTTTAACAGAGGACGGAAAGTGTGACACTGAAATCCGAAGGTGAATTGGGAAACCGAACGGTGCCTTACAAAAGCTAAGCAAAAGATTAAGAAAGAGAAAAAATTTGATTGAAACAGAGAAAAGAGTACTGAACTGTTAAGTAATATCAGTTCTCCTATACGGTAGTAAATACTGGACAATCTTCTCACAAGATGAAGAAACTTGAGGCAATAGAAATGTGGTTCTACAGAAGGATGCTGAGAATATCACGGACAGAACATGTGATCAACGACGAAGTTTTAAAGAAAATGGAAAGAAAAAGGACACTTATATTTAACATCAAGATGAGACAATTGAAATTTCCAGGGCGCGTAATGGTGGTGGTGGGGGGGGGCTTGGACAATTTTATACTTACACGATAGTTTGAAGGCAAGACGGATAACGCGGAAAACAATGCATAACGTACCTAATTAGCTTGTGAAAATGGATTTAGAAGAGATAACAAAAAGACACATTTTATTAAGAGCTACAAAGGACAGGAAATTGTGGAGGGCCATGATCGTCAAAGACTTGAAGGAACACCGCAAATAGAAGAAGAATGAGCTTCACTAAATGGAAGGCAGAACAAGATTTAGGAGAGATAACTAAAAGGGAAATTTTATTAAGCGCTACAAAGGACAGGAAATTGTGGAGAGCCATGATCACCAGCTTCCTGAAAAAACAGGCCACATAGAAGAAGTATCTTCAAACATGACAAAGTTCGGTAATATAATGTTCTTAACTTATTCTTATCAAATATGCATCGATGTATCTGTCTATATTTCTGAGATGAGGTATTATGTACACTATTTACATTATTCGGACTATTGTCCTCATTTTCGTCTCCATATTTATTACAACGTTTCGGCCTTTGTACGCTCCGGCCTTCTTCAGGTGGTTGGAATGTCGAACTGAACCCTTTATTTCGCTCACTGGGTAGACTGTTCTAGTTACACGTGCATGTTTAATGAATGTCAGCTATCTCCTGTTAATTTCCCTCTGAAAGTTCTCCACTGCCTTAACCGGGTATTGAACTCACACTCTTTGGGTCCTGTTACTGGATCTAACTAAGGCAGTGGATAAAGCAGTGGAGAACTTGGAGAGGGGAATTAACAGGAGATATCTGATAACTGACATCCATTAAACATGTCACGTGGAACTAGGACAGTCTACCACAATAAGCGAAATAAAGGGTTCAGTTCGACATTCCAACCAACTGAAGAAGGCCGGAGCGTACAAAGGCCGAAACGTTGTAATAAATATGGCGACAAAGATGACAATATTCCGAATAATGTAAATATTATGCATCGATGTCTTGAACAATTTTTTCCATAGTTGGTACCAACCAATCACTTTTACAATTTCCAGTATTGTTTTACATTTGGCAAGCCCTTTAGTCATTAAACGTTTCTCTGTATCCGTAATACCAGCTTTAAGATCCATTCAAATGCTTCAAACACGCGATGTGGCTATTAATTCCAGACTATGAATCCAGGACATTTTATACAAATGACAAGCATTCGTTTACATCTGCGCAGAACGGAGCGGCTATCAACCTAACTGCGCAGATAGTGGTCTCCATCATTCATCAAATAAACCTTTAGAATCTTATAAATATTCATTTTATAAATCAATAATTCATGACGTGTTTAATCACGTGAAATGCAGTGTAATTGTTTTCGCTCATAACAAAAGGACAACGCAGATAATTAACTGTCATCTTCAATTTTGCTTTCAATTTAGTTTAATATTCAGGAAACACTGAACATAAATGATAAAAGGATGAGTAACCCAACGTTCTTGATATAGAAGAGTGAAATCCTTAATTTTGGGATGGCATCGGTAAACAAGTAAATGACAAAGTGGAAAAGTTTTCTTGTGACGCGTTTCATTCTTTAGAACGTCATCGGATTAAAATTTGTTATGTTGGTGCGACTACACATGCACACGAATATATAGCTCTTGAAAATATATTTTCAATTGAGCACTGTTGAACGACAAGCTAATTCTAAAAACAACAGTCAACTGACAAGCTAATTCTAAAAACAACAGTCAACTGCGTAAATGGAAAGCTCTTCAGTAAAATGAATGGAGCACTTTTGCTGCTTGGCGTT
>OZ038510.1:3257503-3260003 GCA_964036315.1 Acanthosepion esculentum
AGGTAATTCTATCAGAAGCGGTGTTAAACCATTTCAAATTTTTACTTTACTCACAAATCCTCTCTATCTACCTTGATGATGACATAAGAATATCGAAAGCTCGGATCATATTTCCCGTATTTTTCTTCTGAAATGTTCCTCGGACAATTTCTGACGGCATTCTGTCATATATATATATATATATATATATATATATATATATATATATATATATATATATATATATATATATAATAAAGAGATAATCATACATTAAATCAATTAGCAATATTAATACAATTAACGGTGAAATCTCTTCACTAATAGACTTAATATAAGCATTAAACTACTAACAATCCACTGAATGATGCGATCCTTATGTATAAAATTGTTGTCAGATGGATCTGGTGTATTTTTTTAAATGAGCAAGTACTTTCAAGAACATAATGTCATCATCATCATTTTTTCCTTTACAGTATATATGCATGGAGAGGGAAGGTGCGTATACATACGCATACTGATATATATATATAAATATATATATATATATAAGTAATTATACTCGTATGGAAAAACCTTAGGTATTTTGGCTTGTAAATGAACAAACCAATGCCGAATGAAAAATAAGGGATAAAAAAGAAAGAACTAAGAACATGAAAATGAGGCGAAAACAATCGTTCAGAATCCAAGCTCAGAGTCCAAAGAAAAAAACCTACAAAATAAGTAAAGCAAAAGTAACTATGTAAAGTGCTCAATACACTAAGTAGAGCAAATCTAACTATGAACCTAAAGAGCCAGGCAAACCTACCTAGGTTTCACATACGCGGATCGTCAGGTATATATATATATATATACACACACACACATATTGGCAAAACTAAGAGTGCTCACAGGCACACACATGAACCCTACACAACATAGGAAGTATGTGCATGTGTGTATATGTGTATGTGCGCGTGTGTGTACATGTGTGTATATGTGTATATATGTGTATACTAATTCCTTATAATAAGAAGGTACATATGTGGAGGGAATATACGTATACATACGCATACTGAAAAAACACACACAATACATAAAAATGGAAATAGCTCTAAGAACACACAGGGGTCATTAAAAGATAAGAATACAGATATCTTTCCTCACCCTTTCTCGGACCAATCTTAATTGTTTTATTACCCTTTACGCAGAAGAACTTTCTTACTACCAGTTCAAGGAAGACATTTGTGTCACTAACTCACAAAAAAGAGAATGTTTAACATCGAGAATGTTTAACATCGAAAAACATAAGAAAAATTAATTCCTTTTAATAATATGTGGACCTGAAGACACGTGTAGCAAAATTATGGAAAATAAAGGATAATATATTTTTAAAAAAATCAACATTGCAACCAGATACGATTGCGGTTTGTCTCTTCTTTATATATACACTTTTCTCTCATTGGAACAACTATAACCTCTTCCATATATATATATATATATATATATATATATATATATATATATATATATATATATATATATCTCATCGACTCTCCCGTCGAATTCGACGTATGAGGGTCAAGCAGATCAGTTACTAGAAACTGAGAGCCCGACGCCGACACATGAGATTTGATTATAGTGGTGAAGGTTTTGTGCAGGACCATCCACACTTTTTGAAGGGACGAATACAGAGACCTGGTGCACTGAGTGCCACAAGGTCCCCAAAGGACACTCCGCAGAGTTCAGAATTCAGAGTTGTCTTTCTCCTAGACCAGTTGCCATCCAAGGCTATAGAACCCAGTCTGTCCTGCGATTTACCCATAGTTGGAGGGAGAAGAGGAGGATTCACACCTTTCCCAAGGGTATTAGCACGTAAGTGAATGTAATGGATTCGACTGGAATTCGAACTCAGCTCTCCGATTCCTCTATCCAAGCAGTTATCCATTACTCCACCGTGCCTCTCTCTCTCTCTCTCTCTCTCTCTCTCTCTCTCTCTCTATATATATATATATATATATATATATATATATATGGAGAGAGAGAGAGAGTGAGAGAGAGAGTTGGAGCGAGAGCAAATAGGAGTGATAGAGGAAAGGATGAAGAGAAGGATAGGGGATAGATCAGGGCATCTGGAGACGTCGATTGACATTACATTTGAATAGTTGGAGATTATAGCTATCAGGGAAACAGGAAAAGGGGAGGGAGTTCTACAGGCGAGAGGTGCGAGACATGAAGCTATTGGGGTAGAAGAGACGGCTACATTTAACATTTTCGACAGTGAAAAGGTGTGAGCCAGATGCCAGCCTAGTAGAATATATGTGTGTGTGTAGAACTAAGTGAAAAAGTGTAGAAAAAATCAATAGATTTAAGTAGTATCGTAAAGATCTCAATTCTGTGCAAAAATTGAATGACACGAACGTAAAATTCAAATTCCCTGTTGTGTAGAAACACAACCGACCTCTACACTAATCGGTGAAGAAAGCCTTGTCCATTCTCTATGAATGGAATGTCCATTTATAAGAACAAGAGTCGCAAAGTA
>OZ038510.1:3262503-3472503 GCA_964036315.1 Acanthosepion esculentum
ATTTTCACAAAAAATGCCTGTTGTTTTTATAATATACGTTCAAAAGAATAAGATGGCCTTCCAAATATACATAATATGAAGCCGATGTTTGTGAAGGTTAGAATGTTATGGCCTGTCGAAAAGCACATTCATTCTTTTTTCGGCAAATGGGGCAGGGAAATGGGGCAGCGCATGAATTATTTTTCAGTCAATATTTTATTCTTGTATTAATTCTTGTATCAATTTCTTTAAGCCGGTCTGTTCATATCTATCTGTTTGAAATACAAAGATAGATAAATAGATAGATAGATAGAAAGAAAGAAAGAAAGAAAGAAAGAAAATACCGATGCAGACAGACAGACAGATAGATAGATAGATATGAATAGACTGAGATAGTTGTAAATCAACTGAGATAGATAGATAGATAGATAGATAGATAGATAGATAGATAGATATAGAACGTGAAATGAAATAGACTGATAGATAAAGTGAACTGAATTAGATAGATAGATAGATAGATAGATAGATAGATAGATAGATAGATATGAATAGAATTAGGTGGATAAATAGATAGACGGGAATCCACTGAGATAGAAAGAAAATTCGATGCAGACAGACAGACAGACAGACAGACAGATAGATAGATAGATAGATAGATAGATAGATAGATAGATAGATGTGAATAGGTCGAGATAGATAGATAGATATATAGATAGATAGAAAGAAAATACCGATGCAGACAGACAGATAGATAGATAGATAGATAGATAGATAGATAGATAGATATAGAACGTGAAATGAAATAGACTGATAGATAAAGTGAACTGAATTAGATAGATAGATAGATAGATAGATAGATAGATAGATAGATAGATATGAATAGAATTAGGTGGATAAATAGATAGACGGGAATCCACTGAGATAGAAAGAAAATTCGATGCAGACAGACAGACAGACAGACAGACAGATAGATAGATAGATAGATAGATAGATAGATAGATGTGAATAGGTCGAGATAGATAGATAGATATATAGATAGATAGAAAGAAAATACCGATGCAGACAGACAGATAGATAGATAGATAGATAGATAGATAGATAGATAGATAGATAGATAGATAGATATGAATAGACTGAGATAGTTGTAAATCAACTGAGATAGATAGATAGATAGATAGATAGATAGATAGATAGATAGATAGATATGAATAGACTTAGGTGGATAGATAGACGGGAATCGACTGAGATAGAAAGAAAATTCGATGCAGATATTCAGACAGACAGACAGATAAATAGATAGATAGATAGATAGATAGATAGTGTGTGGTTGAATGAGTGAAACAGAGATACATAGATAGATATATAGATAGATAGAGAGAGAGAGAGAGAGAGAAAAGAAGAGAGAGAGAGTGTGTGTGTGTGTGGGAGAGAATATTTTCCTTTAGGTGATATCAAGTCTTTCGAAAAAGCGGGTGATGGTATACGTGCCAGCTAGAGGCTTTCAGAGATAAGGTGTTGAAAGATAATCAGTATGACATCAAAGAAGGTACTTCATCGAATAAAAGGTACTTTCAAGAAAATAGGACGAGTCGATGAGCCGAGAAAGAATGTCGCTTCTCATTCCATTGTCCTTTGCACTTCGTCCGAATTCGCAGAAAAATTGAAATCTGCATATTTAACTTTGGTGGGGTGGGGAACTCGAATAGTAGGTCGCACGTTTACAGCTTTTACTTATTTTCTTTTTTCTTTTTTTTTGTTTGTACAAAGACACCTAAACTAAAATACCAAACTCTCGCTACCTTGATCTATCTTTACAAGTTTCAAATCATACCAAGAATTAATTACTGCTGCCATTTTGGGGGCTGGTGCTACACAATTCTCACTGTCCCGCCTTGACAGAGTCAAAAGCCATTACCCGACTTTGTAGGTGAAGAATTATTTTCCAGCCTACAACCTCTTTCTCCACAGAGGAAACTTTACTAGCTTCTTCCTAATCTATTGTTATTCCTATTGGCAATTCTTCAGACGTGCTTCATTCCTTCGTTCCAGCATTTCATCAGACATTCATAGTTAGGAGGCGCCAAACCACGTACACCAAATCATCTTTATTGCCATCGTATTCCATTGGTAAGGAGGAAGTTCCACACAGAGAGCTTCTTCCTTTAAACTGTTACTATATGAAACAGTCTCTCGAGGGGTGTTTCCCCGAACACTACAATTTTAATCTAAGTCTAGGATCAACCGATATCTATCGTACATATCCTCAAAATATACATCTATTCCTCCTCCCTTCCTTACATTTCATACATTATCCCTCTACCTTGATTGGCTCTTAGGTCTTTCATTGAATAAACAATAGCACGATGAGTGAATAGCAGTTAAGACCCTACCTTTTGATACAATCTATCAACCAAAGGGTCAAAGTCATCAATTCTGTCTATATAGCCGCCCGTTCAACAAAACCCTTTTAAGCATCATTCCGATTTTGTTCCGTTTCGATTGTCAGGTAAAATAACATTTTTTTGCTCTAATGTCAGGTAAAATAGAAATCTTGTAATCTCTAATGTCAGGTAAATTTAACATTTTTTTGCTCTAATGTCAGGTAAAATAGTAATCTTGTAATCTCTAATGTCAGGTAAATTTAACATTTTTTTGCTCTAATGTCAGGTAAAATAGAAATTTTGTAATCTCTAATGTCAGGTAAATTTAAGATATTTTTTGCTCTAATGTCAGGTAAAATAGAAATCTTGTAATCTCTAATGTCAGGTAAATTTAACATGTTTTGCTCTAATGTAAGGTAAAATAGAAATTTTGTAATCTCTAATGTTAGATAAATTTAACAATTTTTGCTCTAATGTCAGGTAAAATAGAAATTTTGTAATCTCTAATGTCAGGTAAATTTAACATTTTTTTTGCTCTAATGTCAGGTAAAATAGTAATCTTGTAATCTCTAATGTCAGGTAAATTTAACATTTTTTGCTATAATGTCAGGTAAAATAGAAATCTTGTAATCTCTAATGTCAGGTAAATTTAACATTTTTTGATTTAATGTCAGGTAAAATAGAAATGTTGTAATCTCTAATGTCAGGTAAATTTAAATTTTTTTTGCTCTAATGTCAGGTAAAATAGAAATCTTGTAATCTCTAATGTCAGGTAAATTTAAATTTTTTTGATCTAATATCAGGTAAAATAGAAATCTTGTAATCTCTAATGTCAGGTAAATTTAACATTTTTTGCTCTAATGTCAGGTAAAATAGAAATCTTGTAATCTCTAATGTCAGGTAAATTTAACATTTTTTTGCTCTAATGTCAGTTAAAATAGAAATCTTGTAATCTCTAATGTCAGGTAAATTTAACATTTTTTTACTCTAATGTCAGGTAAAATAGAAATCTTGTAATCTCTAATGTCAGGTAAATTTTAACATTTTTTTGCTCTAATGTCAGGTAAAATAGAAATCTTGTAATCTCTAATGTCAGGTAAATTTAATATTTTTTTGCTCTAATGTCAGGTAAAATAGAAATTTTGTAGACTCTAGTGGTTCTACAGAAATATTCTGAGGATACCATGGATTGAAG
Organism: Acanthosepion esculentum; assembly: GCA_964036315.1. Classification (NCBI taxonomy): domain Eukaryota; kingdom Metazoa; phylum Mollusca; class Cephalopoda; order Sepiida; family Sepiidae; genus Acanthosepion; species Acanthosepion esculentum. The sequence goes on from OZ038510.1 coordinate 3,266,059, forward strand.
ATGTGAGCGACAATGAGGTTTTGGAGAAAATTGAAACAAAAATGAAACTTGTCAGGAGATCGAGTTGAAATGTTTGGGGAAAATAGTGAGGGAAGTAGGCTTGGAAAATCTGATACTCACAGGGCAGATTGAGGGAAAGCGTGACAGAAGCGTGCAACATGCTTGATAATCTTGTGCAAATGGATGGTAGAACAGGGTTTGATCTCGAGAGGACAGGGAGTTGTGGAGGGCCACGATCGCTTACCTCCTCAAGGGACAAAGTGAATAAAAGAAGAATGTCATGTAAAATAGTCATTTTGTATGCTCTAAAGTAGCATGGTAAAAATTCTCGGCGTCACGTCAATTGACGCATTGATAAGGACGAACTTTTATAATTAGAACTCCCGAATAAATAACAAAGCTCCACGTTTGGTGCTGCAGGTAATCAGTGATTAAATGATTAAAGGTACAGTTGCTTTTTAATTTAAAATTCTTCAATATCTGTCTATATTTACGACGTTTCGACCGTTGTACGCTCCTGCCTTCTTCGGGATCTGTCTATATTTCTGAGATGAGCTATTGTAACTATTTACACTATTTACATTGTTCAGACTGTTGTCTTAATCTTTGTCATATTCACGACGTTTCGGCCGTTGTACGCTCCTGCCTTCTTCAGTATCTGTCTTTATTTCTGAGATGAGCTATTGTAACTATTTACACTATTTACATTGTTCAGACTGTTGTTCTCATCTTTATTGTTATATTAACGACGTTTCGACCGTTGTACACTCCGGCATTCTTCAAGATCTGTATATATTTCTGAGACTAGGTATTGTCACTATTTACATTGTTCAGACTGTTGTCCTCATCTTTATTGTTATATTCACGACGTTTCGACCGTTGTACGCTATGGAATTCTTCAGGATCTGTCTATATTTCTGAGATGAGGTATTGTAACTATTCGCACTATTTGTTCGGACTGTCGTCCTCATCTTCATAGCCATATTCACTACGTTTCGGCCGTTTCAGTTAATTACCTTTAGTAACACAACTCTCCAATTTTGGTTCACTTCTGCTGTGGTAAGGGCACATGGTCCAGTGGATAAAAGCGTTGGTTGAAGTAATCCAATGGCTTGACCCAAAGAGTTGCGTGTTCAATACCTGGCTACAGCAGAGGTGAACAAAAATTTGGAAATTTGTGTTACGAAAGAGAAATAATTGAAACCGAAATATAAAACTGGCATGGCACATGGAATTAGAACAATCTGCCCCGTGGGCTAAATAAAGTCTTCGGTGAGAAATTCCAACGTACATCCCCTGAAGAAGGCCGGAGAGTTAATTCCCTTTACTAACTGAGCTCTCCAAGATTTTGTTTATCTCTAATGTGGCCAGGTATTGAACACGCAACTCCTTGGGGATACATGGCCAATTTATAATTCCAACATATATCACCTGAAGAAAGCCAGAGCGTACAACGGTTGAAACGTCGGGAATATGAAAATGAAGATGAAAACAACAGTCAGAACAATGAAAATCGTGTAAATAGATATAATACCTTCTCCCAGAAATATAGACAGATGTGGAAAGATTATATTGAATTAACTGTTAGGTCGGCTTCTTTGAAAGTTCGTTCACTGTGGCTTGCTAGACAAACTTTTCCCTCCAGAATCTATAGTTACAGATTGATAAGTCCAATATTCATCCAAGCATTGAATAATGCTGCCACATCTGGTCTGGCGTTCCTGCTATATATTTAGACAGTCTTGATAAAATGCAAAGAAAAAACTGCAATATTATTGGTCCTGTTCTGATATCTCATCTTTCCTAGCTTCCTTGTGCATGTTCTATAAATACTTTCATGATAATTATTTACATTATTCGAACTATTGTCCTCATATTTGTCGCCATATTTAATACAACGTTTCGCCTTTATCCTCAACGACACAGGGCACAGTGGATAAAGGCGTTGGTTAGATCCAGTGACAGGACCTAAAGAGTGTGAGTTCAATAACTGGTTAAATTAGTGGAGAACTTGGAGAGGGGAATTAACAGAAGATAACTAATAACTGACATCCATTAAACATGGCACGTGGAACTAGAACAGTCTACCCCAGTGAGCGAAATAAAGGGTTCAGTTCGACATTCCAACCACCTAAAGAAGGCCGGAGCATACAACGGCTGAAACATTGTAATAAATATGGCGACAAAGATGAGGACAATAGTCTGAATAATGTAAATAGTGTACATAATACCTCATCTCAGAAATATAGACAGATACTGAAGGGCCGAAACGTTGTAATAAATATGGCAACAAAGATGAGGACAAAAGTCCGAATAATGTAAATAGTGTACATAATACCTCATCTCAGAAATATAGACAGATACTGAAAGGCCGAAACGTTGTAATAAATACGGCAACAAAGATGAGGACAATAGTCGGAATAATGTAAATAATGTACATAATACCTCATCTCAGAAATATAAGATACTGAAAGGCCGAAACGTATTATAATAAATATGGCAACAAAGATGAGGACAAAAGTCCGAATAATGTAAATAGTGTACATAATACTTCATCTCAGAAATATAGACAGATACTGAAAGGACGAAATGTTGTAATAAATATGGCAACAAAGATGAGGGCAAAAGTCCGAATAATGTAAATAGTGTACATAATACCTCATCTCAGAAATATAGACAGATACTGAAAGGCCGAAACGTTGTAATAAATATGGCGACAAAGATGAGGACAATAGTCCGAATAATGTAAGTAATGTACATAATACTTCATCTCAGAAATATAGACAGATACTGAAAGGCCGAAACGTTGTAATAAATATGGCGACAAAGATGAGGACAATAGTCCGAATAATGTAAGTAATGTACATAATACTTCATCTCAGAAATATAGAGAGATACTGAAAGGCCGAAACGTTGTAATAAATATGGCGACAAAGATGAGGACAATAGTCCGAATAATGTAAGTAATGTACATAATACTTCATCTCAGAAATATAGACAGATACTGAAAGGCCGAAACGTTGTAATAAATATGGCGACAAAGATGAGGACAATAGTCCGAATAATGTAAATAATGTACATAATACTTCATCTCAGAAATATAGACAGAAACTTTCCTGATAATTGTTCTGATGATCTTTCCTCTATAATACCTAGACTTTATGAATTTAAGCACAGTACTAGATTGGCGGCAAAGTCTCATCATTTTACAGTGGCTACAATGGCTAGATGTAACCTTAAGTTCTCTTACTAACTCTTTCTTCTCTCGCACTTTTCGCTTATGGATCTATCCTTCAGCTTCCTGCTTCCCAGTAAACTTTGATCTACTTAATTTCTGTTCTTTGATCGTTCTCTTAATAATGTTTACGACCACTAAGCCCTGGCGTCTTAGTTTCATTGCCTTTTTGGGGGTGGAATCCTTAAAAAGAACAGATATGTAGTTACGTATCACTGTAAGACTAATTCGGGCTTATAAATTAGACACGAGAAGGAATAGTTATACGATGAAAGAGTCCTATTTGCTATTAGAGATCTTGTTAGATGATGGCGTTCGTGATGAGGATGCTGATGAGAATTGGCGAAGTTGAGATTGGTAGTGAAAAAGAAAAAGAAGAAACATTTAAGATTCCATTATCATATGCTCTGGTCAAAAACCAATTACGAGTGAGTCATGACATTGCTTCTTTGGCGACGGGTTATCTGACATCTTGTGACTCCTTGCATAAAGAAGGTCAGGAGTCCGACTTAATTTCACAACAAATAATCATTATAATTCAAATAATAACAAGGTGGGAGGGGGCCGCGCGCACACACACATACATAGATATACACAGGCATACACACGCATTTGAAATGTATTGATGGGAGACGAGGGCTCAACATGGAGGACATAGCATTTTTACTTATAAGCAGTGAGGACATAGAAATCAACACGGGATTGGCAGTTTAACTTTTTTTAGCAATTGTCAGATGATTTAATAATTTTTTAAAGTATCAACCATCATTCCGTGTTTATTGTTATGGTGACACTGTTTATATTTCTCTGTCTCTCTTTCTATCTCTTTTACACACACACACACACACACACACACACACACACACACACACACACACACACACGCGCACACACATATTCTTTCTCCCAATATATTGGAGAAACAAGTAGAAATAAAAAAAAAACGCATTTATGAGCACAAAAGAGACCTCACTAAAAACAACTTAGCTAATGCACTAGTCATACATAGAAATAAATTCAACCCCAATTTTGATTTTAAAAAAGCTACACTCATAAAAAAAAAGAAAATAACTCACTCAGAAGGAAAATCCTCGAGAGTGCCGTCATTGAATATTACCCAAATATTAATCTACGCCCAGGCCTTTTCCCTATTTCACCTTTCATAACAGAATTACTACTCTCCCAAACACATGTACAGAACAGTATGAAGAAATGAAAAGAAAATTATTGAATCCGTCAACACAGCAATAATAACAATATCTCCACACGTGACAGTAATTGATGTAATTTTCAGTTAACAGTATGAAAATAGCGTTCTCTAAATTCTTCCAGTTGCTAAGGACATTTTGTTTTGTTATTATTGGTTACTTTGTTTAAATAAATTCATTTCGTTTTTTGCCTTGAGAAAGTCCACGTTGAACGAAACGCGTCGGCAACTATTACAGTTTTCCTATTGTCTTTTACATTTATATATATATATATATATATATATATATATATATATATATATATATATATTATAAAGAGGTAATCAAACAAAGAATTGATTAGTAATATTGATGTAATTAATGCCGAAATCTCTACGCTAACAGAGGCATTAACTTAGTAACAATCCATTGAATGACGCAAACCTTGTGTATAAAATTGTTGTCAGATGAATCTGGTGTTTTAGAGGATTTATTTGTAAATGGAAAAATTACAGCCTGAGGATGAAAATGTGAAATTTTCGAAAGTACTCTCTGCTATATACTGGTGGCTATGTCTCGATTAACCAATTAAATATCAGATCAGATATGTAATTGGTTAATCGAGACATGTCAACAAGTATATTTTTTATTCTGACCTTATGACCCCTACTTTAACTTTCGGAAAAGATGTAACGATTTGTTTTTCAATTTACCTAAAAAATCATTAATGAGTTTGATCCTCACTGTGTGTTCCATTTGCTTGTGATGAGAAAGCCATTTATTTTATAGAACAAATATTTATTTTTCAACATAATCTCCTTCCTTGTCAGTGCACTTAATTCAGTGTTTAATATAGAAGGATATCAGTAAGTCTGTAACCTAAAGATGAGAAAAGCATTCATTTTACACAACAAATATGTATTTTTTAACATAATCTCCTTCCTTGTCAATGCACTTAATTAGTTTTGATGTAGGAACACCCGTATGTCTGCAGCATATTGTTGAAAATAGGCTATTTACGCAACATTTATTTTCCCACAATATTTTCTTTGTCAATGCACTTAATTCCGTTATGAATATCTAGATAAATCAATAAGTCTGTAGCCTAATAAAGAAAAGAGCATATTTATTTTTCAGCCCGATCTCTCTCTTTGTCAATGCACTTAATTCATTGATGAATATGTTGGGACATCAATAAGTTTGTAGCCTAATAAAGAAGATAGCATATTTATTTTTCAGCTTAATCTTCTTTGTCAATGCACTTAATTTATTGATGTATATGTAGGAAGATCAATAAGTATGTAGTCTAATGAAAATAAAAGCATTTATTTCACAAACATTTATTTTTTCTTGTTAATGCACTTAATTCAGTGGCGGGCATTAAGGACATAGAACAAAAATTATACATGAAACATACATGAAAAATTATACAGATTTCTTAGATGCAGGATTAATATGAGTAAAAGTTAGTCAATTATCTTCAGGAGGAACGGTGGATAACGGCTCGGATTGAGGAATCGTAGAGCCGAGTTCGAATTCCAGTCGAATCCGTTACATTCACTTACGTGCTAATACCCTTGGGAAAGGTGTGAATCCTCTTCTTCTCCCTCCAACTATGGGTAAATAGTAGGACAGACTGGGTTCTATAGCCTTGATGGCAACTGGTCTAGGAGAAGGTCAACTCTGAATTCAAAACCATTCGGCGTCTGTACCGGCATCCGGCGGCCTCTTGGTTACTCCTGCCTCTGCGTCTGTGGAAATTCTGCGGCAAGTAAGAGCATATTCCTCCCTCCACTGGAGGTGTGGGGACCGCGTGTGAAGTTCAAACTCCCTTGTCACTCCGTTTCAAGAATTCACCGCCGTTGGAATCGGGAATGGCTGTCGCTCGTTTCAGCATTGGCGACGGATCGCCGTGCTTGGTCGGCCTTCGTTCCGGACGCGGTGAATTCCTTGGAAGGAGCCGGCTTAACCGATCCAGGGTGAATGCCGCAACAACATACATACATACAATTACCTTCAGCATCTCAACTCCAAAGCTTCAAAGGCGTGTCTATCCGGCCATTCTTCGGGGAGGAGAGAGAAAGAGAGAGCGAGAGTGTCTTGTTTATAGATTTTGATAGATAATATATATATATAGGCATGTCGATATATATATATATATAACTATATCGATATATATATAAAAGATAGATTTATATATATATATATATGTATATTGATAGATAGATAGATAGAAAAGATAGACAAAAAATAGACTGATAGATAAAAAAGTACCCCCATATATTATTACCACTATGAACTGTGCTTAGAAGAAAAATCATCAATATTAACTTTTAATAATCAAATTAAGTTATTAAAATAACAAGAATTAAATAATGGGTCGATGCCGACATATTAACAAATATTTACTTTGTTATTTTAGTAATTATATAACATAATAAATCAATTAAAATATTAACTAAAATATAATAATTGATATTGAGATTGATAGATATAAACAGACTGAGATAGATAGACATATAGATAAATTTGAATAGACTGAGAAAGACAGACGGACAGACAGATAGATAGATAAATATTAACAGATAGATAGATAAATATTAACAGACTGAGATAGATAGAATGATAGATTGTTCGATAGATTGATAGTCATGAAGAAACTGAGATAGATAGCTATGAACTGAGATAGATAGAAATGAACAGACTATGATAGATAGATAGATAGCTAGAAATGAACAGACTGTGATAGATAGATAGTTAGATAGATAGATAGATAGAAATGAACAGACTGTGATAGATAGATAGATAGATAGATAGATAGATAGCTAGCTAGAAATGAACAGACTGTGATAGATCGATAGATAGAAATGAACAGACTGTGATAGATAGATAGATAGATAGATAGATAGATAGATAGATGCACACAATCCTTGATAACAGAGCCTAAATCTGATCTTCATATACAGATAGGTAAATAACTGTTATCTCCAAATATCAAAAATATTTTCTATGTAATAAATTTCTCCTCGAAACAGATAAGAAAAGAAAGACGTTTGAAAATCTCCAACACGTAACATTTTATTCTTTCGCCAGTAAATGTTATCTTCTGGGAAAGGAAAGTCTTTAACACTCCTCTACTTTGCCTCGATTCCTAGCAACCAGTTTTCTACTTCGGCCATTCGTCTAGTGCATTGGAATGATTGATAGACGTCCAATAAAGTGCTTACAGTCAGCCTGTCTTCGACAAGTAGTGTAATTTTAGTTTAGATACATGTTCGATGGTAGAGTTCACAATGAAGTTTCTGGAACGGGGTCAGATTCTGGGTACGTGTAATGTAAATTATTATATATATTTGTAGTTGTAGGAGGATGCCTTTTATCTTTTTTTATTGTTTATGCTTGTTCCGAGAATTTCGTTGTTAAGGATAGCGTTTGTGATCGATAACTTTCAATTTTCTGGGAGGATGGTGATGCGATGTGTTCTGTTCTTTTTACTGACGAATTGGATCGTGATTACGATTCCGATGTAATAAATTATAACCATGGAATATTAGTGTTTTAGCCTTTATATATATATATATATATATATATATATATATATATATATATATATATATATATATATATATATATATAAAACAGACCACTTTAAGGTTCCATATAATAAATTATTTCACCACAGCCCTTTTAAAGGACAGCGGATCATCAGATTTTATTTCCAAAGGTTGAAACGAAAAATGAAAAGAAATTTACCTTGGGTCTACCCATACAGATTACCTAGTTTTTCGTAAACTATATATATATATATATATATATATATATATATATATATATATATATATGTGTGTGTGTGTGTGTGTGTGTGTGTGTGTGTGTGTGTGTGTGTGTGTGTGTGTAAGGTTAATAGTTAGAGTTGAATAAGACCAGGAAACAGTAGTATTGAAATGTAAAAATAACGTAGATCTTTTAACAGATCAGTTGAATCCGCTTACCTTTGTTTCAACCTTGCTATATCTTCAGGATGTGAAGAAGGAAGGAGAAGAAGAAGGAAAAAAAGGGGGAGGAGAAGAAAAGTAAGAGTATTATAAATGTATTGCTGGGTGAGGGGTTAATTGATAATTACACTTTTTTATCCAGGCTCATATCTGATTAAGAGGAATTTCCTAATATGTAAGCAAAGACTTAAGACTTAAGATTTCTGGTTTAAAAGGTTTTTTGAACCCGGAACTATCATAATTGCTAATGTTTCCTGTTGGCAAAGATTGCAAATATTGTTGTGGTTGTTATAAAACTTCGCGTTTTTTAAAGTTTCCCGAGGCTTCGATATACCCCAAGGTTCGTTTGATGGCGCTGGGGTTTCGGAATTAATATGCCTACATATCTTACATGAAATTAACAAAATTGTACATATAAACAACTACGGTCTGTATAGGGATGATGGTCTGATGATAGCGCCAGGCACCAGAAGAACAAATGACACTATAAGATAATCGCTTTTCAAATTCTTCAAAAGATTTGGCTTTGGAATAGAAGTTGAAATGAATAAAAAGTTGTCAACTATTTGGACGTAGAATTAAGCTTCAAGCTGGCAGTGTCTCCTCATACATGGAATACAACGGAAAATTAAAATACGTGAATATTAGATTCAACCACCCTGCGAAAATAATAAAGCACACCACTAAGGGAATAGAGTCTGGGTTATCTAGAAAATCTTCTAGTAAAATAATTTTTGAGGATAAAAAGAAAGGATATGAAAAGAACTTAAAGTTAGAGGGTCACAAAAAACAAACAAACAAAAAAAAACTAAAATTTGGACCTCAAATTAAACAACATATGAAAAACAGTATCTGTCTATATTTCTGAGATGAGGTATTATGTACACTATTTACATTATTCGGACTATTTTCCTCATCCTTGTCTCCATGTTTATTACAACGTTTCAGCCTTTCAGTATCTGTCTATATTTCTGAGATGAAGTATTATGTACACTATTTACATTATTCCGACTATTGTCCTCATCTTTGTCGCCATATTTATTACAATGTTTTGGCCTTTCAGTATCTGTCTATATTTCTGAGATGAGGTATTATGTACACTATTTACATTATTCGGACTATTGTCCTCATCTTTGTTGCCATATTTATTACAACGTTTTGGCCGTTGTACGCTCCGGCCTTCGTCAGGTGGTTGGAACGTCGAACTGAACCCTTTATTTCGCTCACTAGGGTAGATTGTTCTTGTTCCAAGTGCCATGTCTAATGGATGTCAGTTATCTCCTGTTAAATCCCCTCAATGAAACATGGCACAGTGGATACAGGCGTTAGTTAGATCCAGTGACAGAACCCAAAGAGTGTGAGTTCAATACCTAGTTAAGGCAGTGGAGAAATTCTTCTTCTTCTTCACTATTTCTATCACACCCACTGCCGTGCGTTTGTTTATTTATTTTAAAAATAATATAACGTTCATTAGATTTTTAAATAAAGCGTTGGGAGGTTAATTGATAAAAATCGCCTGAGGATACCGTGAGGCTGAAAACAAAGTAACACATTCAACTGATCTCCTGATTTTTAAAGTTAAAGTGTATATATATATATATATATATATATGTGTGTGTGTGTGTGTGTGTGTGTGTGTGTGTGTGTGTGTGTGTGTGTAATTACAATTGCGTATGTATGTATGCCCGAACGCACGGATATGTATCTGCGCCTAACCTGGAATTGCTTATATGGATGTGTTGGTGTAAGCTAAAATGCGTACACCTGTATGTATGTCTCTATGCGTATGATGGTGCCACCCTGAACAGACACAGAAGTAGATTCTCCCTCCCCTCACCAAACATAGTCAAACAAGCATAAATAGATCCAATTTTTTAAAATTAATCAGTTTGTCTGATGATCGCAAAAGCGTGAAACCCAGGGGCACAAACTCATATCCATACAACTTATATATATATATATATATCTCATTATGCTATATATATATATATATATATATATATATAGCATAATGAGAAGCCACGTATACTTTCTTGATATGTATATAATATGGAGAAAACAACTGAAAAGTTGCAAATTAAAAAAAATTGAATGTTTTTTTAACTTTTTTAATTTTATTTATTTATTTTTTTTGTGAAAGTATTTATTTATATATATATATATATATATATATATTTGATATTTCAGATCTGCCCCCATCTTTCGTCTGAAGTAAATTAAATAACTTTTTACTCCCGTGGCAGTGGAGACTTCAGGGGTTATTGGCCCTCGTTCGATGACGTTCCTTCGGAGGATTGGCGCGATTGCGTCTCGATTAAGGAACGACCCTCGCGAAACGGAGTGGCTCTTGCAGCGTGTCTCACTGGCGACGGTTCGAGGTAATATATATATATATATATATATATATATATATATATATATATATATATATATATATATATATATAAATATATTAAAGAAAAACAAAAACCGCTGGCAGAACCGACAGACAACTTGCCAAAACTAAAACTCTTATCCAGATACAGGCTGAAATAAAACAAACAATAGTGAAATAAGAAAAACAAACAAACCTAAAAGCAAACTTATTACTCAGTAAAGTGCTCGAAGCCCAGATTGTCTAGACCGAGCAACAAAAAAAAAGAAGCTTACCAACGTCAAATCCTATGAAAGGATCACTCTAATCGTAATTCGAGTTTCACGCTCACGTGATCTTCAGACAACTTGTACGGAATCTCTATATGAATTGGGATCACATATGGCTTAGAATCCGACAGAATGATAGGATAGGCAACATTTATAAATTTAATATGTTTTGTTTAATTTAAGTTTAATCAGAAAGAAAACTCTTGTATTGTGTTCTTTTTTTTATTGGTCAAGCAGACCTCGCGTGTATTTGTCTTGTTAAGCAGCGTTCGTGTATATAATTCTTGTGTGTTTGTATATCATATTTCTAGTTGGTCTATTCGGTTGATAATATGTGTGCATTTGTGCGTCTAGTGGGCATTTTTATTTCTGTTTCTCGTATGTTGATTGGGGGAATGTTTTGTTTGAGAGTGAAAGAATTTAGTTTACACCGGATGTGGTTCTAGGTAGACAAATCATAGATTCTTTCGCATGGACTTTATAAAAGTTTCTATTCTAACAAAATGTGTTTGACTTGTGTTTTTTGATGAGAAATTACTTATCAGGATTCGTTCTCTAAGTATTTTCCACGTAATAGATTATGTTATTTTCTAATCTGGATAGACAGACAAAAATAAAACAGGAAATAACTTCGATTTAATAAATTAAATCGAAATTATGTCCTGATTCATTTCTGTTTGTTACGATCGACTTCAAAGTCTTGTCTCAATGTTTGTAGATGGATTTCTAGATGTTTCGTCTATGTAGCTTTTCTGATTAGCAGGTATTTTATATCATAAATCCCGGCATTTGATAAGGTGTTGGATCTATTTTTCTTGCTAACTATATCTCTGATCGAGGTGGTGTCAATCTTAATGGTTGGGGATAATGTTTTTTTTTAAATTTTGTTGAGTGTAGGATTATGAATTTTTTTATTTTTGTTGTCGGTGCTTCCTACTTTGTTGAACTTGTGGACTTAGTATGCTAGTTTTCTAGCATTGTGTATTAAATGTTGTTTTGATTGAAAATGTCTAAACATTTTTCAAGGTATTTCAATTCTTCATTTAGGCATTCTGGTCTACTTATTCTAAGGGCCCTGGGGTAAAAATCTATGATTAGTCCTGATTTTATTTTTTAGCAGTGGTGGGAATAGAAATTGCTTAAATCATTTTTGTTTGTGGTAAACATTAAAATCTAATTTGTTCTTGTTTCGTATTAAGAGGATTTTGCCGAGAAAAGGTAAAGTTTTGTTTATCTGATGCTTATATGTGAATTCGATGATTTTCCATTCATGGATGAGACCAAATTCCTCCATTTAAAGAAGAAAAAAATCAAAGAAAGGCATATTCAAAGATTAAAATTGAATTTGTTTTATGTACATATTTCATACGGTGACATTCAACGCAAATCAGTTATTATTATCCAACAACGATTGCCTCAAAAACGAAACTTCTCACTTGTAATCCTCTGAGAGAACCCTTTTTACCATCCATTAACATGGCTGATGCTAACCTTCAAGGGCAGGACACCATACGCCTTCTAGAACTTGTCTTCAACTAGAATGAAGTGGTAAGCGTATATTGAATCAATTTCTAGGTCTACAGCTAGAAAAGTTGATCCACTGTGCCGTGCTAGACATTTTTTCTTGCCAGAATCTATGTTAAATATTTATAAGATTACAAGTCGTCCTTACTTTGAATATTGCTGCTAAATCTGTTCTGGTGTTCATGCTATATATTTAGAGATTCTTGAAAAAATCCAAAGAAGAATATGCAATTTTATTGCTCCTGGCCTGGCATCTCGGCTTCAGTCCCTTTCAGTGTCATAATGTAGTTTCCATGGACCTTTTCTATAAATACTTTCATGGTAATAAAATCCAAAGAAGAATCTGCAACGTTATTCGTCCTGACCTGGCATCTCATCTTCAGCACCGTTCCCAGAGTCATAAGGTGGTTTTCATGTACCTTTTCTATAAATAAGTTCATGGTAATAAAATTTAAAGAAGAATCTGCAACGTTATTCGTCCTGACCTGGCATCTCGTCTTCGTCACCGTTCCCAGCGTCATAATGTAGTTTCCATGTAACTTTTCTATAAATACGTTCATGGTAATAAAATCCAAAGAAGAATTTGCAACATCATTCGTGCTGACCTGGCATCTCGTCTTCAGCCCCCTTCCCCGCGTCATAACGTAGTTTACATGTACCTTTTCTATAAATACGTTCATGGTAATAAAATCGAAAGAAGAATCTGCAACGTTATTCGTCCTGACCTGGCATCTCGTCTTCAGCCCCGTTCCCAGCGTCATAACGTAGTTTCCCTGTGACTTTTCTATAAATAATTTCATGGTAAGTTTTCTTATGAACATTCCCCTATGGTCCGTAGACTTTATGAATTTAAGTGCTGTACTAGATTGGTGTCAGTTTTCAATCATTTTACAGTTGAATTGTTTAAATGTAAATGCAAGTTCTATGCTAATAGTTCCTTCCATCTCACTTATGGAAATGTCTTTCCAGTCAACTTTGATCTTCAAACATTTAAATGCAATAGCAATAGTTGACAAAATCCAAAGAAAATCTGCAATGCCATTGGTCCTCACATAGCATCTCGGCTTCAGTCTTTTTCCCACTGTCATAAGTTAGCTTCCCTCTACCTTTTCTATAAATATTTTCATGTTAATTTTTCTAATGGACTTTCCTCTATGGTACCTAGATTTTATGAATTTAAGTGCAGTACTAGATTGGCGGCTAGGTCTCATTATCATAAGTTCTATGTTAACATAATTGATTTGATTTCTGAAAGAACCCTTTCTGCCTTCCCTCAGCACAGCTGGTACTGATCTCCAGGAAAGGTACTTACTGCCCCTTCTTGGGCTAATATTTTCTGACAACATGAAGTGGAAATATATTGAATCAATTAATAGGTTTGCTGCTAGGAATGTTGGTTCAGAGTGTCCTGCTAGACAATTTTTCTCAAAAAAATTCATCTTACATATTTATAAATCTACCATGTATTGAATATATCTGGCCTCGTACTCCTGTTATGTTTAGAGATTCTTGGTAAAATACAAAGAAGAATCTGCAATGTTATTGGTCCTGACCTGGCATCTCAGCTTAAGTCCCTTTTCCACCATCATAACATGGCTACTCTCTGCCTTTTTTCTGTCAATATTTCTATGGTAATTGTTCTGATGGACTTTCCTCTATGGTACCTAAATTTTATGAATTTAAGTGCAGTACTAGATTGGCGGCAACCTCTCATCATGTTACAGTTCGAATGGTTACGTGTAACCGTAAGTTCTATGCTAACCCTTTTTCCTATCGCACTTCTCGCTTGTGGAACTATCATCCGGCTTCTTGATTTCTAATCAACTTTAATCTTCCAAAAATTGAAATGCAATGTCAATCGCTATCTTCTGTCTTCGTAATTTTCCTAGTGGCTTTATTGCCTTTCTTGGGGTGAAATGATTAAAAATAATATCATTGGAACGACTTGTTTTTAATATTTTTATTTTTTAGTCATCAAAAGAAAGAATACAGAAGACGTTAATATAAGATTTTTTTATTAAGTCATGTGTTTGGCTTTTCCATTACGATTCGCACTTGAAGTTCAATAAATTAAAAAGACTCACGTCATTTATTCAAAGTTTGCGTTACGATGACCTCAAATGAGATCATCTTTTTAATGGTGTCTATTTTAAGTGGGTCGAGCGGTTTACTCTGTAATATTTGTGTAAGGCTGCAAAGAGAGATAGCGTTTTATTTGTTTTGTCTTTTTAATGGCCGAATATATGCACGAGGGGGGGCACTGAAAAGTAATCGAAACATATTTCTTCCTTCCAATTCTGATTGTTGGTCATTTGGTTAGATTTGGGTGAAATAGGTCGACTGATAACTTTTCAATTAGTCCTCTTATAAATGCGATTAGTTTATGTAAAAAAAGAAAATCTGTTGGTGTGTCAATACTTCAGAAGAGAAAGAGAGAGAGAGAGAGAGAGAAGAAAAGAGTGAGAAGATGAGAAAGAGGAAGAGAAATAGAACAAGAAGTGAATGATTGATCGAGAGAGAGAAAGAGAGAGAGAGAGAGAGAGAGAGAGAGAGAGAGAGAAAAGCTTAACAATACAAAGGGAGAAAATAAGAAACTGAAAGGGGGGTGACGAGAGAGAGTGGAAAATAAGTGAGAGAAGATGAAGAAAGTGAGAAAGACTGAAAGCAAGAGTCCCGGGAACTGATAATAAGAAAAAGATATTAACTGAGAAAGGAACAGAGAGACAGGGAGAGAGAGGGGGGCAGAATGAGAGGAGCAGAATGAGAGGGGCAGAAAGAGAGGGGGAGATGGAGAGAGAGAAAGATGATAGAGAGAGAGATAGGAGAGAGGGGAGAGAGAGGGGGGAAAGAGAGAAGAACAGAAAGAGAAATTGAAGAGAGTGAAAGAGAAAGAGGGAAACAGGGAAAACAGCGGAGTGGAAAGAGAAAGAAGAAAGAATGAAAAGGAAGAGAGTAGCAGAGTGAGTGATATTGAGAAAGAGTGAGTGTGGGATGAAATATGCTGAATAAAGGGAATTAGAAAGAGAGAGAAGGAAAAAGAAGCTGGTAAGGGAAGAGGAAAAAAATAAGGATACAGATAGAAGAAGAGGGAGGGTTTAACTGAGAGAGAGAAAGAGAGAAGAAGGGAGTTACAGGAAGAGGAAGGAAAAGTAGTGAGAGAGAGAAAGAGATGAAGATAGTGACAAACAGAGGAGCAAGTAGAGAGAGAAAGGAAGAGAACAGCAAAAAGGGTGAGCAAACGGAATGAAAATAAAAGCAGAGAGAGAGAGAGAGAGAGAGAGAGAGAGAGAGAGAGGGGAAGGCAATGGTAAACGGAGCAGAAGAAAGAAAGATAAGAAGAGAAAGAAAGGGAGAAAGAGATAGAGAGAGAGAGAGTAGTATGTGTAAAAAAGAGGAAGGAGTGAAAGCCAGAGAGGAAGACACTAACAGAAAGACAAAGAGGAGGATATATATATATATATATATATATATATATATATATATATATATATATATATGTATGTATGTATGTATGTATGTATGTATGTATGTATATATATATATATATATATATATATATATATATATGAAATGTATATATATATATATATATATGTATGTATATATATATGTATGTATATGTATGTATATATATGTATGTATATATATATATCTATGTATGTATATATATATATGTATGTATGTATGTATGGGGGGATGGGAGAGGGAAAATGATAGAAAGAACGGCAAAATTTGATAAAGACAGAAAGAGAACAACAGGTAAAGGGAGAGAAAATGAGAGAGAGTGAGAGAGAGAGAGAGAGAGAGTGTGAGAGGAAGATATGAATAAAAATGAGCGGGGAGACAGTGAGAGAGAAAAATTAAGACAGTCACAATCAGAGGGAGTCCTAAAGAGAAAGAAGAATGCGAGAGAGAAGTAAGAGAGTGACAGAATGAGTGATATTAAGAGAGACAGAGAGCTAGAAAGAAGAAGAAGAAGAAGAAGAAGAAGAGACTGAAAGAAAGAGGATGAGAGACAATGGAAAAAGAAATGGGTAAGAGAAGAGGGAGAAAGAGAGAGGTATGTAAAATGATACAGAGAGAAACAGAGGAAGAAGAGGGAAGAAATAAAGTAAAAGAGAAGGTAACGGAAGACTGATAAAAAGCGTGGGGGAATGGAGTAAAACATAGAGAAGGAACGGAAAAAATAGGGGCTGATTGATAAATGGGAGCGTAAAACGATAGCGAAGAAGAAGAAAAAGAAGACGAAGAAGAGAGAGAGAGAGAGAACGACAGAAAAATGATGTAAAAGGACTATAAAAGAGAAGGGAGGTGAAAGAAAGTGTGAAAAAGACAAGAAAGGAGAGTGGCAGAAAGAACAGCAGGAATTGAGAGAGTAACTGAGTAAGGGACAAAGAATGAATGCGAGAGAGAAAGAGAGAGAGATAGAGAAACAGAAAGTGAGAGGTAAGAGAGTGAAAGAGAAAAGACAGTGACAGACAGACGAGTGGAAAGGGGAAGAAAGTGATAGAGTGAGTTATATAGATAGAGAAAGAAACAGAAAGGGAGAGGAAAGAAGAGGCTGAAAGAAAGGGATGAAAGACAATGGAAAATAAATGGAAAAGAGAAAGAGATAGATAGATTGAAAGAATGACAGGGATATAGAAAGAAGGAAATGAACTCTGATAGAGAGAGAGAGAGAGAGAGAGAGAGGAAGAAACAAAATAAAAGAAAAAGAGGGGGAGAGAGTAACATTAAAAGGAAGATATGGAGGGAAAATAGAGGAGACAGGAGTGAAAGATAGAGGAAATAGTGACAAGCAGTGGATAAGAAAGGGAGAGGAGAAAGAGCGAAATAGAGAGAGAGAGAGAGAGAGAGAGAGAGCGAGAGAGAGAAATATAATGACCGAAAGATTGATGGAACGGCATGAAAAATAGAGAAGAGTGAAAGGGAAAGAAAAAGACAGTGGAAGAGAAAGAGATAGAAAAAGAGAAAAAGATTAGAGAGAGAGAGAGAGAGAGAGAGAGAGAGAGAGAGAGAGAGAGAGAGAGAGAGAGAGAGAGAGGGGATAGATAGATAGCTAGCTAGCTAGATAGAGAGAGAGAGAGAGAGAGGAGAGAGGGAAGCAAGTTGTTATTGGAATAGGGAGGAACGGTTTACACTATTTACATTGTTCAGACTATTCTCCTCATCTTTGCTGTCATATTCACGACGTTTCAGCAGTTGTACACACCGACCTTCTTCCGGTGATTGAAATTTCGAACCGAACCGTTTATTTCGCCCACTGGAGTAGATTCTTCTAGTTCCACGTGCTGTGCCTCTTTCCTGATAAGCCAATTTCAGTTTCAGTTATCTCCCTTTCGTAACTCAACTTTCCAAGTTTTTTTTTCCACCTCTGCTGTAGCCAGGTATTGAACATACAACTCTTTGGGTCAAGTCACTGGATTACTTTAATCTAGGCTTTGATCCACTGGGCCAGTGGATGAAAGCGACGGGACGTGGAACTAGAACAATCTACCCCGGTGGACAACGGCTGGAATGTAGTGAATATGGCAATAAATAAAACGACGACAGTCCGAACACTGTAAATATTGTAAACAGTTACAATACCTCATCTCAGAAATAGAGACAGATCCTGAAGAAAGCCGAAACGTCGTGATTATGACAAAGATTAAGACAACAGTCTGAACAATGTAAATAGTGTAAATAGTGTAAATAGCTCATCTCAGAAATAAAGACAGATCCTGAAGAAAGCCGGAGCGTAGCACGACCGAAACGTCGTGAATATGACAATAAAGATGAGGACAACAGTCTGAACAATGTTAATAGCGTAAATAGTTACAATACCTCATCTCAGAAATATAGACAGATCCTGACGAAAGCCGGAGCATAGCACGGCCGAAACGTCGTGAATATGGCAATAAAGATGAGGACAACAGTCTGAACAATGTTAATAGCGTAAATAGTTACAATACCTCATCTCAGAAATATAGACAGATCCTGACGAAAGCCGGAGCATAGTGCGGCCGAAACGTCGTGAATATGACAATAAAGATGAGGTCAACAGTCTGAACAATGTAAATAGAGTAAATAGTTACAATACCTCATCTCAGAAATATAGACAGATCCTGACGAAAGCCGGAGCATAGTGCGGCCGAAACGTCGTGAATATGACAATAAAGATGAGGTCAACAGTCTGAACAATGTAAATAGTGTAAATAGTTACAATACCTCATCTCAGAAATATAGACAGATCCTGACGAAAGCCGGAGCATAGCACGGCCGAAACGTCGTGAATATGGCAATAAAGATGAGGACAACAGTCTGAACAATGTAAATAGAGTAAATAGTTACAATACTTCAGCTCAGAAATAGCGACAGATAGAGAGGAACGAGTTGAAAAATAAAAGAGAAGGGAGTGAAAGAGAGAGGGATATAGTAATAGATATAGAAGCAGAAATAGAGAGAAGAAATAACACAGAGAGAGAGAGAGAGAGAGAGAGAGAGAGAGAGAGAGAGAAATGGAGATAGATATTTTTTTAATATTTAATACACTTATCAAAGTCAACCGCAAAATGACGAATTTGATGAAATATTAAAAACTCTACCTGTGTCATGTACGCCAAATCTACGCCCTTCTTTTGTACTCAAATTGTCTTATGGAAATAAACACTCAATAGTTTTACTTTCTTACGTATGTGTGCATGTCTTTGTGCAAGTGTTAATACCTGTTTACATAGTCATACCTTGCCTTATTTCTTTAGGCTGTAGAAACAGTTAAAAGTTATTATATACCTGTTCCCTTTTGATTTTGGTAGAGACAAGTCGTAATATGCTTACATGTATTCATGCACGTCTGTTTGCTATGACACACGCCGAACGAATTTTATGCATTTATTGAAACTGATTTTTATATGTATTTTTTTTTTTTTTTTTTGAGATGTGACAGTATTATCATAGTTGCACTCTACGACCTTGTTCAGGTGTCTGTTGTAGTTGTTAACTTCCTCGGAATTTTCAACCAAACACTTTATTCCATCAATGGGCTAGATTGTCTTCACCCTCTGTCCACAGCAGAAAACATATATCAGTTAATTTCATCTCTGGAAATAAATGAAATCCGTGATGTCACCTACCCTGAATCCATCATAAAGATGCAGAAAGCGATAAAACACTTTAAATACATCCGTGTATAGATCAGATATATAAAAATTTAGAATAGGAGAAAAGGAAACTGAATAAAGAATATGCTTCGCCAGCGATAGTTTCACACAACACCGCCAATTGCTACAAAACCAAAATATCAACCTGCACTTAAATAGTTTCGTCAGATTCAGACTTTCATATAGATGGTCCGATCAGAGATATCTAAACTGTCAGCTGTGTACAGCCATTTCCTAAGATCAATGGATCGAAACTTTGTGGACTGGCGCTACAGAATCACAGGCAGAGACCAGTGCCAAATAAGAGAAACCATATCACTTGAGGACTACCAAGAGCTGCAACAACTAAAATGGATAGAATGGTGATTTTCTAGGCGTAGATAACATGTGGCACAAGGCCAAAAGTATAGGACAGCCAGTGAGGATCGAACTCACTAGTCACTGATAATTGTTCGAGCGAGATAAGCTTGCCAACCATTACATCACGTTGAGGTGCCCTTCCCCTCTAAATAACTGAAATGGATATCACGTGTAACTAGAGAAAATAATGACATAATCAAGATGTTGACATTCCGTACTACTTCAAGCAAAAGGTTGGAAAGGAAACCGCTATCGATAATGGAAAGAGCTATAACAGCTACTGGACTTGAGAAAACTATTTTCCTGAAAAATTGTTTTAAGAGAACGATTTCATAAATTTCAACCGAAATCAGTACTGGCTGCTCGGTCAATGAATGCCGAATGTTTCCTTATAGGGAAACGGCTCTCCTTTGTTCTGATACCATTCTGATTAGAGCAAGCAATACAGATATTATGTTTTAGGAGGAGGCACGGTGGAGTAATGGATAGCGGGTTGAGGAATCGGAGAGCCGAGTTCGAATTCCAATCGAGTCTATTACATTCACTTACGTGCTATTACCCTTGGGAAAGGTATGAATCCTTATCTTCTCCCCACAGCTATGGGTAAATAGCAGGACAGACCGACAACTGACAACTGGTCTACCGCAGAAAGAAATGGCAACCTACTGCAGGAAAAACATCTGCCTCGTCAGTCATGTATCGAAAGATACATGATCGCCTAAGCGTGTATCACGCATGGCACATAACTGACTGATTATATTTTAGAGTGGCAATAAGCGTGCTTCCTACTCTTCCCAACTACCGTGACAATGGATTACTCCTACTTATAAATATTTGATTTGAGGAGTATTTTTTTCCGTTCTATGCATGAGTATTTAATAAACCTCTTTGTTTTTCCTACTTACTCTTCCATTCCTTTGATACTCTCCCTAACTACGGCTTTTCTAATTCTTGGTTATTTTGAACACAGACACTATTGCAACATGTTACTCAAAAACATTCCATAATGTACGACACAAAAATCTATTTGAACTGCTAGGGAAACTTAAATTATTCAAGAAATATATGAGAATAATCCAGACCATTAACTGGCAGCAAACAACCTGCATACAGATAGAAATTGAATTGAGAACGTACATAAAAAACAGAAAGGAGCGTAAGACAAGGATGTGTCATCTCGCCGGACTTATCAACCTTTACAGCAAGGCGATTCTAAATGAACTAGAAGTCCTAATATTTAGATTTATTTATTAATGACTGGTACGATCTTAACAGTATAAGATACGAAGGTGACATAATGTTAAGAGCAGAAACAGAAAGGAAAGTGAGGGAAATCTTAGACAGGATAATAAAGGAAAGTGAGAAGAAAGGACTAACGATCAATTGTAAAAAGACAGAATGTATGGTCGTTAGCAAAAGGGGTAGTCCAAGAGGTGAGCGGAATGTTGATGACGTCAGAATCAAGAAAGGACTGAAAAACCTGCGAAGTGTTATAACAGAAAATAGAAAATGTGTCGAATAAATACGAGGGTGCGTTGTTATAGCGAAAGTTGTCTTCCAGATGCTAAGCAACGTATTAAGACAGAGAAAAATGTCATTAAAACCAGAGAAGAGTGCTGAAATTCTCTGTAATATCAATCCTTCTATATGGCAGTGAATGCTGGACAATCTTCTCAAAGATGAAGAGGCGACTTGAGGCAATGGAGATGTGGTTCTACAAGAGGATGCTGAGAATAGCAGGGACGGAGCATGTGAGTAATGAGGAAGTTTGAAAGGAAATAGTAACGAAAAAGGAACTTTTACATAGGATTAGAAAAAGGAAGTTGAAATTTTTACGACACATAATGAGGAAAGAAGGCTCGCAGAATTTGACACTCACAGGGATACTGGAGTTAAAGGTAAGAGAGAACAGAAAGTAACACAACTAACGACGATCTTGTGTAAATGGATAGTAAAATACGGAATGCTAAGACTGGTGAGGGGACTAAAAATGCTTTTAAGAAAGATAAGAAGTTGGGAAAGACCGTGATTGGTCACGTCCGGAATGAATATGGCACATAAAAAAATAAGGATGGGAAGTTGGGGAGAGCCATAATAGAAGAAGAAGAAGAAGAAGAAGAAGAAGAAGAAGAAGAAGAAGAAACGAGACTGTATGGTGATTTTCTAAGCGTAGCGTTGCTGTGCTACAAGGCCGAAAATATGGTGTCACCCAGTGTGGATCGAATTCACTTATCAGTCGTTATTGTTCTAGCGAGGCGAAATGATTTTAAAAGCGTAGCTTAGATGTGGCTCAAGGCTGAACATGTGGGGGCACCCAGTGAGGATCGAACTCACGTTTCAGTTGTAATTTATCTAGCGAGACAAACCTGTTAACCATTAAAAACACGTTGAAGTAACAGAAGGGAAGCTGTATGTTTGTAAAAGTATTGTGCGTGAGTTAGCATGTGAAAGAGAGAATATGCGCGTGTAGGAGAGCGAATGCGTGTGTGTGCGCGCGCGCTCCCGCGTGTGTAGCTCACCCCTCAGAATGTGAATGGCGTTTCGAATAGAAATATGCCTGACAATTTGAAGAACCAGGCGTTATTTCCCACACTACGATGAATTAACATATTTTATTTTCGATGCTTCATTCAAAAATACCTCTTCTTGTTTGTTATGTCCCTTCAGGACGTGGGCGTTTGTGGCTCTCCGCAACTTCCCATCTTTTGGAGATCTTAGTAAGATTTGGCTTTCCGTTATCTCTCACAACCTCTCTTTCTGGCATCCATTTAGAAAAGCTCGTTAGGTAGGTTATTCCAAAGGATGGGAAGTTGCGGAGAGCCACAAACGCCCACGTCCTGAAGGAACATAACAACAAGAAGAGGTGTTTTTGAATGGAGTGTCGAAAATAGAATATTTTAATTCATCGTAATGTGGGAAATGGCGCCTTTTTTTTTCAATCTGTCAGGCATATTTCTATTCGGTACACCATTCACATTCTGAGGTGGGCGCATCGACGTGGTGTAATGTTAGCAAGCTTGTCTCGCCAGAAGAATTATGACAGTAGTGAGTTCGATTCTCGCCGCTCAATGCGCCCATGCTTTCAGCCTTGTGCCACATCTAAGCTACGCTTTGAAAATCGCCATTCGCATTCTGAAGTGCGCGTAAACGCACATACGTATTTTCCTTTTTTTTACGCACACATTCTCTCTTCCGTGCACACACATACACGCACACGCGAATACTCTCTCGCACAAACTCACGCACAATAATCATACATACATACAGTCTCTCTTCTTCTTCTCTGTACCGTGTCCCTCCCGGACGTTGGCCATCATGGCTCTCCACAATTTCCTACGCTTTGTAGCTCGTAATAAATTTTGTCTTTTTATAATCTCTCCTAAACCCTGTTCCGCCATTCATTTACTCAAACCTCTTCTTCTTCTTCTATGTGTCGTGTCCCTTCAGGACGTTGGCGATCATGGCTCTCCACAATTTCCTGCCCTTTGTAGCTTTCAGTAAGCTTTCTCTTTTTGTTATCTCTCCTAAAACTTGTTTTACCATCCATTTATTCAAGCCCGCTAGGTAGGTTGCTTTCCTCTTGCCTTCAATCTGTCCTGTGAGTATCAGATTTTCCAAGCACACTTTCCTCTTTACATGCCCTAGAAAGTTCAATTGTTTTTTCCCGATGTTAAGTATAATGGCTAATTTCTGTCTCCATTTTCTCGAAAGCTTCGTTGTTGTTCAATTATTCAGTCCATGGTATTCTCAGCATCCTCCGGTAGAACCACATTTCTGTTGCTTCAAGTCTCTTCTTAACCTGTGAGGAGATTGTCCAGAGCTGAGACGTTTAAAATGTTCTTCTCGCTCTCTCTCTTTCACACACACATACACACACACACACACGCACGCACACACATACTCTCTAACAAATACATCCAGATACACACCAATCTGATACACAGGCACATTGATAGACACATGCGTTCTCGCACACATATTATCTCTCACATATACTCACAAACACACTCGCACTCTTATGCATACACTGACCCGCATCCATTGAACATCGGTAAACTTATGGTATCATTCGACAAGCTGTTCTACCCTTGCCGAAAATAAGCTTTCCGGATATCGACGAAGTACCGTTTGCTTGTTTGGGCGCCCAACGCGCACACAATTTACGGTGCTCCAAGTCATCATGCCTTACGAAGATCCATAGTTAATGTTCACAATTGCCGCCACTTGTGCCAACGTGATTCGTTGGTCTGTCCTGATCAAGGTATCCACGTTCTTCCGTGCGGGATGTTGATGGGCGACCAGATCGGAATTCGTCTCTTACACTAATTCTTTACGCTTAATTCCCATTCACAGGATGTGCATTGTTCTTTAATGGATATTAGCTCGGAATGAGAAATCGGAGAACCGAGTTCGAATTCCAGTCGGGCTCATGACATATAATTATGCGCAAATACTCTTGAGAAAGATAGGAACTCATCTCTTCTCCCCAAGCTATGTGTTGAATAGCAGCACAGATTGGACCCTATAGCCTTCGTTGTCCACCAGCCTACCGCAGAAAGAATCTTCTGCATTGTCGGTCGAGAATCGAAAGAGACATGATCGCCCAAGCGTGTATCACGTATGGCACTTAACTGACTCACCCACTCATCCATCTTTCATTGATTCATGGTGGGTGATTCATACTGCACCAATATCCGGCGTTACATTTCCGCAGGTATGACCCTTTGTCCACAGAAAGCGTACTCGATGACGATGAATGCAGCGTCCAGGCGCCTGACCTCGTAGCTCCCTGTCATTCGACTGGATGATGGAATGTGGCTAAACTACTCATCATCCCACGTGAAAATTGCCCTTACTTTCGGATTTAGAGCTTAGATGTGGCACAAGAGCGAAAGTGTACTGCAACCAGTGAAGATCGAACTCTCTACTCAATCTAGCGAGATAAGCTTCTAATGCATCACATCGAAGTGTCCTATATTTCTCATATGTTTCAATTCACCCCAAGCAAGACGATATATCCACTAAGACGCAAGGGGCCACTTTTGAATGAAAATGAAAAAACTTTAGAAGGAACCGGAAACCCAATCTTAAACAGGAAACAATGAAACCTCTACTCCCGTTCGAAGGAATCGGGGAGAACTCTAAACCAGATGATAGGCGAACCTATCTATATATATGTAGACACTGGGGTCAACACCAATTAGCGACAGTCTGTTTCGTGAATGACCGCAATCTTCATTGACTGAAGATGTGATTCAAACATAAAACAATGTCCACTTTTATATTTACAGACGCTCTAACCCTGACATTAAACACTTTTAGCCATAAATATAGCATAACTTAAATCTCTCTCTCTCTCTGTATATATATATATATATATATATATATATATATATATATATATATATATATATATATATATCCTTGATAGTGACTAAGAGATTAGCTAATCAAGGATATATATATATATATTATTAAGTAATTCATTGAGTCTGAAATAAACCTCAACAGAATGCAGAAAGCACTGGACGGCCGTTTCGTCCTATATTTGGGACTCATCAGCAGTGCGCATCCACTACCGTGTGTGTGAGTGTGTGTATGTTTATGTGTGTGTGTATGTGTACAAATGTGTTTACTAATTCTTCGTAGTGAGACAGTGTATGTATTGAGGGGAAATATACACACACATATATACACGCATGCTGACAAAAACAAACGAAAATGAAAATAGATCTAAGAACACACAGGGGTCATTAAAACATTAAAAGATAAGATACCGACAACTAATTCATCATTTCTCAATCCAACCTTAATTGTTTTATGACCCTTCGCGCAGAACTCTTCACTGCCATTTCAAGAAAGACATTCGGATTACTAACACAAACATTGAGAATGTCTCGTATCGAGAATATTTAAAATTGAAAAACATAAAAAAAGGAAAAATTAATTATTTTTAATAATATGTGGAAATCTCCACCGTTTACCTGAAGACGGTCGCGAGACTCGAAACACGCGTTGTAAAATTATGAAAAATAAAGGATAATATTAAAAAAAAACAATTCCCATTACAACCAAAAACGTTTGCGGTACCTCTCTTCTTTTTAATATACACACTTTTCTCTCGTTGGAACCACTATAACCTCTTCCTTTTATTCATATATATATATATATATATATATATATATATATATATATATATATATATATATATATATATATATATATATATTTGTATTTAGGTAGCAATCCTTCTTTCATGCACATTTCATTAAAAACGACTGACAAGGTGCTTTTATTTAGTTTTTTATATAATTTCTCTAAAACTAAATAAAAGCACCTTGTCAGTCGTTTTTAATGAAATGTGCATATATATATATATATATATATATATATATATATATATATATATATATATATATATATATATGTTTCAAAATAAAAAGAAAGAGCAGTTAGATTAATAATCCACAGTTCTTTAGCATTTATTTAAAAAATAATGCTCGATATAAAGTAGATCATAATATATATATATATATATATATATATATATATATACATATATATATATATATATATATATATATATATATATACATATATATATATATATACATACATACATACATACATATATATATATATATATATATATATATATATATATATATATATATATATCTTTCTATATATATATATATATATATATATATATTCCGATTCTTCTACTTATTTATACCGTGTTCCCTCAGGACATGGTTGATCGTGGTTCTCCAAAACTTCCTATTCTTTGTACTTCTAAGAAATGTTTGCCCACAAACGAGAAGTGAGAAAACCAACAGTTAGCATAGAATTTAGCCGTTTCAGCTATAAAATGATGAGACCTAACCGCCAATTTAGTAATAAGCTTAAATCCATGAATAATTACTAAACAGGAAAGGTCATAGAACAATTACCATGAAAATATTTTCTGTTTGTTTTTCTTCGTTTGCAACTTTACTGCATTTTCTTTCGTGTCGCCCCCCCCCCCCCGGGGTTTAATTCTTTTTCTTTTTTAAGCCTAGCTTATTAATTTCGTTTTTGTGTTTTGTTTATATACCCCGGACTCTAGTCCGGTTCGTTTGTTTAAATATTATTTAATTTTGTTATTGTGTTATTGTTATTCCTTGGCAGGCTTGTTCTGTGAGGGGCCGAACAATTCAAAGCAACCTGCATCTGATCCGCACGATCCTAGAGGGAGTAAAAGACGACGAAGAAACCGCGCTGATCAATTTGGATCAGTCCAAGGCATTTGATAGGGTTGACCATCGCTACCTTGCTACTGTCCTGCAGGCCGCTGGATTCTCACCCGACTTCTGCCGCTGGATAAGCCTCCTGTATCACCCCCCCCCCAGTGCTGTGGTACAGGTGAACGGAAAGTTGTCGGGCGCTTTTGTGCTGTCTAGATCGGTTCGTCAGGGTTGTCCGCTGTCGCCTCTCTTTTATGCTTTGGCGTTGGAGCCTTTCCTTCGCCGGCTGAGGGACGATACGTGCAGTCCGGCCCTACGCGGAATGGCTGTTCCTGGAGGGTCTCGAGCCAGGGTTTCTGCGTACGCCGATGACGTATCTGCTTTCGTGTCGTCCCGCAGCAACATTGAGGCGGTACAGAAGGCGCTTGATCGGTACGAGAAAGTGACATAAGGCCAAAATAAACCGCGACAAGTCGTCCGGCTTGCGGTTAGGTGCCTGGCAGAGGGTCGATCTTCCAGGCCGCTTCGGTTGGACGGACCGTCCTGTCCGCATTCTTGGAGTGTGGTTTGGAACCGACCTCCAGCTAGAGAAAAATTGTTCTTTATCGATTGTCCGTACTTCCTCTCTGTGACGACCACAGGAAGGCGCTCGAGCGATCGCAATCCTCCATTTTATGGAGGGGACGCGTGAACCGGGTCGACAGACGAGTCTGCACTAAACGTCCGTGTCACGGGGGGTGGCTGGGAATGCAACACCTGAAGAGCCAAATTCGTGCCTCTAGGTTGGCTTTCCTACGTCGCGCGTTGACAGGAGGAGATCCGATTTGGGCGGGGATTGTTAGGGACGTGTTCCCTTGCCTTACCATCAGTCCCCCATCTCGCGGGTTGAGCGCTGTCGTAAACCCGGGGATCAATCGGATTTCCTTTGCGAGTGTCAGTCAGCCTTGCTGGCTGTTCCACGGTCCAGTGACCTTTCACGGCCTAGTAAGGTCTTCTATCGGGAGTGGAGGGGCCAGAGAAGGATCCCCTACGTGATACCCTCTGCTTGTCGGAGGATGATTTTCGCTCCTAATGGTCTTGGGCGCCGGCGGCGGATTACCTCAGTAACCCTGAGTTTTCGCTTACCTGGCGATTGGCTCCGAATCGGCTGCCTCTCAACGACAAGGCTTTCATATGGGGCTTGGCGGATTTGCCAGACTGTGAACGGTGTGGCCTTGGTTTAGAAGAAACGGCTTCGCACGCCTTCTACCATTGCCCTCGGGTCCGCCCCTTATGGTACCATGTCGGCGAGCTGACGGCTCGTCTCGCTCCCGAAGAACTTGTGCTCGTTGATCGCGCATACGCGTGTGACAATGTGTCACCCCCGTATTCCGGGGTGAAACGAATGGTGTTTCTGACGCTGCTAGCCACGGCCCGAATGGTGATTTGGACGACGCGAAAGGAGGAAGTCTTGCGTGGCAATCGTCTTTTTTATCAGGATCTAATCCAATTCTTTGAGCATCAGCTCAAGATGAAGATTAGAACTGATAGAAAACGATTGCATTCGACAGTCTTCAGCGAAAGTTGGGTAAAAGAGGCGAGCTTGGTTCGTTTGAACGGGGCTAACCTTGATTTTCTCTTCTAGGTCAACCTAGGTCACATCGGGGTGGTTTCCTGTGGAGCTCTCCCCTTGGTTAGGTTAGACAAGCTTCAGCGTACCTAGTTAATGTGAGTAAGTGTTGTTCCTGGCCTGTTCTCGGCTATCTCTTTTGTTATGATCCAAGTTAAGATTCCCAACCTCCCTAGTTTGTTTTTGCCCTCCTTTTATCTCGACTGGGTCAGCTTTTTATTTCCCTATGTCCGTGGAATTTTTATCTCTTTCCCACTCCCTTAGCGAGAGTGCTTCTTGATTTTATCCCATGGACAGAATACAGCGGCCTCTCTGTTTTGAGGGTTGGACGGGCCCTACTAACATCAGTTATGTTTAGTTTATTTTTGTTTTTTTTTGTTGATTATTGGGTTCATCTCCCTCCCCACTCATTCTTCATTATTAGAATTTTATGTATTATTTATTATCATCAAATTTTTATGGTGTGGGGAGCGTTTTATAGGTTCCCCTTGTGAGGATGCGGTATTTTGGTGAATGGAGGATTGAATGGTGACGGATGAGTTCTTTTGGGGAATGTGGAAATTGTAAGTTATGAAAGGGTCGTGAATCTGATTAGCTAGGTATAAGATAGTTAGTGAAGACCAGCCTCTACTCCCCCACCTTTTTCGGCCTTGTGCCACAATTTGTATAATTATGCAAATAAATCTCCTAGTGCTATACCTCGACTTCACATCAATGGCGTCGCCGATAGGATACCATTTGTCTCTAGAAGATTCAGATTTTGTGGATGCATGGATTCGCTGTTTTTCTGCCAGTGCAAGAAGTAAAAAGTTGAAAGACAACAAGGAGAAGGGAGGCGAAAATGAAATTACGGATTTATTTTTGGCTACAGCTGGATGCGAGGCGATAATGAAAGTCTCAACCATGGCATATCCCACAAACTTGGAAGACCTGACTTTCAAAAAAATAAGTCAGATTATAAGGAGAAATATGAGACCAAAAAAAAAAAGGCTGGTAGTTGCAGAAAGAACGAAGTTCATGTCGATGAAACAAGAAATTGACGAACCAATTATAAAATATCTACACCGTCTACGAAATGCGAGTAGATATTGCGAATTTGAAAAACTCGGACAAGATGGACAGACTATTGAAGAGGACTTGATTCAATTAAGGATAATTGAAGGTATGTGCAATGCATCAGACTGATATAAAATAATGGAACAACTACAAATAGGAAATATGTCTTTAAATACATGCATTGACTTTATACAGCAACAAGAATTGATACAGAAATACAACCATCATAAAAGTCAACCCAGCGAACAAATATTCGCTGATACGTACATGTTAAAAAAGATAAGAAAATGTGCATATTGTGGACACGAAATAAAAAGGGAAAAATGACCAGCATTTGGAAAAACCTGTACAAATTGCTTAAAAAAAGAACCATTTTCAAGCAGTATGCAAATTCAAGAAGAAAACCGTTGAAAGAGTTGAAGAAAACGAAACCAATATGGAATTCTTCACATTAAAAGATAATATAGAAAAAAGTGAACAAAAGAAAAAAGACATTATATTAAAGGTTAAAATTAACAACTGCAATTTAGATATGCAATTTGATACTGGGAGTGAAGTAATGCTGATACCAAAACTTTTTGGGAACGCATTGGAAAGCCACCTTTACGAAAGAGCAGTTTACAACTCCGCCAATTTGATGGGTCGGTCATAAAAACTTTAGGATACTTTGAAGGTTCCTTGGAGTTAGAAGATAAATTTGAAGTAATACCTATAATTGTCATAAGTTGTAAAAAGAACCACGGACTTCTTGGAAACGACGTGCTTAACATAAATTCTACCAAATTAATGAGATAAAAATGGAAAAAATCGGAAAGTTAAAAAACTATAAAGCGAGTTTAAAATTAAAAGAAAATGTCTCCCCCTCTTATGAGGCACGAAAATTACCAGTACATTTGTTGCCATTAGTAGTAACAAAACTACGAAAATTAATAGAACAAGACCTTCTTGAACACGTTCCCCCTGGGGGCAGTAAATGGACATCACCCATTGTAGTGTTGAGGAAGACAGATGGTGATTTTACGTATTTGTGGAGATTACAAAATAGGCGTAAATCACAAAGTCTGTTCGGATTCATATCCCATACCGAATGTTGAAGTTGCATTACATGCACTGGCAGGAATGAGCGTTTTTACAAAAATAGATTTAAAAACGGCATACCACCAAATACCAATAGACGATAACTTCAAAGAAGTAACCACAATAAATACGCCAATAGGGTTACTAAGATGGAAAAGGATGCCATATTTCAAAGGGCCATCGAACAGGTTTTATAAAATATGAAATATATGAGTTGTTACAAAGACGATATATGTATAGGAGCTACTAATGAAAAGGAATAAAAAAAACGATATAATCTTGAATAGATTAAGAAATGCTGGAATGACAATAAATGAAAAAAAATGTGCAAGCAATTGTAGTAAAATATCTTTTTTAGGTTATTCCATTTCAAAAGAAGGTATATCACCAGACCAAGCCATAAAAAAGAACTGGAGTCTTTTTTGGGATTGGTGAATTTTTACAGGCGATATTTACCAAAATACACGGACTTGACTGAACTGTTTGCAAATTTAAGAAAAAAGAATGTTGAATTTATTTGGTCAGAGGAACAACAAAAAGCTTTTGATAGATTAAAAGAAATTATGGCAAAGAAACCAGTAGTGAAAATGTTTGATCCAAAAAAGGACATGACGTTAACCACAGATGCAAGCAAACATTCAATATCGGGAATATTATCACAAAAAGGACATCCGATAATGTATTTATCAAGAAGACTAACGAACACCGAATTTAATTATTCAAATATAGAGAAAGAAGCATTGGCTATCGTGTGGACAACTAATAGAGCCCGACAATTTTTAATTGGAAAAAAAATTATGTTAAGAAGTGATCATAGACCATTAGAGTTTATGTTTAACCCAAGGAAAGAATTACCTAAAGCCACGACATCGAGGATACTAAGATGGGCAATAAGATTGATGGAATTTGATATTGATATAGAATATGTCAAAGGAAATTCAATTCCACACGTAGATGCACTATCAAGATTGCGATTTTACAATGAGTCAAAAGATAAAACAGAAGAAGAATTTGAAGATGCATTCTTACAGTGGGTAGGGACTGATGTTTTGTCTTTAGATAGAATGGCTGCAGAAACTAGACATGATCCAGTACTAAGTAGGATAATATAATAAGAAAAAACTCATGGGGAAATTGTTCTAGGGCGGAAAGATCCTACAAAGTAATAAGACAGAAATTAACGATAGAACATGGAGTGATTTGTAATGGGGATCTGGTAGTTCCCCCAGAAACACAAAGAAAATTGGTGATAAAAGTGTACTTGATGATATACATCGTGGAGTAGCGGCTACACAAAGAAGGATAAAATTAGAAGTATGGTGGCCGGGATATTCAAGTGATGTCGAAGAATATATAAAAAGGTGCAAAAAATGTAAAGAATTAAGAAACTTTACACAGACTACATTGGTGGCCTAGAGAAGTGGAGCCATGGAGTCAGGTGCATAGGGATCATGCGTATATTAATGGAGTGGGACTCTTATTAATTCTAGTAGACTCTTTTTCAGGCTGGCCTGAAATAATCCAGGTGCCAGACAAGAAAAGTTCTACGATAAAACAGATTCTAAGGGTCATATTTTCCAGAAATGGCATACCAAAAACCCATCTGACAATGCACCAGAATTTTGTGATGAAGATCTTAATTTATGGTTAGAAAAATAGGATGTAAACCGTATAAGACACCCCCAGTCGAAAGGGTTAGCGGAAAGAATGGTGCAGACCATAAAAACGGGACTAAATGCATTTTCTCAGCAAAAAGAAAAAGTAGAAGTTTTTCTACCGAGGCTGCTTTTAAGCTATCGCACAATACCACACGCTGGAAGACTAGAAAGCCCATCAACTTTAATGGGAAGACAAATTAGAGCTCCGCTAACGATGTCGTACTACACAAATGAAAAAATGTGGTACAAAAAGAACAGAGAAGCAAATCCGGAAAGGGCAGAATTTATCCTGCAAAAAGGCCACTATACAGCTATAATAAATAGGGAAAACGGCAACAGTGTATTAGCCCATGCAGATCAAATAAGGACCCAGGGTGAATATGAAGAGCAAAATGATGAAGAAATGTCTATGATTCCGTCTGTTAATGATTTATTAGAACAACCGTTACAGAATGAAACATCAGAAGACGAAGTAATGCAAGATCAAGTGGGCCAGAATGAGTTTGAAAGTTCGGACGAAGATCAAATAATGCAGGAAAATGCCTATGATTACAGCTTAGCGCGGGACAGATCTAGGTCTCCCAGAGAAAGAAATACGGGAGAGAGAGAGAGAAGTAGAGCAAAGTAATGAAACTATCATGAAAAGAAGTACAAGAACTACTAGAGGTATAAAACCTATACGTTTCAGGGAGATGTAGTGACACTGGCAAATTAATATGCCTAATTTGCATAAGGGCAAGAGAAAGCCTATATAACTCATCACTGAGAATAACGTAGGAAGACAAGCTTAGCTACGAACCAGTGCTAAACCTCGACTTCACATCAATAACAAAACAAAACCTTGGTTCAATGCCAGAGAGAATGCTTGATATTGCATAGAAGTTCATAATTGTCTTCACTATTTCTAAAATTAGACTTATTCCAATATAATAGATCGAAAAAGAAAACGTAGTGAAAAATATTTATTAAGGGTTCTTCTACTGAACTGTATTTGATTAAATTTATAAATGACCGATATTTGTGGCCTTTGGCGTACTAAACTGAGTTAAATAAACATCAATAAACAAATGTTAATGTATTCCGTGCACTCAATTTTATACTTTTGTTTGCGTTCATTCGTGAGTAAATGATGAATAAGTATAAACAGAAGTCGTTTGAAGTCTGTAAAATGTCGCTTAAGACAAAAGTGACTAAAAATAAACGTCTTGACTAACTTGAAATATATTTCCGTATATATGAATAGACCAAGACATTTTTTTTTTACTTGCTTGGATGAAAATAAAGAACAATGGTTTAATTATAAATTTCTCCAATATAGAAACAGACCTACACACACCTAGGTTAACATATATCTCAGCTATGTAAATACTGTAGTCATAGGCGTCTTAAAATAAATCATTCTGTTTTGGATGACGCCATTAATGGGAGCAGAAAGTCAATTAAAATAACTGAAAACTTAGTCAAAACAAATAATTCCTTGAGTAATCAATCCGCGCCATATTGTTACATTGTTTAAGAAATATTAATGATCTTCAGACAAAAATATAGCTTACAAAAATAAAAGACGATACAACTTGAAAAAGATTCTGCGTCATATTTTAAAGCAGTTCTTTTTTTTATTTTATTTGTTCATTTGTAATGAACTTCATAAGAGAAGATTTTAACACCAGAAAAGACATTTACTCGTCCGGATATATACATATATACATACGCACATATATGCAGTGGGGCTGGCCTAATTCCCACAATCTGACCAAATGACTCAACAGGATTTTTAAAAATCTTTTCATGATCGAACCGAGATTTTTCAATACAATCATATATATATATATATATATATATATATATATATATATATATATATATTCAAACATATATTGTTAAATAGAAGAGAGAACGAATGCCTATTAGGTTTGATCATGAGCCGTTCTAAGTTTCTTATAGTTGCTTTAGTTTTGGGCAAAAATAAAGATAAAAACTGTCCAACATTTGGATATTTTTTATTATGCTCTTCCTCGATCTAAGCTTTCGGCTCACGTGAGCCATCACCAGAGTGGTTATATGAACATTGCAACAAAGATGTTCACCATCCAAAATGACATTCTCTGTATTTCTCTCTTTCTTTTACATACATACATACATACATATATATATATATATATATATATATATATATATATATATACCGGGTGTAACAATAAAATGGTCCAAATCGTGTAACAGTATGCGATAATTGTCCATCCTACAAAATGTTTAATATCTAAAAAGAAAAAAAACACTAAACTAATTGAGTTTCTTTTTTGCAGATTTTCAAATAAGGCACTTAGCCATCTTGACACCAATTTTCGTAAGAATCACTCAAAAACCCTTTGAGTTATTCAGGTTAAAACTGTCATCACAACTAAGCAATGGTGAGAGGCAAAATATCATTCAGTCCTTCAGTAATGCTACCATCATTCATACTCTCGCTTCCATCTTCAAAGTTCATTCAAGAACCACCAAGAGAACGGTGAATAAGTTTAAAAAAAGGGGGGAACAATACAGAGGTAAGCTGGATCAGGAGGTCACAACAGCAAGAGAGATAATCATTTCAAGTTAGAGCTAAATACATTCTTATTTTATAAAGTACAGTCCAGTAGCGTAATAAAAATCTCGGAGAATTCCAGTGACATATCTTTAATCCTTTCTAGGGTACAACGGTTCAAAGTTTAATCTACCAATTGGGCAGTTTTGCTGTTACACTCAGTATATATATATATATATATATATATATATATATATGAAGAAATATAGTCTTAAAGTGTGCTATATTTATGAGATAAAGTGCTCAATATCAGAGATAGAGCGTGTGTAAATATAAAAGTGAACATAGAAGTCAACACTTAGAGGCGACAGTCTGTTTCATGCTAGTGCAATCGTCAGGCAATCGGTGGCCTGAGGATTACATCTAGCATGAAACAGACTGTCGCCTCTAAGTGTTGACTTCTATGTTCACTTTATATATATATATATATATATATATATATATATATATATGTGTGTGTGTGTGTGTATTCAAAAAATAGTATGATAAATTGGAAAAAAAACGTTTTTTGTGACGTGTTTTATCTGTCCGATGAAAATCCTAATGGATGAAACGTGTCACAAAACCCTTTTTTTACAATTTGTCATCCTATTTTTGTAAAAACTATTTATATTGTTGTGGGGTCCGAATGTCAATGTTAGACGAACCCCACAAACATTACAATTGAAGAAATGACACAGGCCAAGGCGAAGATAACGAGAACAAAGAGTTTAGATAAAATATACCAAAATGTATTATTGGCAGAAAAATCCAATCGAAGAATCCAGATGATTTAAATCCCCTGGGTGGTCGGGCTTGTAGTTAACTGTTGGTCTTCGATGCGACGGCAGTTGATGATGACCGGAGCAAATGGAATGGCACCAAAAGTTGATAGACAGTTAGTGAATTGGGTTTGTACTAGCTGGCAGTTATAGGCCAAGGCAAACGGTTGTTGGTAACCAGAAGATGAAGACAAAAACGCTTGAGAGGTGTCGAAGGACGATAGACAGTCAGCAAAGGTGTTGTCTACATGTAAATATCCCGTCTAGATGAGATTACCCTGGATTGGTTCCTTTAGTCAGTCTTGCTCTGATAAGATCTCCTCTACTGCCATTCACTGTTTCAATTCTGTAGTAGTACGGGGCATCTTTGCTGATAGGAGTGCTTTCCCATCTGTCTATAAGAATGTCTTGCCCACCAATCAACAAAATTCCGTTATTTAGCGTTTTAAATGTCGGTGTAAGGCTGACTATGTGGGTAAGACTATCCAGTAGCTGGAAATGTGGATGGAGCATTACGTGAAATGGTTTTATACGTAGACAGGTTCCGTTAGCAGCAGGGCATTCACAGGCGCACGATTCTGCTATCGGGGAGCATTTATTGAGTTCTGTCACTCGTGGCTCCAATTATTCAGCGGAGTTCATCTCTGTGCTTCACAGGAGGTCGGACAAAACATCATCTTAACATCTAGGAAGCGGTTGTTATCAACACGTCTCGTCCCGACTGACCCTCTGTAGTCAGAAGGAGCTGAAACATAAACTAGCACTCTTCGGCGATTCTTTGTCTGATTCTGGGCAATTTTTTTTCCTCCTATCCCATGTATCTCTAAATTTTACTGCAAGGAGGTTTGTTTTCTTTCAGTAGTTTTTCTTAATTCCGATGATTTTTCTTCTGACGAAGCGTTCGACGAAAGGTACCTTAAAATTTCTATTTCTATTTGAGATGATAGTTTTGTATCAGATTTTTTAAATTAATAAACTGTTCCCTGTTTTAAGAATACTATTTAGATAGTGTGGCACTAAAAATCTGTTCATATATATATATATATATATATATATATATATATATATGAGTAACGAAAATCCTGAGAGCTCAATGTTAATTCAGAGCGAATAATTTACTTTAAGGAAAAACAGATCACTTTAAGGCTCCATTGTAATAATTTATTTCACCAGAGACTTTTATTTTTCCCTGGATCTTCAGACATCACTTTCAAAAGGTGAAACGAAAAATGAAATTAAAATTTACATTTCTGACGAGAAGAAATTAAGCTTATATAGTTTGACATAGAGGGTGGTGAGGAGTGGTGTGAGAGACGTGGTCGAGTTTAGAGAGGGAAGGGAGAATTTTAAAATTTATTTTTATTATAATACTTAATATTGAGGAAGGAGGGGGTAAGGATATATATATATATATATATTTTTGTCATCCACAGACAGACTGTTTCGCAGCTCATCAGTGTGTCTAGACGTCCGGTTGCCTCTAGCTAAGATCGAAACCCGACTGAATTGGCGTCAGTCCGAGCTTCTACCACTAAGCCGTTGGCGCACGGCAGGGATGAAGGTGAATTTTAGCGGGTTTACTTTTAGATTTAGATAAACACACAGTGACTGACAGTGACTCAATTCTTCCGAAGCCTCTAGCTAGGATCGAAACCCGACTGAATTGGCGTCAGTCGGAACTTCTACCACTATATATATATATATATATATATATATATATATGTATATATATATATGTATATATATATATGTATATATATATATATATATATATATGTATATATATATATATATATATATATATATATATATATATATATATATATATATATATATATATATATATATATATGTATATATGTATATATGTATATATATATATATATATATATATATATATATATATATATATATATATATATATATTTTATCTGTCTGAAAAGTAACGGACAGGTGTCACAAACAACTTATTTCAAATTCAGCGAACAAATTACATGGTTTCCCCTTCA
Source organism: Acanthosepion esculentum (assembly GCA_964036315.1). NCBI lineage: Eukaryota > Metazoa > Mollusca > Cephalopoda > Sepiida > Sepiidae > Acanthosepion > Acanthosepion esculentum. Next base: position 3,304,125 of record OZ038510.1, read on the forward strand.
AAATAATTCTCACCCTTCTCTGCCACGCTTCTATGTCACTGCTGGAAGGATTTTTCTTGGATGTTCCTCAGCTCCATCGTTACGGCCCTCATGATGACCTCCACGCTTTCAAAACGGGCCCCCTTGATGATCCCTTTGAGCTTGACGAAAAGACAAAAGGTACGCGGAGCAAAATCAGGTGAATAAGGAGGTTGTTCCTGCCCGGCGATATTCTTCTCGGCCACCAACCGCCGCATGCTGAGGGCGTTGTGAAGAAGCCACGATTTGTCCTGCCACAGCTATCGTCCCTTCTCGCGTACAGCGAAGTAAACGACGCGACTTGATCTCTTTGCAGACTTGCTGATTGATCGTCTATCCTGGTGACAAGAAATGACTGGACGATGCCCACAGCTCACATAGCACATCAAATCGCGTTCCGTTTCAGACAAACCTCTTTCTCTCACTCTCTCTCTCTCTCTCTCTCTCTCTCTCTCTATATATATATATATATATATATATATATATATTCCTTCCGCATATACAGTATATATATATATATATATATATATATATATATATATATACAGGGTGTCCATAAAGTTTGTGTGCACCTTAAAAAATTTATAACGTCATCTGTATTTGCGATAGAAATAATCTGTAAAAAATGTTATAAAGTTTAATGTACCTAGTTTTAAGAATAGCTAAAATTAACTAATGTGATTTCAGGCATTACTGTAAATCAGTTGGCAAATGTTTTCCGTGAACTGCAAAATCGTATTACCCTTTGTATTGCTAATGATGGAGGACATGTGGAAACTTAAATAAAATTTCAATAAAACCTTAAATAAATATAGATTTATTTCTTTCTAATCCTTTTTACAGATTATTTCTATCGCAAATACAAATAAAGTTATAATTTTTTTAAAGTGCACAAGAATTTTATGGACACCTCATATATATATATATATATATATATATATATATATATATATATATATATATATGTATATAGTGTGCGGAAGGAATACCTGCTTCCCGTAGTGTTCAGAAAAAAACTTCCATATAATGGTACGACATTAGTAGCAATGTCTTTATCAGGCTACTAGCTTATCATTATGTGGGAGGTATTTTGGTAAGTAGACGTGAGAGGTGTTTCTGCAGGACCCTGTATATATAAGTAAGTGCGGACAACTTCTCTAAGTTTTACGTGATAACACCGAGTTTAACAAGGCAACCCATCCAAAAATTTAAACGAGGTTCGTTAAGGGCATTTTCTTATTAGCAAGAAACGCTAAAGAAATTGAAAACTTAAAATCCATATTTGAATTAAATTTGTACTAAAATGGTCACATGAACTTAACAATGACAATAAAATACCATAGAGAATTAATGTTACAACTTTTTCTCTCAAAATATATATTCCGTTCTTAACAGAGGGTTCAAAGATTCCATGAAACACCGTATCACATGGCATAGTCTTAGAAACGTAACGTAAAGGATTATTGACTTCAGCATCTCAGTTTCCTGGATTAGGTAGTTTGTGATAAATTTTAGAGTATACAATTTATTATTGTTTATTATTAATATTATTTGTTAGATTATACAATTTCTACTTTGAATCTGGTCACTGACTACTTGTAACTAAGCTGACAACACCAGCTAACAAAATAGCTCGCTTCCGCCCACATACCACTCCCTCCAAAAAGCAAAAACTCTGAGGTATAACAGCCAAGTCCTTAAAAATGAAATGGAAAATGTAAAATTCAATTCTACATTAATGTCAATAAATCTTGATCAAACAAGTATACAGGAATCAAATAATGTCTTCATTAGTTGAAGCTCGCGAGACAATTCCAAGCATACCTAGAAGAAAAAAGATAAACCCATGTGACGACAATACTTAGTTGAAAAAAAATTGACGCAAGAAAGAAACAAACAAGAAAAAATTGAAGGGAAATTACGAAACAAGTAACAAAGAAAATGAAAGAAAAAAACCCACCAAAAAAAGTATCTCCGGAAAATTGGCAATGAAATTAATGAAGTCAAACAACACAATCAAAATGGGGAGAAAAGCAAAACTTACAATAACATCATACAATCAAAACCACTAGAGAAGAAATGCCCTGTTTAAAAAAAAGACACTTTGAATGCCATTTCAACCCTGACCACTCTAGACTAAAGATGCCTGTAGAAATAAAACGTATACCAGAATGTATCCAATCATTCGAAAGCCCGTCTCCAAACATAATTATTTCCTTAGTATGTGCTCCGACAGGGCTACATTTTGAATTTTGAAGTTTTTTTTCTTATAGACCGGTTATTAACAAAGGCTATAGAACCCAGTTTGTCTTGTTCTTTACCCATAGCTGGTGGGAGGGAGGGGAGAAGAGGATTCATAGCTTTCCCAAGTACATTTGCACGTAAGTGAATGTAATGGATCCGACTGGAATTCGAACTCGGCTCTCCGATTCCTCAATCCGAGCCGCTATTCATTACTCTACCGTTCCTACAACTACTCTACCGTCTCTCCCACTGCTCTACCGCCCTTCCCACTACTCCATCGTGGCTCCTACTACTTTATCGTCCCACCTACTTCACTATCATCCCTCCTCCTACTCTACTACCTCCTCTACAACTCTACCGTCCCTGCTACAATGCTACTGTCCCTCCGACTACTCTAGTGTCTCTCCTACTACTCTACCAAATTTCCTATTACTATACCGTTCATCCTCCTACTCTACCATCCCTCCTGTTACTCTACCGTACCTCCTACTACTCTACCGCCCCTCCTCCTACTCTACCGTCCCTCCCATTACCCTACAGTCCCTACTACTACTCTCCGTCCCTCCTGTTACTCTACCATCCCTCCTCTTATTCTACCGCCCCTCCTCCTACTCTACCATCCTTCCTCCTACTCTACCGCCCCTCCTCCTACTCTACCGCCCCTCCTCCTACTCTACCGTCCCTATCATTACTCTACCGTGCCTCCTGTTACTATACCGCCCCTCCTCCTACTCTACCGTCCCTCCCATTACTCTACCGTCCCTCCTGTTACTCTACCGTCCCTCCTACTACTCTACCGCCCCTCCTCCTACTCTACCGTCCCTCCCATTACTCTAACGTGCCTCCTGTTACTCTACCGTGCCCCCTGTTACTCTACCGCCCCTCCTCCTACTCTACCGTCCCTCCCATTACTCTACCGTCCCTCCTGTTACTCTACCATCCCTCCTCCTACTCTACCGTCCCTCCCATTACTCTACCGTCCCTCCTGTTACTCTACCATCCCTCCTACTACTCTACCGTCCCTCCCATTACTCTACCGTCCCTCCTGTTACTCTACCATCCCTCCTACTACTCTACCGTCCCTCCTCCTACTCTACCGTCCCTCCCATTACTCTACCGTCCCTCCTGTTACTCTACCGTGCCCCCTGTTACTCTACCGCCCCTCCTCCTACTCTACCGTCCCTATCATTACTCTACCGTGCCTCCTGTTACTATACCGCCCCTCCTCCTACTCTACCGTCCCTCCCATTACTCTACCGTCCCTCCTGTTACTCTACCGTCCCTCCTACTACTCTACCGTCCCTCCTCCTACTCTACCGTCCCTCCCATTACTCTACCGTCCCTCCTGTTACTCTACCGTGCCCCCTGTTACTCTACCGCCCCTCCTCCTACTCTACCGCCCCTCCTCCTACTCTACCGTCCCTATCATTACTCTACCGTGCCTCCTGTTACTATACCGCCCCTCCTCCTACTCTACCGTCCCTCCCATTACTCTACCGTCCCTCCTGTTACTCTACCGTCCCTCCTACTACTCTACCGTCCCTCCTCCTACTCTACCGTCCCTCCCATTACTCTACCGTGCCTCCTGTTACTCTACCGTGCCCCCTGTTACTCTACCGCCCCTCCTCCTACTCTACCGTCCCTCCCATTACTCTACCGTGCCTCCTGTTACTATACCGCCCCTCCTCCTACTCTACCGTCCCTCCCATTACTCTACCGTGCCTCCTGTTACTCTACCGCCCCTCCTCCTACTCTACCGTCCCTCCTGTTACTCTACCGTCCCTCCTGTTACTCTACCGTCCCTCCTACTACTCTACCGCCCCTCCTCCTACTCTACCGTCCCTCCCATTACTCTACCGTGCCTCCTGTTACTCTACCGTGCCCCCTGTTACTCTACCGCCCCTCCTCCTACTCTACCGTCCCTCCCATTACTCTACCGTCCCTCCTGTTACTCTACCATCCCTCCTCCTACTCTACCGTCCCTCCCATTACTCTACCGTCCCTCCTGTTACTCTACCATCCCTCCTACTACTCTACCGTCCCTCCCATTACTCTACCGTCCCTCCTGTTACTCTACCATCCCTCCTACTACTCTACCGTCCCTCCTCCTACTCTACCGTCCCTCCCATTACTCTACCGTCCCTCCTGTTACTCTACCATCCCTCCTCCTACTCTACCGTCCCTCCCATTACTCTACCGTCCCTCCTGTTACTCTACCATCCCTCCTACTACTCTCCCGTCCCTCCTCCTACTCTACCGTCCCTCCCGTTACTCTACCGTGCCTCCTACTAATAAATCTATTGATGAGGAAATTAAGATAACGACTAAAAACACTCGACATTCAAGCGGAACTTTTGAAAATGGCTGACATTCTCCTCGAATTCAACATGTTCATCTATTTATGAAAGAAGTCTGGAATCAGAAATGTATCCGTAAAAAAGCGGGCTTTATCACGCATTAATACATTATAGAAACAAAAGAAACACCCTCCCATATATGGAGATATTCCAATTGTTTCCATTATGGTGTAATTATTGTTTGATGAAAATCAGTTCATCGCACCGCAATTAGGTTTTCGTTTTGTAATGATGACATATATGTCATCAAACAACTCCAGGGAATTACATATGTCCCCAACAGAAAATTGAATACCTCACAGCAGGATATGATTACATCAATAGCGACTTCCCTTTCTCGTTCATTAGAAACCACCTTCCAAACGCAAACTGAATGTCAAGATCTGATAGGGAAACCATTTCGAACTGTAAAATCATACATGTCTGGTGAGGACCCCAATGCAGAAACAATTCAAGCTTCATTTAGAGTATGACAAGGAAGAAATGAATGTTCCAGTCTATGAAATCTTTTCCTAGACTATACCCTCGGCATTTACAAGCACAGATGTGAAGAGGTGAACAATGATCATTTAAGCATTCCATACTACAATTCAAATATTTCTTATAAGGAAACAGCTTATATTACTATGACCATTAGAGATGAGGAGAACAGTTACTACACTTTGATCCCAGCCCGATGTCCAGGAAGTGAAGAAAAACGTAAATCAAGCAGCACTGGCTGCTCGATCAATGAATTCTGAATGTGTCCTTATAAGGAAACAGATAATATTACGATTACTATTTGGAAGATTGCATCACTAATACCTATAATAAAAACAAACAGATTTTGCATATCATATCAAAATTGTCAAATGATTCAAAATTGTAAATAAATTGTCCATAGTTCCTGTTTTCCGGTTTTATTCATGTAATCAGAAGGCACGGTGGAGTAATCGGAGAACCGAGTTCGAATTCCCGGCGAATCCATTACATTCACTTACGTGCTAATACGCTTGGGAAAGGTATGAATCCTCTTCTTCTCCCACAGATCGCGTTCTATAGCATTGGATGGCAACTGGTCTACCGTAGAAAGAAATGGCAACCTACTGCGGGAAAAAATCTGCTTCGTCAGGCATGTATCAGAAGATACATGACCGCCTAAGCGTGTATCACACATGACACATAACTGACTTCCTTGATCATCTCAGTCATGATCAAGAACAGGATTTTGTCAGTATGGTAGCCAAGATTTTGTTAGTTACATACTGACATTTTCTGGAATGCCAGAATTCAAATTAATTCAAATATACACGTATCGTTTAAGTGACTTCATACGTGAAACGGTTTCACAGATATTGTCATCGTTGGAATAGAATGTATCAGATATTTATAGTAATACTAGCAGGCTTCGCCCGCTCGTTATCACTTAACAAAGTAAGATATACTCACTACTTTTGAAACAAAAATTTTAAATAAACAGTTCATTCATAAATTGGCTTCTTATAGTTAAGGAAAGTTTTACAAATAGATGCCAACTTGTTGAAGGCCAAGTAAAATGTAAATTTCAAAACTTTTCTGCACTATATAAGACGATATTCCGAAACAGAACTATTTTTTATATGAAAATCAAAACAATCCTCAAATAAATGAACAGTAATGAAGAACAGTTAATTAATGAAATAATTTTAAAAAATCACTATGCAAATTAGTTAGATCAGAATACAGATATTGAGGTTTAATGTGTAAATTGCTCTCTTGATTGGTCTGTATCACATCTATTTATTATCTATCAGTCGCGTCTCTGTCTTTGGACAGAGTGCACTCAGGGGCGACTCAGTCGCAACTGAGGAAAATAATACTGAGAGGTGCCCAGCTCTGGGGAGAAGCTTCCCGAGGTTGTGCCCTATCATTGTACTAGAGAGAGGGATCGGTGCACGCACCGAGGCCAGCGCAATCGACGGATGCGCGGGCACGGAAATTCCGATTCCTTGCCCGGGTGTACGTGCTCAGGCTTCCCACATTAAACCGACCTTGTGTCACAACCTGACCTCGTTGGGGGTTGAGTAAATACGAATTTATCATCTCCTCTTAGTTGCCTACTCCACGTTTGACTTAGTTGGTAGTCGCGAAGTCAAGAAGGGATCGAACCTACTTATTCATTACTCCATTCATCAATGTTATTTTATATATCTTTGTTCGGTCTTTCTATCTATCTATCTGAGTCTATTCATAGCTATCTATCTGTCTATCTATCTATACGTCTATGTGAGTCTATTCATATCTATCTATCTATTCATAGCTATCTATCTATCTATATGTCTATGTGAGTCTACTCATATCTATCTATCTATCTATCTATCTATCTATCTATCTATCTATCTATCTATCTATCTGTATACTTACATATTGGATAATCGTTAAGGAAATATTCTGATTTTCATATTCCACTGAAAATGACTCTTCAGCGGATTTCATTATCGTATATATATTTCTATCTGAAAGTGATTTCTGACGATCGACGTAGAATTCATATCATATGAAAATTCCGTAGTAATAGTAATAATCGCCATATTTATTCTGATTAGATTTAGTCCAATCATATTTCCCTAAGAAACGGCCAGATCTTTAACCAACAACATCTCGACATTTTTTTTGTCTCAAAATGGACAAATCATTAAACCAGTTTAAATATCACAAATAACTTCGACCGACGCCATTAAAAAAAGGAACACAAAAACGCAGACGAAGAACAAAAAATTAAAATACGTTTGTGTGGGAAGGACAAAAAAACAAAAATAATTCGAGCCGAAATGAAAAGAAAAGAAATTAAAAATATTCAAAATGCCTTTCCAAATTAGATTTTAGATTAAAATTAGACAAATTAAAAAAGAAAGAAGAAAGAAAACGGTTAAACTGAATCGGTATTTTCATCTTGACGATACCGGCGTTGGCGGAAGTCTCTGCCGAGTATTGCGATGCTCCTCGACATTCCCTGCCTGCCCGCTCCACGGCTGATTTAGGTAGAACACACGAAGTCAGGAAGGGAATGAACATACTTATGGTCCTCCCCCATTCATCAATGCACTTTTATATATCTTTAGTCGTTCATTTGATCTATCTATCTATCTATCTATCTATCTATCTATCTATCTATCTATCTATCTGAGCCTATTCCTATCTATCTATCTATCTATCTATCTGAGCCTATTCCTATCTATCTATCTGAGCCTATTCCTATCTATCTATCTATCTATCTATCTATCTATCTATCTATCTATCTGAGCCTATTCCTATCTATCTATCTATCTGAGCCTATTCCTATCTATCTATCTATCTATCTATCTATCTATCTATCTATCTATCTATCTGAGCCTATTCCTATCTCTCTATTGGGGTGCTCATCGACATTTCCTTCTGTGTGAATCTGAAGAGACGCCCACAGCCACTGCATGGTAGAGTAGGTAGGTTCAGGGAATGGATAGTTCGGGCTTTTCTTTGGGTTCTCTTCGTCTCTTCTATTTGTCTTCTGGTGTTTTCGAAGGATGATCTCTTTTCGCACACTTCTCTTCTACAATTGGTTCTTTCTGCAGCTTCCGTCTCCGAATTGACCGAATCGATTTATGTCCTCCGACAGGTGTTTTGGAGCTGATCCTTGAATCGACGGTGTGGGCTCCACGTTCTCTCTTGCCAGATGCTAGCTCTGAGAAGAGGATTTACTTGCATTCTGGCATTCGAGCATTCTGGCATTCGGTGACACGTCATGTTGGTTTATAGGATCTCCATCTTTGCGCGGAAGTGAACTTCGTTGTTCGTGATCCGGTCCTATCACGTGTTCCACAGGATGTGACGAAGTTTTATTTGATGGATTTTTTTAAGTTGTCGTATGTCTCTTCGATAGAGTATCCAGGTCTCACAGACGTACAACTCGGAAGACCATGAGCTTGGCGGTTTGTGTCAGCCAAGGATTGCCGGAAGTTCTTTTGAATATTTTTTGGATAGGCATTCTGAATTCAAGGAAAGATGACGCGTTTTGTCGAAGCTCCAAAAAATTAACGGAATTTAAGTTTAACTAAAAAATGTAAATATTAAAGTAATATAATAATTAATATACATCCTTGTGCAAATTAACTGACACAAATGCTTTAGTTTCCTATCTTTCATCGTACGGTCAGTTTTAGACCCACTGGAGAGACATGGTGTAATTGATTTTTATTTTTTCCACAGATTAGGTCATTTGTAGCGGTGTGCAGTGATATTAATCTATTTTCAGGGTATATGATGAATTTTGTTTGGCCTTGAAAAATATTGCGTCATCCGTGAATGGATCAGATTTTTATCACGCCCAGACGCTATTGTCTCCACTGTTGATTAGTTGTCATACGGCTATTGTCTGTGATGGACGTTACTCCAAGGAAGCGTACGAAAATTCTAACACTGCACAAACATAATGGCCAGCCTTACCAGTGAGCAAATCAAAGTACTATAGACTGGCCCTGAAACTCTCCTGATTTAAATCTGTGGTCAATCTGCAAGGAACGACTTCGTGGAATGGACATACGAAGTAATAATATGTGCACTGTGTCATGTTTCATTGGAAAAATAGGAAAAAAAGTAAATAATAACGGAATTATTCGTTTTGTTTCAATTAATTTGCACAAGGGTGTAATTTGCAATTATTATTTATTTCATTTATCTCTATCTATAAAAGGCAGGATGTGTTTGCGTGTGTAACGAATGCACGGCCGCAATTTTCAACGGAATTGCACCAAAATTTACATGCACATGCTCCAAGTTAGTGGAAAGGCCAAAACCGACGTTGCATTTCCCAACTCCCATCGATAGTGGAAATAATCGATTTTTTCATGCTTCTACGGTAGTTTTCATGTAGTTTGCGGCCATTTTCTACTGGCCTGAGTGAGAGCCTATAGCTGGCTGTCACGAATGGGCAGGAAGATTCTATTGGCCAGCGTGAGAGCCAACAGCTGACTGACACAAATGTTAACTAGCATGCTAGCATGCAAAAAAATCGATAGCTGCATTCGTCACAAATGTGAAAAATTGAAATCTATCATGGCACTTTCCTCCAATTGGCTCATTCGCTTGCTTAAAATCAACGTTGATTCTGATTCCGCAGAACTGGGTTGGGTGTGAAAACGTATTTGTTGTTAACATTCTTTTTTCATTCGGTTTTTCCAGTTACGAGTCCTTTTTTAAAGCTGATCGTTTTGTGTTCATTTTGTTTAGTTCTTTTTTCGTAACAGATTTAATGTTTAGTATAGAGCTTAGAAAAACTTCGCTGTGTGAGATAGGCAAGATGTAAGTCATGTAGCAACATCAGCACGACAAAGGGCACTCCTTTAAAGGCAAGGAAGGGCAAAAATATTTTAAGTCAAGTGATAGCGATTGAGTCGTACGATTTTTGAATCAAGCACGGGCAACGCCAGGCCATGCTGCTAGTTATATATACTATTATTATGACTATTATTATTGTCTGAAGTTATATATATATATATATATATATATATATATATATATATATATATATATATATATATATATATATATATATATATATATGATGGACTCTCCCGTCGAACTCGACGTATGAGGGTCAGACAGATCAGTTCCCAGAAACTGAAAACCCGACACCCGCACAGGATTTGATTATAGTGGTGAAGGCTTTGTGCAGGGCCATCCACACTTTTTGGAGGGACGAATACAGGGACCTGGTGCAACGGATGCCACAAGGTCCCCAAACGAACATCCGCTGAGGAGGCACGGTGGAGTAATGGATAACTGCTTGGATTGAGGAATCGGAGAGCCGAGTTCGAATTCCATTCGAATCCACTACATTCACTTACGTACTAATACCCTTGGGAAAGGTGTGAATCCTCTTCTTCTCCCTCCAAATATGGGTAAATAGCAGGACAGACTGGGTTCTATAGCCTTGGATGGCAACTGGTCTAGGAGAAGAACAACTCTGAATATATATATATATATGTATATATATATATATATTGTTTATTAGTATTTCTTTCAACATTTTCCACAGTTAAAATGTATTTATTTGTTTTTGTACAACTAACCTGAAGATCATGTGTCTTTTTAATTTCAGTTTTTGCTTACCTAAAGTTATATTTATCAACTTTGCATTTTCTTCTCTGGTTCATTTTTATCAATTAATTTAAATGTTAGGACAACCAAAAAGTCAGTACCCAGGATGTTTTTCTATGTTGAATAATGTTTTAATAATCTCCGAGTATTTTTGGCTTAAATCTCGTTAAGATACAGCAACTTCCAAAATGAAGAACATTTAAAAGAAATAGAATCCATTAACAAAGAAAAAAAATGAAGCGTCGTAATTAAACGTAACAGAATGCTTAAATGTTTTTCTTTTATGAAGTGATTAGTCATTTCTGTGACTCTTTTGTGACCTGTAATTGTATACCCGTGGGGTATATAAGAATATACCCCGTCACGAGGTAAATTATTGATCGCTTTTTTGACGAGATCGTAATTTGATTTGCTTGTGATTTTTATTGTTCATTTTTTCCCGTTGTCAACAAACGGTTGAGAACGGGAAAATAATAATGTCGTCTGGTGTCAGCAATTAGATGCGCTGGCGTATTTTTCAGTGGAAAGACGAACATATATATATATATATATATATATATATATATATATATATATATATATATATATATATATTATTATTATTATTATTATTAGTAGTAGTAGTAGTAGTAGTAGTAGTAGTAGAAGTCTTATAAGTATAAGACACCATACTCGATCGGAAAGCCTTCGGTGTCTTGATTTGCAAATATTCAAACCAATACCAAAGGGAAAAAAACGGTATAAAAAGAAAGAACCAAGAACATGTACGTTAGCCGAAAATAATCGTCCAGCATGGAAGTCCAACCTCCAAAGAAAAAAAAACCCGATACGATTACGCAAAATAACTAAATAAAGTGCTCAATACAGTGAGTAGAGCAGACCTAGAGAGCCAGACAAACCTATCACGGTTTCACCTAAACGAGTCGGCCTTCCCTGACGATCCGTTTAGGTGAAACCGTAGTAGGTTTGTCTGTCTCTCTCTCTCTATATATATTTAGGTTTGTTGGTTTTATTGACTGCAAAATTTTGTCAACGTGATCTCAGGACGTAGACAAAATTCTAGTAGTTGGGAACAATTTACAAATAAATAAAGACTAACAAAGAAAAGAGAACACTTAAAAAAGACAACGAAAGACTTGTGGGGTCACTCACATCATAGCTGCAGAAATAGCCTCATGTTCACAGGAATAAAACATACACAGAGATAACAATAAAAGCATGTTAAATTGTACATTAATATCATGCAATGTACTTATTTTGTGTACTGGTGTGTATATTTTTGGTTACAAGTGTTTTAAAAGTGGCATGTAATAAAAGGGAGAAGTCATTTCGTATTATTACACGCAATGTCACAAAGAGAAAAGTTGCGACACGTGTTGTCCGTCTGAAGGTTCGTAGTGAAGAGATTGAATTCAACATCTTTTGGCGGTATTTCCGTTTTTGTTGCATGCTGGAAGAATTTTTATTATTTTTATTTATTTCATACAAAGTTTTAAAGTTATTGTTTTATTTTTATTTATAATATTCATTATTATTATTTTATATTTTACTTTTATTTATTTATAATAATAATCTTAACCATTTCAATGTTCTTCTAGTAACGATTGTTTAATTATTCAAAAAAATTAAAGATAAAAAATATTAAAAAATTATAAATGTTTGCGCATGCTCATTCATTGCTTTAATTTAGTTGGTTGCTTAGTGAATTTTACAGCATATTAAACATTGTGATGAAGGTGAAATTAGTGAAATATTTGTCGAATTTATACTTGACTCTATAAGTAAACATTGTCTTGTCTGAGTCTACAGATGAAAACAAGTCATTTTCATATTTGGTTACGTAAGGTTCTACTGGGTAGGTATTTCCTTTTGAGAGGGTCTTACTCCTCTGCAGGCGACGCAGTGGGTGCACTGACAGGGCAGCGCACATTTGTTTGTCTGGGCAAGTGCGTATATACAGAAAATCGACATTATTCCATAATAAACATTTATGGATATATATGGGCCAAAATCAAAACGTTGTCGTTTGGTTTGGTTTAGTTTGGTTTAGTTTGGTTTGGTTTGGTTTAGTTTGGTTTGTTTTGGTTTGGTTTGGTTTTACGGCATATCAACTTCAATGGGTTATTTAATGCCGAAAATTTTTATTGTTGGTAATATTTTTTTTCAAAAATGTATTAGTAATATTTTTCCTTCAAAAAATCTATATCTGTTATATTTTTTTTCAAAAAAGTATTACTGGTAATATTTTTTTTGTCTAAAATGTATTGCTGGTAATAATGTATTTTCAAAAAGATCATTGCTGGTATTTTTAAAAGATTTACCGTTGGTAATAACTTTTTACAAAGAATTTCTTGTACCAAGACCCACTTTTACACTTTCATAGTGTTTTGACCCCAGTTTGGGGGTTAACTATTTGCCCATAGCCGGGACCCTAACAGGTGCTACCACCCCGGGTCAGGGTGGACCTGGAAACATCAGCAATTAAGAGGTGGTTCCACGCTCCTCAAAAGCTCCTGATCAGAGGTCTTACCCAGGACGCGGATGTAGTCTATCGTCTTACCCAGGACGCGGATGTCGTTACCATGAGTGCATATAACGGTGCCGAAATTGTCAGCTAGTCGGGGTTTATATAATCACTAAAATATACATACAATAATTGTTAAAAATGATATAGAGTTATTTAGAGCTGGTGGTTTATTAATATTAAGAAATTTCACAGACAGAGTAACAGATATTAATAGAAAAGAGAGAATAAAATTTCTAAAAGCATCTACAACATATATATATATATATATAAACAATAAAAAGAAATATATCTCTTGGATGTAACTTTTAATTTAACTTATGGCATATATAACCCATATATAAAATAACATCTCTGATGTAATAATTTTTCCAGATTGCGTCTACGTCTGTGTGTGTTCGGCAGTGCGTGTGTAATGAACAAAATCCTAAAGGCTCTAAATAACTATTAAACAGCTTTTATTTTTGATTGAAAGAGAGTGGAAAATAATAGTTTTTTCCATGAAAAAAGGAATGTTTCCCAGTTAACAAACTTTTTGAGTATATCTTCGTAGTGAAATATTTCTCCGTTTGTTCCCACGGGAAGAACGAGAAATCTGAGTGGAAAACTGCTACGACTGGTACGTGTCTTTTGCAGCAAGGTTGTAAGTAGTTTTTGTTTTTCATGATGACGGTAATCTTTGAGTATAGAATCCAGAGGTTGGCAGTGAATATTTCGAAGACAGTAGGGAAGCGTAGTTCAGGTTAGCAGTGGATATTGGTAGCAGAGCGTAGTTCTTCCTTCTGTCCTTGTCATCTTTGGTTCTGACAGGTTCGCATTGGACATTCGGAGAGAGTAACCAAAATGGTTGCCTTTATATAAGACGGATTGAATATTTTACGCCTTCTGATTGGTTAACCTTTGTTGGGGGAACTATAAAGTGAGTCCAGTCATTTGAGTTTGCTCACTAGTATATAATAGTACACAAAAGTTGTAACAGTTTTTCCTTGGGTAGGTGTCTCGAAGGGAGATTCTCCGCCTGTTCCCAGGGGAGGAACGAGAAATCTGAAATCAAGCTGCCAGGACATGGCTACGTGTCTTCTGCGGCAAGGGGTGAGTAACTTTTCCAGTCAGGCCTTGAAGGTAGAGGCCGCTGCAAAGGAAAAGCGGAACAGAGCGGATCTTGAAGGTAAGGGCCGTTGAAATAGACAAGTGTGAAAGAGGTCAAATGGAGAATTTGACACTCTTCCGCTACAATCTGTATCGTTAACCTTGAATCCAGTTCAAGTTTTGAAAGGATTCGAAATCGTATTTCCGCATTGTTGCTTGATGTTAGATCTTTAATAAAGATTAGACATTTAAATCTGTCTGGGAATAGTTCATCCAATTTAAATTTTTCACACTCACGGTTGACTTTATTGGCATATGTGACAAAATCTTCATCTTCGTCTTTAGTAAGGTTCATTCACTGCCAACCTATTTAAAAAGTGAATTCTTTTCACCAAAAATTTCATAATATCGACACTGTTTCGTTAAATGACCCGTTTTTTTTTTGTCCGAAGTATAAATTCAGATATTTTTCACGTTCAGCGGGGTAAAACTTTTGTAACAGAAGACGTACTTTCTTTTCATCCGACGATCTTTGATATTCTTCTCTGAATATAGCCGCGTACTTTCTGAAGTACGATAGAAATGTAATGTTTTCTTCTTGGACGTAATTAAATTCACTAATTGAGTTCACGACGGAGTCTGGCGAAAATGAAATTGACGCATTGAATGTTCCTTGCTTTTTCAGGATTACCTTTAACAGTTCTCGATATTCAATCCGCCCTCGCTGCATTTGTTGTAATAATGTCTTATAGAATTCTTGATATTGATGAATAATTACCTTTAATTCTTCTATAGTGTATAATTTTCGTACAAATAGTCATTAACTAGTCTTTTTCTCTTTTTCGTGTGAATACGAATCCTTGTCGCCATTGTTATGTCGTCATTTCGTTGAATAAAGATAACACAATCATGAAATATAATGTCGCTTGGAGTTTTATTGAAATTCTGTAGTATGGATATAATGCACTCTCCCAACTAGATCTGCTGACCATTCTCGGTGCCAATATATATATTTGGACTAGTTCATGTCATATTCTGGAGAGGAATTTCACCTCCACAGCAAGAAAACAAGGGGATTGAAAAGATTACAAACTACCCTGGTTTGAAAAGCAAGATTGTCTGGAATGTGGGAAGAGAACATCAAAGTGATTCCAATGGTGATTGGCGCGTTGGGATCAATCCCATTAAAAGTGTTCCTTGACCAGCTGAGAATAAGATACCAACTTGGAGGCATACAAAAATCGCCTCGTTTTGGTATTGTACCTATTTTGAGGTAACGGTTGTCTGATTTAGATCATTGTTGTAACTTGACAGCTTAATGTACCCGGTGTATTCAAAAACATACACAATGTGACAAAACATTAGAATAATAATATAAAAAAAGAAACAGAAAAATAAATAAATCCCCCAAAAATTTGCTTAATAATATATACCTAAATTTTGAATATTAATATAACTATGTTTACTAACTGTTTAGTATTCTAAAAGCTGTAAAAAGGTAGAATCTTTTACTATATTTATTTACTTAAATTTTTCTTTATCAAAATTCCTTTCTATAACAGTAAAATTGTCCAATGCACAGGAAAACAAAAACATTTTCAAATTAGATTAGGTCACGTAATAACGTCCTTAAGAACGAACAAATTTAAAATAAGTTGTCAAAATTAACATTTTATATGTAACGTCTTTTAAGCTATACACGATGTCAGCTAATAAATTCTATCGATTTATCTCACTCTGGCTGTTCTGAACATTTTATTTTAAATTGTTCAATATATATATATATATGTATCAGGACAGTGTGCACATAGAAATCAACACTGTCTAAACCCATAAAAGCTGTCTCCTATACTGAGCTTTGTTTCCCTCCCAAATATATATATATATATATATATATATATATATATATATATATATATATATAGGGAGAGAGAGTGTGTGTGTGTCTGTGTCACGGCTTAAGCAATCATCAGATAGATTTCTTCTTCTTGCTCATTGTCGCCATTTTCCTTGTCCTCCTATTTTGTGTTCGTCCTTTATTCACATCATTTTTCCATTATTCCATGCCCCCCATTTCCCATTATACCCCCCCATTTTACATTATTCCATGCCCCCCGTTTCCCATTATACCCCCCCATTTTACATTATTCCATGCCCCCCATTATACCCCCCATTTTACATTATTCCATGCCCCCCGTTTCCCATTATACCCCCCCATTTTACATTATTCCATGTCTCCCCCCCATTTTACATTATTCCATCCCCTTTTCCATTATTCCATGTCTCCTCCTATTTTCCATTATTACGTGCCTCCCCCAATTTCCATTATTCCATGCCCCCCATTTTACATTATTCCATGCCCCCCGTTTCCCATTATACCCCCCCATTTTACATTATTCCATGTCTCCCCCCATTTTGCATTATTCCACCCCCCCTTTCCATTATTCCATGTCTCCTCCTATTTTCCATTATTACGTGCCTCCCCCAATTTCCATTATTCCATGCCTCCCCCAATTTCCATTATTCCATACCCCCATTTTACATTATTCCATGCCCCCCGTTTCCCATTATACCCCCCATTTTACATTATTCCATGTCTCCCTCCATTTTACATTATTCCATCCCCCTTTCAATTATTCCATGTCTCCCCCATTTTCCATTATTACATGCCTCCACCATTTTCCATTATTCCATGCCCCCCCATTTTCCATTATTTCATGTCCCCCCCCCCCTTTCTATTATTCCATGTCCCCACTTTTTCTGGTGCTCATTTTGATTATAAAACCAACTAATTTGTAAATCAAAACTGCTTATTTAAACAGTTCTCTTCCCGTGGAAAGCAAAATGACCAATTCATGAAATAATTTTTTTCTCTTTTGATTGACGCAGACGATTAAAATCAAATCGGTAAACTTTAAACGGTTTGGCCCATTTGCTATTGTTTTTTTTCACGAAATACTACATGCAAATTATGCCAAATTTAAATGCACAACATTTTAAAAAGTTGTAAGCCGATCATAAAATAAAAGAAGGAATATAGAAAGACTAGTGCGCCATCTGTTGCCTTTTGTTTTTTCACTACGGAAGGCAAAGCATTTATTGTTATGAGAAGAAAAATGATAACAGTGACACGAAAAGAAATTGTAAGAGAGGCGGGTCGAAAGACGACATCACTTTTTGAAGCGCCGAAGACAACTATTTAAGCAAAACATAAAAAGAAAAGAAACTAGAGGAGAAAAGATGAAGAAACGAGGGGTAAAGAGAGAAGATAAAAAATTATATAAATACACCAGTTTGAAATACTAATGAAAATATACAGAGAGAAGAAAGGCATAAGAAGAAGAAAAAGTTAGAAAGAAGAGGGAAAGAGAAGAGAGGAAGAGTGAGAAAGAGAGAGAGAGAGAGAAAAGAAAAAGAAAAAGAACGAATGAGAGAAAAGAAAACGAAAAAGAAGAAAGAGAGAGGGGAGACAGAAAACAGAAGAGTGGGAGACGGGAGGAAAACAGAAAGAGAGAGAGGAGAAGTGAGAGAAAGAAAAAGAGAGGAAAAGAAAAAAGGATGAATGCGAAAGAGAGAGAGAAGAAGAAAATAGAAAAAGAAGGAATAATGAAAGACGATGGGAAGAAAAAGAAGGATGAACGAGAGAGAGAATGTGAAGAGAAAGAAAGAAGAGTGTCAGAGGAAAGAAAGAGAAACAAACAAAAAATAAGAGAGAGAGAGTGGGGAAAGAGAAAGAAAGACGAATGAGAGAAAGATAGAAAGAGAAAGAAGGAAGAGTGTGAGAAACATGAGAGAAAAAGAAAGAAGAAAGAACTAGAGAAAGATGGAAAGCGAAAGAAGGAAGAGTGAGGGAGGAGACAAAAAGAAAGAAGGAAGAATTAGAGAAAGATGGAAAGAGAAAGAACGAAGAGTGAAGGAGAGGAGAGAAAGGGAAAGAAGGAAAAGTGAGAGAGATGAGAAAAAAAGAGAAAGAAGGAAGAATGAGAAAAAGATGAAAAGAGAAAGAAGGAAGAGTGGGTGAGAGAGAAAGAGAGAGAGAGAGGTAAGAAAAAGAAAGAATGAGAGAGAACAAGGGAAAGCATGGGAACCCACACACAAATGCGCGACCATTAGCTTATTGTCGTAGGCGTCAGGGTGTACCCTTGATCCGACCTCGTTAGTGCCAAAGATAGGTAATGCTTTGAACTCAAATCTTCAGGGACAGGCTTTATACTTACAATTGATCTCTGGTCAAACGTGCGAGGGACCTGACAAAATTTCCAACTATTGCCTTTTCAAAAATGTACCATGTAATCAAGTAAATGAAATTTTCAGGAAGAGCGACTGTTAGCGGGGCAGAAAATGAAATTTGCGATCAGAGTTCAAATTCTGGCTTAGTCATTTGTGTTCACTTTCGTACTAATGCTCTTGAGGAAGGGGTTCATTTATTCTTCCTACAAACTATGGGTTCAATAGCAGAGTAGACTGGACTTTCTATTCGGGGATAGCAAGCAGCTTCTGACTTCCAAACCATGGAGAAGGCAATGGAAAGAAACACGAATATCCTTCTCAAGAAGCTATGACAATTTACAGATAATAAAACTGTGTTAAATAACAGTAAGAATGGGATCTCTAGTTTTGAGTGGCGACCAGTCTAATAAAAGGAAAGATCTGAAATCCAAAACATGGTAGAGGAAACGGGAAACCACCTCATTATATTTCTTCAAATAATAAAGAAAAGGGAATCTGGGGAAGACCATGGTCGCCTACCTCTGAATGGTTATTGCGTTTTTTTAATCTAGCGAGTGGAAAGAATATAAAGTAGAAATAGGATTGAATACGATGAGTATGTACACTTTGTTTTGAAGAATTGGTTCTGGCTTTAGCATATAAATTTATTCTAGAGCACACCGTAAAAAAGTTTACTTTTCCTTAATCAAATACAATCCAAATGTTTATATGGGATAACGATATGCAAATGTTTATATATCAAGAACAGTTTTGGAGGAAGATGCATGACAAAACGAAAAAAAGTTTTCATTTAACGTGTTTCGTTCCTTAGGATTTAATCGGATATTATATATATATATATATATATATATATATATATATATATATATATATATATATATATATATATGTATATATATATATATATATATATATATATATATATATATATATATATATATGAAGAAATATAGTCTTAAAGTGTGCTATATTTATGGGATAAAGTGCTCAATATCAGAGATAGAGCGTGTGTAAATATAAAAGTGCAATCGTCAGACTAGCTGCCTGACGATTGCACTAGCATGAAACAGACTGTCGCCTCTAAGTGTTGACTTCTATGTTCACTTTATATATATATATATATATATATATATATATATATATATATATATATATATATATATACCAATTTTACTGTGAAAAATTGAATATTGAAGAATAAAAACTGCTGGTGTATAATGTAAATTCATTGCTATTTATTTTAATCCTAGAAATATATTGAAAACAGGAAGAAAGAGATTGCCAGTAGACAGGAATTACTGAAGGAATAGCATATTATATATATATATATATATATATATATATATATATATATATATATAAGCGATCGGACGTCTAGCCACATTGAAGAGCTGTGAAACAGCGAAACAGTCTCTGGATGACACTATATATATATATATATATATATATATATATATATATATATATATATATATATATATATATAATAATAATAATAATAAAATGTTTATTTCGTGGTATGCTATATTATCGATTAAAGTGCCCAATATCAGTGAAAGAGCGTATGCAAATAAAGAAATGAACATTGAGGTAAACATATATATATATATATATATATATGAAAATTCTAATCACACTTCTTAACGTATTGAAACAAATACACATATCTATAAATAAAAGAATTTCAACAAATTCAAGTAGCTTAAAAATATTAAATGAATATATAAAAACATATGAATTAGCTGTAAGAAACAAATAATATTCAAACAAACTAGAATACAAAAACGAAAACAATTCAAATAACAACTGAAAAAGAAATATAATTTAGTTCCTCACTACCACAACAATACAATAATATAATTGAGAAGCATTTCCTTAAAAACAGCAAATTATTAAAGATTATCAACAAAAATAAAATCAAATTTAGTTACAGCTACATGGATATCATGAAGAAAATAATAACTAAAAACAATAAAAAATAATCGTCAAAACACATAACAATTACAACAATAATAACAATAAAATGTAGGTAAATAACATCATTAAATGTAACTGCCGAAACAAAGAAAATTGCCCACTTAACAATAAATGTTTAACCAATAACATAATATACAAAGCTATCGTAACTAATAGCATTAATACAAACGAAACAATTTACATCGAAGCCACAGAAAAACAACTTTTAAAGAAATATATTATATCCACAAAACGACATTCCAAAGAAAACATACACAAACGATACAACCTTATCAAAATACGAGGGTCATTCAATAAATAAGGTGAATTTTTCGGTATAAGGACTTCTAATACAGATAGAAGCTTACCTTTTTTTATTTTTCAACGTAGTCTCCCAGCACTGTCACACACTTTTCACATCTGGGCACAAGCTTCCGTATTCCCTCAGCGTAAAAATCTTTGGACTGATGTCTCAGCCAGTCGCTCACAGCACTTTTGACTTCATCGTCACTTTTAAACTTCGCGCCTCTCGTGAACGCTTTCAAGGGACCAAGCAGGTGAAAGTCTGAAGGGGCAAGGTCTGGTCTGTAAGGGGGTGAGGGAGCAGTTCCCAGCCCAGCTCGTTGATGGTCAGCACCGTTTTGGCTGCTGTGTGAGGCCTTGCGTTGTCATGATGCAAGATGGCTCCTTCTGACTGATGACCCCTGCGTTTGTCCCAACAGATAAGCTCAATGTCATCCACTGTCACCCTTCTGTCAGACTGAATGAGGTCATTGACTGATTCGATCACCTCAGGAGTCCTCACTTCTGTAGGCCTCCTAGGCCTGTCTTCATCCTCAACACTGCTCCGTCCTTCGTTAAACAATTTAGCCCACTTGTAGACATTTTGTTTGATGAAACATGTGGCACCATACACAGTTGACATTCTCCTATGAATTTCAACTGGTTTGCACCCTTCAGCAACCAAAAACTTGATAACTGACCGCTGTTCAATCCTTGAGCATGCTTCTTGGTCGGCCATCTTTGTTAATCGCCAAAACTCTCAAAGTTTTTTTTTAATCTGCAAAAGTAATTAAATCCATGTGAAAAAGAAGTAAAACAAAAAAGAAATAAAAAAGAGTAAGCTTCTATCTGTATTAGAAGTCCTTATACCGAAAAATTCACCTTATTTATTGAATGACCCACGTATATGTGGAGCCAAAAAGAAAACAATATCCCCACCAAAATCAAATGGGAAATTATAAAAAAGGGAAGAGTTCTACATTACAAACAGTAAAAATTGTAAATTATGCTTAGAGGAAAAATTAGCAATAATTAATTTTAAAAAACCAAATAAACTCTTAATCAAGAAAACTGAAATAAAGGGTATATATATATCTATATATATCTATATATATATATATATATATATAAACAATTAACCTAACCAACCATAATTAATACCCTAAAATAAGAAAAAAATAAATTCACCATTCAAGCACAAGTTTATTAATTACAAAGCACAGACATAAGTGTTTGTGCCTATGTACGCACGTTTATATGTATATATGTGTGCGTACGTAGACCTATATACACGCGTGTATAGATGTGCACATATGCGTAAATATATTTAAATATACACACATATACAAATAAATTCAAGCAATATTAAGTAAATTTAATTATAAATCTAACCTCCCACAATTTTTACTTATGATACCACCAAGCCAAATTAAAAAAACGAAATGATAGCCTAGGGAAGATATATATGTATATTTTTGTATGTGTGCATGTATATATATATATATATATATATATATATATATATATATATATATATATATATATATATATAATACAAAGGCTTCTTAAGAGAAGGCTTCAAATCGACCAAGCCTAAAAGGTGTAAAAATTTGCAAGTAAATAAATGAATAAATATTTGTAAAAATATTTTATAAGGAGCCCACGCCTAAAAAAAAAGCCAGTAAGCCACGTGATGAAATCATAAGATTGAAACCCTGGTCGGAAACGTACGGTTCGATATTAATACATTTATATATACATGTATATATATATGCGTATATATAAGTATTTACTATTTAAATATTAATATCATTAGTGTCATACATATATACACACACACACACACACACACACACACACACATATATATATATATATATATATATATATATATATATATATATATATATGACATATATATGACAGATCTTACAGTTCTTTCTTTATATATATATATATATATTCAATCTGCTAATCTGAATCGTCTTCAAGAAGCGAGAGATCTAAAAGGTCAGCCAATCTAACAGTGATCTCATCCCACAATTCTCACTCTTACTCCATATGCGGCCTCCTTTGTAAATCACTAGCGGGTCTTAAGTGCTACTTAAGATTATCGTACAAAATTTCATAAATGAATCACTTGGTTAAGTTGTCAGATCCTCATACGTCTAAACCGACGGGAGAGTCCATTATATATATATATATATATATATATATATATATATATATTATATTTATATATTACATCCACATGACAGATATAGCTGCACGCGCACAAACGCAAACACAAACAAAAATACAGAAAAAAATTTACACCAATGTTAAATATATCAAAATGAAAAAAATATAAGCAGTCAATTCCTGACACACCCTATAGCGTTGACGAACATATCCGCCAACGAAACTCTGGAGTTCAGATGCTGAATGTAACATCAATCAGGTAAGTGAAAAACTTTTACTCATAATAATCCAGTCTGTTCCATGCTAAAACGCAATCTTCAGGCTAACATCAGTTTAAGTATGAAACAGGCTGTCACCACTGGGTCTTGACTTCAATGACGATTTTTATATTTACATACACTCAATCACTGATGTTGAACACTTTAAAACTATATATTTTATTCTATATATATTCGCTTGACGAGGAAATGGAACTAATGTCTTTGGTTTAATAACAAAATTAAATTCAAAGGCTTTAGGTTCCATTTTTGAAACATGGGTATCACTGTGTAGCGAAAAAACCAATATTTTAAATCAATTAATTTATAATATATATATATATATATATATATATATATATATATATATATATATGAGATAACGATATATATTTGAGAAATGAAGTCAATACCCAGCGGCGACAATCTGTTTCTTGCTTAAACGCAGTCTTCAGGCCTGAAGATTGCGTTTAAGCATGAAACAGACAGTCGCCTCTCTTCGAAATCTCCTGTAGCTCTTCTAAACCGTATCGTTGTTTAAGTTGCTGCCATAATCCTTGCCTTCAGTTCATCTTTGGCGTTAAAATGAGTTTCGTTGATCTCTTGCTCAACTTTATTCCACACATAATAATCAAGGGGCTGCAGTTTGGGGAGTTAGGTAACCAGATGTAAGGGCTGATCTGAACGTAGAAATTGTCTGACAGTTCTCCTGCTTGTGTGGCATGGTTCACAGTCCAGTTGTCAGACATTGTGTTTTCTAGGAGCCACCCTTTTGACCCAGGGCAGCATTACCTCCTTAATTCATTTGATGTAGGTCTCTATCGATTCTGAACCCTGACTAACAAATGCGCGATTTCTTTACTTATCAGTACGATCAGAGTGAGTTTTTTGTGCTGTCGTACCTTTGGAATGACCATTAGAATCATCCAACCTTTTCCGAATCTTCTGCACTGTCCTCAGATTGACACCTAAACACTCTAAAATGTTCATATTGGACCTTCCAGTGCGAATGCGAAGCAGTAATTGCATGCCATTTCCAAATTTTTGGCGGTGTGAATTGAGTCATTGTGCTCTTTTTCTCACAGACGGTGCCCAACTGACCCTATCAACTGTCCAGTCGACAAACTCAAACACAATCAACACGCATGCGTGAAATTAAAAATATAAAATGGCGACAGTTTACTTATTTCCCCCTATATATATATATATATATATATATATATATATATATATATATATATATATATATATATATACATATATATATAGAAATATATAGGAACCACTCCTTGCCGTTGAATGGACTCGTCCCAAACACGTACGGTTCCGCCATATGTGAGCACCTATTAAAGAGCAGATTTTGTGCAGCTAATTTTAGTATCGACCGGTTCACCGTGTTGTCCCGGTCACACTCCTTATTTCACCTTAAGGTGCTGGAGGCACTTTACATCGGGTCCCGCAAGCCTTCCTTGTGCAAACAGCGTGAGTGTTTGTTGGAGCTCGCTGTCATTTGCCTCTAGCTCCTTTTGCTCCTATATTTTTTCTCCTCCTCCACATTTCCTTTTCATTGTACATTTTCTGTGTTTTTTAATTTAAATTAAATCTCCCGTTGGAAGCCTGAAGGGCGGGAGCGAAACCGGTTGCTTCGCCCGTTTTTAATATGTCTGGTAATATCAAGCTTCACACTTTTATTGCTGTGATAAACTTTTGTACCTTCAAAAATATCTTTAAATATATATATATATATATATATATATATATATATATGGAGAGAGAGAGAGAGTGAGAGAGAGAGAGAGAGAGAGAGAGAGAGAGAGAGAGAGAGAGAGAGGGTGTATCAAAAATAATTTCACAAACTTTGGGAGCGGGCTCCTCACACCAAAACAAGGACAAAAGTTCAGATAAACATATATCCGCAAATCCTTCGTTTTTGAGCTTTAAGTTTAAAGAAATGTTACGGTTGATGGTGCTGTGTTGCCATATTGTAGATTAAGTTACATTTGTCATTCGTGTACATGTGCGGCTAGTTTGTCTTCAACGTTTAACGTGTGTAGTAGTGAGTTAGCTGTGAAGTGTTCCGTTTAACAATGTCAGGATATTCATATCGTGAGCAGGCAGATATGATTTTTTACATATAGCCGCGCGAATGCTAATGGACGCGAGGCTGCACGGCTGTATCAGATTGCGTTTCCACACCAAAGGTAGCCGAGTCAGCCAATCTTTGCTGTTGTTTATCGTCGCGTTGCTGGGACTGCATCCGTAGCACTACAAACTATGGATCGAGGAAGACCGAGATCCACTCGTACACCTGAAAACGAAGAACCTTCTACAAGGCTGTCGGACGACGATCCAGGTATCAGCACACGTCAAGTAGCCATAGAATGTCGTACATATCATAGTACCACATGTATCTGTATCATTTGCAACGGGTGCTTGGCCTTTCACCGTTTGATCACTCACCACGGGAGAACTTTTGCTGATGGTTTATTGCACAATGTGTTCACCGTTGGTTGTCTTTTCAGTCTTGGTTACGGATGAGGCAACATTTCGAAGAGATGGAATAACAAATTTACTCAACCAACATTTGTAAGCGGATTGGAATCGCCATGGTACAATACAGGCTCGACACCAGTATCAATTTAAGATTAATGCGTAGGCTGGACTTACAGGCCTGGTAGGTTCGTCTTAAAGGAGCGGTCCACAAGGACTTTATTTCGAACACACTTCCAGACCTGCTAGAGGATGTACCCTTGCTAATATGAAGACGCATGTGGTTCACGCATGGTGTAGCTCCAGTATATTTTAATTACATTGTTCGCGATACACTGGCTGACATCTACTATGAAAGACGGAGAGGTAGGAGAGGACTGGTTCCATGGCTTGCATGTTCTCGCGATCTCAGTTCTTTGGATTTGTATGTGTGGGGCCGCGTAAAATAATTGGTTTATTCAGCAGACATTAATAATGCAGAAACACTTCATCAACTTGTCATGGGGGCCTGCAAAACCATTCGACATCGTGCGGGTGCATTTGAAAAGGTCCGCAAGTCAATAATAGGACGAGTGCATGCGTATGCACAAGCAAGCGAAGGATATTTTGACCATTTGTTATAGGTTGCTGTGTTGACGACATATGTTGACATCTACATTTTACCTTGTTTTGGTGCCAGGAACCGGCCCCCAAAATTTGTTAAAGTATTTTTGGATTTATCTTGGATTGTACATTGGAAAACGTCTACCGCCAAAATTTAAACTTAATAACGAAGGATTTGCGGAAATGATTATATGTACTTTTTCCTTGTTTTGGTATATATATATATATATATATATATATATATATATATATATATATATATATATATATATTAATTTATGTGCGCAGTAACTAACCACTCAGCCACGCGTCTATATATATATATATATATTTATATATATATATATATATATATATATATATATATATATATATATATATATGTGTAATTTGGCAGCAACTTTTCTTTCAAACATGTAGTGTTGAATGTTAAAGACAACATAGTCTTACATATTTTCTTTTGAATTTTCTCATATTCTCTAATGAGACTTTTTATTTGAAAATAGTTCCGAAATATGTATTTTCCATACGATGACCTAGCGCGTTTTCGAACATCATTGTTCATCTTCAGGGTCAATATTTTAGTCAAAAATTTTTTTTTTTTTTTTTTAAACAAACATTTGCCAATTATCTTGTAGCGTAATCATGTTGCTACTTTTTTACAAACTAAAAACGTTAAATTCCTTTTAAATTCAAAAGACGCGATGATGTTATATCACGTGCATGGCGTAGATTTTTATCATGTGACATATATATATATATGTATATATATATATATGTATATATATATATATATGTATATATATATATAAAGACATTTATATAATATATTTAACGTTCTTTTTATAGATACAAGTATTTAAGCAAATGCTCTGACTTATAATAAACAGTATTAAATAACATTTACCGTTCGATTCCTGTCGTAGGACGAAAATTTTCTATGAAAATTTCTCGGACATTCAGGCCGGTAAATGTTATTTAATACTGTTTATTATAAAACAGAGCATTTGCTTAAATACATGTATCTATAAAAAGAACGTTAAACATAATATAAATGTCTTTAAATAAATTGTCGGACTATGTCCATTTCAAAAATATATGACGTCATTTGTTTACATTTGATACGCTAGAGCAGATATGAATAGAAGAGATTCATGGAAGATTTAAGTTTAAAGATAGTAAAATCGACCTTGCTAACCAGACGCTTCTCTGTGGCCGAACGGTTAAGGCACATCACGCGAAATGATGGTTCCGTATAGGATACAGGTTCGATTCTTGTCGGAGAACGAAAATTTTCTATGAAAATTTCTCGGGCATTCAGGCCGGTAAATGTTATTTAATAATGTTTATTATAAGAGCATTTGCTTAAATACTTGTATCTATAAAAAGTGCGTTAAACATATTATATATAAATGTCTTTAAATAAATTGTCGGACTATGTCCAATTCAAAAAAATAAATATATATATTTTTGAACAATAAAAAATATTTAAAATCTTCAGACACACTGTGTTGTATATTAATATTCTTTCGTTTCTATTATTTCAGTTAGATTCCTCGACTAGTTTCGGCCAACATGGCCATCATCAGGAGAAAAAATTCTGCTTGTTATTAGCAGTGAACTGCAGAAATGAATCGCTGGATAATGAAAATGTACTTTTGTCTGCAGTCTTTATTTATTTTTTAATTTTTTATTTGTTATCATGAATTTTGGTCAGACCTTGTGTTGGTCAAACAGTTTTTTAAAGTTGTTATTTAAAATAGGAACTCTGTGTGTGTGTGTGTGTGTGTAAGTGGCTTTCTAATATATATATATATATATATATATATATATATATATATATATATATATATATATATATATATATATATGTACTGGAAGGCCACTCTTGCGTTTCAAATACAATCTAAAGCGATTCTATCTATGTGCTTTGTGTTTGTCTATAACAAACTATTTTATAGATTTTATTGGCATATCTCTCTCTCTCTCTCTCTCTCTATATATATATATATATATTGAAATATTAGGTCTAAGTCAGACAATTATTTTATTTTCATATTTTCTATTTATAAATCATTTTTATGATACATTTATTTAAGTAAATGCCCTGTTTATAATAAGCAGTATTAATTACATTTACTGGCCTGAATGTTCGAGAAATTTCGTAAAAAATATGTGTCCTCCAATAGGAATCAAACCTGTCTTCTGCATGGAACCGCCATTTGATCTTACGTGCAATACTACTCAGCTACAGAGGAAGCTTCTGCTTAGTAAATTTCAAATGATTTTGGGAAATGTGTTAGTTAAAAATGTGTCACAAGACAATTTCCAGTTTGTCATATTTTCCTAAATACTTTTTCTTGCTATATAAAATTATACAAAGTTATATATATATATATATATATATATATATATATATATATATATATATATATATATATATATATATATATATATAAGGGAGAGATTATAGTTGTTCGAATGACAGAGAGTGTATATTTAAAAGTGAGAAAAAGCCGCAAACGTTTTTTATTATAATGTAATTTTTTTATATACTTTATTCTATATATGTTGCTACACGTGTTCCTGATCTTGTGACCCTCATCAGGCGCAGAATGGTTATTTCCATGTATTATTTAAAGGAATACAATTTTTCTTTCAATGTTAAGTCTTTCACCCATTGTCTTTTGTGTGTAATAGTTGTCATTTGAATCCAGCTTGGATTGGCCGAAAAGTGTTCCTTTGCTTGAAAGGTAATAAAATAATTAACTTTCGTGTGAGGAAGGTAACATAAGGAGGATGTCTTATCTTTTATTGCCCCTTGTATCCCTTCATGCCTTCCTCTATTCTTGTGTATTGTGCGTATGTTAATGTGTGTGGGGTTATTGCTTGTTTGGTGCTGGTTTAAATTTGTCTATGAAGCTTTTTCTTGTATTTAGAGGTAAGAGTAGTCGTCTGTTTGATATATTGGCATAATTTTAAATTTACCCTTGTGGATGTGTTGTGACACAAAGAATTTTCTGTTGTCTGATAATTTAATATTGCTTTTGTGAAGGGAAACTCTATGGTTTAGTGCTTGAGTGATACCTATATTAGATTTGTTGCATTTTCTGCACCTGAGTGCATAAATTACATTTACATGTTTTTCTCTCTTTAACACACACACACACATACACACACACATACACACACACACACACACACACACACACACACACACACACACACATATATATATATATATATATATATATATATATATATATATATTGGGCATTGTTCAATCAATAATTAGGAATAAAATTGCTGAATTCAATAAAGTTAAACCTGCTATAGTACAAAGATGTCCTGTGTACCTTCGCCTTCCTCATCTAGGTAATATCACTGATAGATATGCTAAGCGAGTTTCCTTAGCGGTTCGACATTGTTACTTTGCCGCTAACACTCGTGTGGTCTTTTCTGCCAAGCCTGTCTTTCCGTCCATGTGGAAAGACGTTCTCCCACCACATCATAATAGTTCTTTAATTTATTCTTTTTAATGTAGTTGTGGCTCACACTACATAGGGGGAACGACTCAAAGGCTGGATATCAAAATAAAGCAACATGTTCCAACGAAAATCCACAATCTTAAGTACACTCCTTCAGACATTCTGACCAATATATACGTGTCTTCTTTCGCTGAGCACCTAATAAATAGCCATAATTGTGCTACTAGTTTCAGTGTGGACTCATTTACCATTCTTCGCAAGTCCCACTCGAATTACCAACTGAAAGTGTTGGAGACCATTTATATTTTATCGGTGAAGCCCTCTCCGTGTAAACAGAAGGACTTCCTACTGGGCCTCCAACTAATTTCCATCTAAGCAATATTCCCCACCCCATACATATTGTCCATCTCTTTTTAGTGATGATTTTATTTAATTTATTAACCTAGATTTATCTCTGTTGAGCGGGGTTCGAAACCGGTTAGCTAGCCCGTTTTTCAGTTTCACTTTTGATCTATTATCATCAGGAGTGGTAATAAATATAAATTTTGTCTTTTCATGGCGGTCAAAAAATTTTGTACCACAAACCATATCTTTATATATATATATATATATATATATATATATATATATATATATAGTTATACTCGTTTGGAAAAACCATAAGTATTTTGGCTTGTAGCAGAACAAACCAATGCTCAAGGAAAAAATAAGGGATAAAAAAAGAAAGAACTAAGAACATGAAATTGAGGCGAAAACAATCGTCCCAGAATCCAAGCTCAGAGTCCAAAGAAAAAAACCCCGACAAAACGAATAAAGCAAAAGTAACTATGTAAAGTGCTCAATACATTAAGTAGAGCAAACCTAACTATGAACCTAAAGAGCCAGGTAAGCCTACATAGGTTTCACCTAAGGGATCGTCAGGGCAAGCTGGCTGACGATCCATGTAGGTGAAACCTAGGTAGGTTTACCTGGCTCTTTAGGTTCATAGTTATATATATATATATATATATATATATATATATATATATAATCCATGATGTTATCATAGAAATGCTTTTAAAATTAAGAAGTAGGGATTGTCAGTGATCAGGAATGTAGACAGTACACATTACACAGATAGATAGATAGATAGATAATGAACAAACTAAGATAGATAGATAGATAGATAGATAGATAGATAGATAGATAGATAGATAGAAACGAAGGAACGGACTGAATAGATAGATAGATAGATAGATAGATAGATAGATAGATAGATAGATAGATAGACATATAATGAACAAACTGAGACAGACAGACAGATAGATAGATAGATAGATAGATAGATAGACAGACAGACATATAATGAACAAACTGAGACAGACAGACAGACAGACAGATAGATAGATAGATAGATAGATAGATAGATAGATAGACATATAATGAACAAACTGAGATAGACAGACAGACAGACAGACAGATAGATAGATAGACAGACAGACAGACATATAATGAACAAACTGAGACAGACAGATAGATAGATAGATAGATAGATAGATAGATAGATAGACAGACAGACATATAATGAACAAACTGAGACAGACAGACAGACAGATAGATAGATAGATAGATAGATAGATAGATAGATAAATAATGAACAAACCGAGACAGACAAACAGACAGACAGATAGATAGATAGATAGATAAAGAGAGAAAGAGGGAGAGAAAGAGGGAAAACGTCTTGCATGGAATTGTATTTCCTCCCGCCCATCCATAATTCAATATTTACTGATCAACAAACTCTGATGTAAGATGATAAATAAACGACAAAAAAGAATAAAAGAAAAGAAGGAACGTACATTCTTGGGAGAAAAGCACTAAAAAGAAAAAAAAAAGAACAGAAAAATAAACTAAAACAGAACAATTACGGAAGCAGGAAATACATTTGAGGGTTTCTATCTTAAGGTTAGATTCAACCCGGGGGACAGGTTAAGCATTTCTGACAGAAGATAAAACAAACAAAAAGTAAATAATAAGCGCGGTTGAATTTCTATTTCAGAATTCAAATATTTACTAAAAAGTGACATTTGAACAAAGAAAAGACACCCTGTCTTTGAATTCGGGGAGATCTGCGTCATACAGCTAAACAATGAAATCGTCTTTTTTCTTTCAACTTACATTCAAGTCAATTTATTAAGAATTATAGATAAAATTGTTTTGTGATCAAATATTTTCAAATTTCCAAAGAAAAAAGAAAAAAAGAATCTTCGAGAAAGAAAACCTCATCGGCTTCTGAAGATCACTTTACGCTATTTGACGTCAGAGCCAGACGACTTTACGGCAATCAATTCAATTCAGTACCTTATATGGTAAAATTAAATTTGACATCATCTTTTGTTTGTTTCTTTTTTGTTGGCTTGATGTCAGAATTGTGTGTTAAAACCTTTTTTTTATATTTATAAACAATAAAAAGCTCTCCATCCTTACAGTTATTTATTCAAGCTAATTTTGTGTGAGAATTAATAATATTTGAAGGCCATATATGGAAAACATGGAAACTGGGGTAAAGATAAATCATTAATAATTGTATTTAAATAATAATAAAAAAAGGTTTTGGTTAAAAGGTAAAAAAAACCCGTCCAATTTGTATTGTCAGGATTAATATGTGCTTAGCTTAAAAACTACTTTAATAAAAAATAACAAGTTTTAACATATGAAGCAAGCGGGCATTTACACACTATGTAGAATGTAAGCAAGGCGAATGCTTCGTAAAATTACAACTAATTATGTCCATTAGTAAGCCTGTACGAATAAAATTAAAGAAATATTGTCAAGCCTCTCAGCCAAATTTTGTCGCGAGCCTATTTGCTTAACCTTCGTTCCGTGCGCATAAAATAATAGTAGACCAAAACGAACAGCTATGACTCGACAGACCAACGAAAGAGAAGGACGGATGAAAGGACTGTCTGCTAATAACCGGTACATGTAGCTAGAATTCTTCACTACTTACGTAATAAGTTTATTTAAATACAGACGAATATCGTCATGTTTAATGCTGTTATCATGTATTTAGAATTTCCCTAAATGTTAATCAAAGAAAAGACGAACGGCTCAACAATTAACATGTTATAATACAGGGTTGATCAGTTTTGGTTAAGAAATTTGCATGAATTTAGTAAAAGACGCATATATCATGAAAGAAGCGTGCTTGATATGAGAAGAAAAAAAAATGAATAATCTTCAGGCATTTCTCGAAGCATCTACGAAATGAATCCGCCATAAGCATCGATGATTGCTTTAATTCAGAAACGCTGACATCAGATGACCTTTATCTAGTTTGTACATTTTGTTAGTGACGGCGGACTTCAGAGATTTTATAGTGTTGTGAGTAGATACCTCCAATAATTCGCTGAAAAAGAGCATGGCATGATGAAAAACGTCCAAAACTTGATAAAAACAAAATTTTATCGTCAAAATGTTTATGTTATTATTAAGAGGCAAAAGCAAATTTTTTATCCTTTCTAGCAGATGCGGAATTTTGGTTAAAAATCTTGGGGCAGCAAAGGTAAGTATAGGAAATTTAGCGCCTTTTTTTCTGGTAAAAAAAACACATTGATTTGGAAATTCTTGAAAACCTCGAATAATTATCAGATTGAATGAAACTCTCAGGACTTATTCACAAATGAATAAAATAATTTTAAGAATTTCTTTTTAGAAAATCTTGTTAGAAATATTTTTTAACATCTGTTACCCCCCTCTTAATTTAACGCACTTTTGAAAAGTTAAATTTTGCCTCGCTTCATATATATATATATATATATATATATATATATATATATATATATATATTACAATGAATCATTCATACAAAAAGTAGATTAGTAAAGTTAATGATATAAAATGGCCATTATATATCTTTTATTTTTCCGAGCGCTTTCGGCTATACCTTTAGCCATTATCAAGGAGGATTTGATTTTTCAGCTTAATTGAGTGTGTGCATTATGTATATGTCTTAGTGTGTAGTAGTGGTGTTTTAATTTCCAAATACGGTTAGCACGTTGTGGCTTTGTTCGTAGTTAATATTGTTAAGGGTAGGCTTTTTCTTTTTTATTATTAAAGCCTCCATTATTTTTAACCTTTTTTACAGGTGGAAGCAATTAATATATTTGTGTTTTCTACTAGTATATTTCTAATGGAGTCTGGTAAATTTTTGTGTGTGTTTAAATGGGTTCTAATGGAGCTGTGATCGGATAGGTGTAACGTAAGAAGTCTGGATAAGCATGTGGTTGTGTGACCGATGTAATTATTTATGAGTCCGGTTTCGTTAGGAACATTATTTATGAGTTCAAATGCCCCTTAAGGAACTACGTTCCTAACGAAATCAAATCATCCTTGATAATGGCTAAAGGTATAGCCGAAAGCGCTAGGAAAAATAAAACATTTGGACAGTTCTTACACACCCTTTGTACAGCAAAGAAAGCTCTTGTTCGTACACTAGAAAAATTAAATAAAAAACTTAACTGTAGTACCTTGTCTGTCGTTTTTAATGAAACTTATATATATATATATATATTAGTTAAAACAGGACTACTTGGAGAAAGTAAATCATTAAATCTTTTCAAACAGTAAGTCATTTACCGAAAATCTGCTCTGAATCGTAAAATAAAAAAATAAACCAAACTAAGACATTTAATTAGAAAAGATTTTAATCGTTTTTTTTATATGTATAAATGAGTCGCTTTCTGTTATGCGATCGAACATAGAAGGCATTATCAGAAAATAAGAGCGAAAACTACAGTAAATTTACAGCCAAAATATTTTAAATTCAATTAAACATTAAATTACGAAGGATATTTTTTTTAATTTTTAAAATTAAGTACTTAGAAATTATATATAAAAGACGCTCACGTTATATTCATCATTTTCTTACTGCTAAAGCCTTCACAGAAAATCATTAAATGAATATCAGTCAGTCATCAAACTGTCTAACAATTTCCTTAATAAGAACCAATTTTTCGCAACTCAATCCAACATGTACTACAGTACCACATCTTCCCAATAAAACACCCAGAATTTTAAAATTCCTATATATGTAAAAATATTTTTCTTTCTTTTTAATACATTTTTTTTAGTTTAGAAAAAGTTACACATGAAATGAAGTGTGGTGAATTCAGTAATAAAATTAAAAGAAACAAAGAATTAAAACAGAAATAAAAACTGTGTTAGTATGGCACGTCCAACCCACAAAAAAAGAGCGGCCGCTGTATTCTGCCGGAAAGTATAATCAAGAATCTCGCTCACTAGTAGCGAGTGAGGGACAAATCATTTTGGGGATGGGGAAATATATAAGGCCGATCCAATCATGATAAAAAGCGAGGATAAAAAATGGGGCGAATCATAAGAAAAGAGTATACCTGGATCAAGCCGAGAACGACAGTCACTCACTAGGCGAACAGGAATCCACTTTAGCAGACTAGAAAGCAAAATCAAGAATAGCCCGATTTACGCGCACCAGGCCCACAACTGGCACCCATCTTTTGCTGAAATCTACAGACCGAAAACGCATTTTATCAGTTCTGATTTTCATCTTATGAATAAAAATGCTAATCAAAACAAGTTAGAAAAAAGTCCTTTCTTTGTACAGTGTCCCTTCAGGACGTAGGCGATCATCGCCCTCCACCTCCTCATATCCCTTGTAGCTCGTAATAAGTTTTATTTTTTTGTTATTTCTCCTAGACCCTGTTCTGAAATCCACTTGGTCATGTCCATTAAGTATGTCACGCGTTGTTTTTCGATGTCTATCTTTCCGTCTATACGTCCTTTGAGTATCAAATTTTCCAAGCCCTCCTTTCTCATTACGTATCCCAGAAATTTCATCCGCCTCTTCCTGATGTTAAGTATATGTTTCCTCTTTGTTTCCCTGCTCTCCAAAACAGTTATTAAAAGACGTGTCATCAAAGAATTGAGCAAGCCTGTAATAACAACAAAACTGAGAACATTAGTCCGAATTTAGAGAATGTAAATAATTATAAGGAGGCACAGTGGAGTAATGGATAGCGGCTCGGACTGGGGAATCGGAGAGCCGAGTTCGAATTCCAGTCGAATCCATTACATTCACTTACGTGCTAATACCTTTGGGAAAGGTATGAATCCTCTTCTTTTTTCCAGCTATGGGTAAATAGCAGGACAAACCGAATTCTGTAGCCTTGGATGGCAATTGGTCTACCGCAGAAAAAATGGCAACCTACTGCGGGAAAAAATCTGCCTTGTCAGTCATGTATCGAGAGATACATAATCGCCTACGCGTGTATCGCGCATGACACGTAACCGATGACTGACTGATGAAATTGCTGTGGTGTCTTCCCTCTAATGAGTCTATTGTGGACTCTTCCACTTACTATAAAATTAGTAGGAAAGAAAGCCTCGGGGGAACAGCAGTATAGATTGAACGCTGGTCATCTGACACACACTCCCAAGTCGTGTAATACTCTTCTGTTGTATTTGCTGTTCAATACACGATTTATCTGCAACCTCTTGTTTTCTTATTTGTTAACCATTTACTTGGTTACAACAGAAATAATAATAACTTCTCATCCTAGAAAGTCATATAAAATTTTTGACATAAACTAACATCCTAAATAAAGGGACGATGCCACAAATAACTCTTGAATCGACCACAATTCTTTTTATATACAGGGTGACCCCCAAAAAACGGGAATTTTTGAAGTGCATATTACCAGACATGAGCAAGTGGCAACACTGCGAGACAGTGACCTTGAGCAAGTAAACATTTCGCCATTTTAGTAACGAGAATGAAATTCACAGTATCCAAGCTGAGATGTTGCAGCAGTCAATGAGGAATCTCAACAGCAGATTTTAAGAATGCATTCGTACAGGAGGACGCCATCTACAGGACGTAATTTAAAAAAAATGAAAATTCCATCATTGTTTCTTAAATGGCATGTTTTAAGGTTTCAATTACTATGAATTAAATATTTTTCTTCCATCACTCTTGGTTTTATTGGATTGTTAAAAAGTTCCCGTTGTTTTGGGTCACCCTGTAAAAAAAAAGCAATTGAGTTATTCTTTTACCCATGAATCTTTCAATAAGTTTTATCGGCAACATTTAACATAGGACCAGGCAAAAAAAAAAAAAAATATTGGTGTTTGTTAAAAGAACGTTTTTGGCTTGCATAGCCATTACCGTCTCGGTGCCGCCAAAATGAAGGAGTTTTTTTTTCGAAATGAAAAAAAATAAAATAAATTAAATAAATAAACAAAGCAAAAATCTAACAAAATTCAAGGAATATCCAATTTAAATTAAAATTTCAGCATTAATTAATTAATGAATGAATTGTATACTGAATAAATTATTAGGCAATTTTGTAGAGATCATTTACCCACCCCACCTCGTAAATACTTTTAAAATTGGAGTTGATGATTAATATTTTTATTATAGTTTTGTGAAGAAACCCACCCCCCAAAAATATTGTTACATTTTTTTTTGCAATGTCAAATCAGAAAATCTTGAAAATCTGTCTCGAAGTCATATAAAAATTATTCAATAATACTCAAAAAATAATTTTTATTTAGAGTTGGTGTTTGAATAATTTAATAACATACATTATTTGACAGGAAAAAAAAAAATCTACAATGAATATTTATTTTTAAAAATTTACTCGTAATTTTCAGTGCGATTTTGAAATTCTCCCGGCTTCAGATGACAAAAGAAATCTTTAAATAAAGATTTGTTTGAAGAAACGAAAAATGTTGTTTTTTAATTTTCACATCAGAAACATTTTAAAAGTAATTTATATTATATTATTTTAACAACTATTAGATGAATTTTTGTATGGAAGATCAAATAAGTAAAAAAGTTCTAAATCACTTTCCAACTCATTAATAGCGTAGTATTTGATTTTTATCAGTCCCCATACCCACTTTCTTTAGTTAAATAAATTTTAAAATCAGGATACTGATAAAGGCCTCATTGGGGACAATTAAATATTTTATGACATCAAATAGAAAAGAAACGACTCAAAAAATAAAGCCAATGAATTAAACTCAAAAGTATCAGTTAACTGATTATCAATGATGTTTTTTTTATACTTCACTTTTTTAAAATCACTCTGATTATTCTGATAAGAAAAGAACTCCTGAATTTGTTGGTGAGGGCCTCAGACTCAACATGGAGGCCTACATCAAATGCCTTGAGGAGAGTGGCTGCTGGAAGACCCTATGTCTAGCAACAGGATTCTGCACCATGCCACACAAGCAAGCGAACCGAGTCATGGCTCTCAGACAACTTCTGCAACCACATTACCCCTTACATCTGGCTACCTAACTCCCCTGAATGCAACCCCCTTGATTATTGTATGTGGGGTGCAGGTGAGAGACCAACAAAACTCCTTGTAACACCAAAAATGAACTGAATACAAGGATTATTGCAGCATTAACCAAAGAGACTGTCCAGACGAGTTGCAGGAGATTCCGAAGTCATCTGGGTTCCGCGGTTGAAGCCAATGGCGATTTTATCGAATAAATTTACTCTTTAGTATTTCAAGATATATTTTGTTATTTTGGTAAATACATCTGTTAAAATTAGATATCATTGTTATTTTCATTTTTGCATAATTTAGACGACAGTTTATCCATCGCACCCTGTAGACATCTTAATAACTTAGTTACCTCCCATGAAGTAACCTGATACTTCTAATATTGTATAAAAAATAAGATTATTCCCACTAAATTTCATAAGAGCGTATAGAATTACAAAAATTTACAAGGGATCCTCGACTTACGACAGTGTTCTGTTCCTACGACGCGTCGTTACGTTATTTTCCGTGTAAGTCGGAACATACATATAATTTCACTGCCGTGGTAATGGTTTTTCTTTTCTTCGAAGCACCGCCATTGGCACTCCACTTGGGAGCCATAATGAAGCCCAATAAATTTCTACAAACACAACGAAGACGAAAGAGATCGAATGCACTACAATCCAAAATGGCATACAGCCAGACAACTAAATTTATTGAGATTGTGCCGTAACACCGAATGGTCATAGGTCAGGACTGTCAGAAACCTGGGGATTTACTATATTCTTTAACTACTGATTATATAAAGTTAAAGAATTTCTTCAGTATAAACGATACCAAGTTCCTGATTATTGCAATGCTGGTGTTCGGTATTTCTTTAATTTTTTAACTTTTTCCGCGCACTTGATTTTTTTACGGCTTATCAATCATTTTAAAAGCCAGAAAATATTTTAAGATTGTAAGAATTCTTTTTGCGATAATAACGGTTTATTGATACTAGTATTACTGATTAACCCATAGCTGGGGGAGAAGAGGTGGATTCATATTTTCCCAATGATATTTGCGCGTAATTGAAGATAACGAACCTAACAAAAACTGGAGCTCGACTCTCCGATTAACAATTTCGAGCCATTATCCATTACACCACCTGCACATCCAGACTTAAAGAACGTGGTATTCCCAAGCAGTCACCCATCTACATACTGGCCAGAACTCGTCGTTGCTTAACTCCGTACAAGAACCGTGATGTTGATGTATGCCGTAATTTGTAAGTGTTAGGGATGGCAATAGAAAAATGCTGTTTTTGACCTATGACATAACAGACTACTGTGCGTAAGCAAGCGTTTTACTGTTTTAAGCAAAAAAAAAATATATCTTTTACAAAATCCAGTTAATTAATCGTTAACATTACCAATTTAAAAAAAATACATCTCTACTACCAACTGATTTTTCTTATTTATGCTTTTCATACGGATTAGTATCTTTCAAATAAAACCAAACTTTTACTAACCGGGAGGCTTTTAAATTATTTTAGCTTCGTTTTATAGTATATGCTCTCGGTACTTTTTATTGTTTTTAAAAGTTATTCTTGGAATTTTATCGCTCTCCCGTCGAACTCGACGTATGAGGGTCAGACAGATCAGTTCCCAGAAACTGAAAGCCCGACAGGATTTG
This sequence comes from Acanthosepion esculentum, assembly GCA_964036315.1. Taxonomy (NCBI): domain Eukaryota; kingdom Metazoa; phylum Mollusca; class Cephalopoda; order Sepiida; family Sepiidae; genus Acanthosepion; species Acanthosepion esculentum. The sequence goes on from OZ038510.1 coordinate 3,343,905, forward strand.
ATTATAGTGGTGAAGGCTTTGTGCAGGGCCATCCACACTTTTTGGAGGGACGAATACAGGGACCTGGTGTAACGGATGCTACAAGGTCCTCGAACGACCCTCCGCAGGTTTTGAATTCAGAGTTGTCCTTCTCCTAGACCAGTTGGCATCCGAGGCTATAGAACCAAGTCTGTCCTGCTATTTACCCATAGTTGGAGGGAGAAGAAGAGGATTCACACCTTTCCCAAGGGTATTAGCACGTAAGTGAATGTAATGGAATCGACTGGAATTCGAACTCGGCTCTCCGATTCCTCAATCCATTACTCCACCGTGCCTCCTCTTGGAATTTTAATAAAGACATAACATATGGAACAGCATTAAAACATAGAAAGGTCTAAATAGAAAGGTTTAAATAATAAGACGAGTAAAGCAAGTAATAACCAGAGATATTTATAGAGAATGACAGCGAGGAAAAGATGGATGAATTCAGTGTCGGATGATATAGATTTATTAAAATTCTAAAAATATGTTTTTAAATCTACAATAATTACTGCGAGGGATATTCAAGGCGGGGTAATGGTTAACAAGTTTATCCCGTTAGATCAATTACGACTGAGTAGTGAGTTCGATCAACACTGGGTACCCCACACTTGCGGCCTTGTGCCACATCTTAGCTAAGTTTAGAACATCATTTAAGCACTTCGACGTGGTGTAATGGATAGCCAGCTTGATCTTGCGAGACAAGATTGTTACCCATTTCGAATATGAGGTCGGCACAAAAAAGAAAATGAAGCGAAAAGTAAAGCAAATGTTAGTTTATGTATAACAAATTCATGCATTCTGGTGTGTGTGTGTGTCTGTGCACGTATGTTTGTGTCTGTGTCTGTGCACGTATGTTTGTGTGTCTGTGTGTGTTTGTGTGTCTGTGTGTGTTTGTGTGTGTGTGTGTGTGTGTGTTTGTGTGTGTGTTTGTGTGTGTGTATGTGTGTGTTTGTGTGTGTGTGTGTGTGTGTGTGTGTGTGTGTGTGTGTGTGTGTGTGTGTGTGTGTGTGTGTTTGTTTGTGTGTATGCGAAGCCAAATGAAAGAATCAGCAGCCATGTTGATCGGAACATTGTTTTCGTCATGTTAAATGTTATCACGTGACCGGCAAGGAAGGAAAAAAAAGCACTTCGGATTTTATAAGTGTGCGATTGTAGCAGTTTGTTGTTAGTTCAATATAGTAACTAGCTTATAGGTCAGAGGAACGACATGAACCCACCAACCTGATCTCTACATTGCTACCGATGTTACGAAGTTCAACCCAAATACGGCCTGACGTGTAGACGCACCTGCCCAACTCCCAAATGCATCTTCTATATTGCCGTCTTCTTTTTCTTCTTAGAGCGCGGGAGGGATTGCAGCTGGCTAGAAAAATGACAATTGGGAAATATTTTACAGTGAAAAAAAGACAAAAGATGAAAAATAACGGCGGTTGGGTTTCGGGGTGTGACTGGGGCGACCCAGTCTTTCATCGAACTAGATTAAAATTTTAATTCAGGGAAAAATATTGAAAAAAAAAAGAAGAAACAATATGATAGGGAAAAGAGAAACAATTGTTGATTGGGGAAATCATTCCGACTGAAATCTGCTTTGACAGTTTTCAAGCCTGATTCTGGAATTGGTGGATTTAAGATCACATTCTAGTTCAGTCCTTGGGGATCCTATGTATTTTGACGTTTCGGGCATAACACTGACTCTATTATTTTTTTGTGTAAACCCAGTTTATATTGGGGTCACCGCAGATCAACTCTTCTTAGATTAAAGACTCCTGATGGGTATTAAATTTGATTCAGACAGATTTCCTGCCGTTAACCACATAGTATACATGGGCGAAGTAATCCGACTGAAAAAGGGCTTACTTAACCGAAGTTAAGCAACGTCGAGCCTGGTCAGTATCAAGATGGCTAACCGCTTGGGAATATCAGGGACTGTACGGTTGGTGTAATGGGTAACGGCTCGGAATTAGAATTCCAAACCCTCTTTCTTCATTATGTGCCCTAGAAATTTCTCATATTCTCTCCGTTTCTCGCATGTTCGGTTCATGGTATTCTCAGCATCCTTCTGTAGAACCTCATTTCTGTTGCTTCAAGGAACTTCTACGTATTCTAAAAAGTCATCCTCTGAAATGAATGATATTTTATTTAATGCGTGACTTTTGTTTTGTATAATAAGGGCTTCAAGTACTTTGTGTCTTTCCTTGTAATGAGTATTTTAGTATTATTTATTGTTATTTTTTTTAATCATTTCACCCCAAGTAAAATGATAACGGCGTTGAGACGCAAGGAGTTACTGGGACCGAAAGGAGAGGAGGGAATATTAGTGGGGTGAAGGGACAATAAAAGAACGGTATTCTATTTTAATGCAGGTTGATTTTCTTTTTTGTAGATGAAGAGCTTCGAGTATTTTGCGTTTTTTCTTCCAATGAGTACTGCATAGTAATTTGTTACTATCTACTAATATTTGTGGTATATTAGATCTCGTCTTTTGGTTGGGTTCGAAACATCGATATGTGTATGGATTACCCTCGGCGAATGAAACTTTACCCTGTTCACATAAACGTTCATGATAAAAACAGAAATGATAGAAAGTGCGTTTTTAGTATCTGTCTATATTTCTGAGATGAGGTATTATGTACACTATTTACATTATTCGGACTATTGTCCTCATATTTGTCGCCATATTTATTACAACGTTTCGGCCCTTCAGTATCTTTCTATATTTCTGAGATGAGGTATTATGTACACTATTTACATTATTCGGACTATTGTCCTCATATTTGTCGCCATATTTATTACAACGTTTCGGCCCTTCAGTATCTCTCTATATTTCTGAGATTAGGTATTATGTACACTATTTACATTATTCGGACTATTGTCCTCATATTTATTACAACGTTTCGGCCTTTCAGTATCTGTCTATATAACTAAGATGAGGTATTATGTACACTATTTACATTATTCGGACAATTGTCGTCATCTTTGTCGCCATATTTATTACAACGTTTCGGCCTTTCAGTATTTGTCTATATTTCTGAGATGAGGTATTATGTACACTATTTACATTATTCGGACTATTGTCCTCATCTTTGTCGCCATATTTATTACAACATTTCGGTCTTTCAGTATCTGTATATATATCTGAGATGAGGTATTATGTACGCTATTTACATTATTCGGACTATTGTCCTCATTTTTGCCGCCATATTTATTACAACAGTTCGGCCTTTCAGTATCTCTCTATATTTCTGAGATGAGGTATTATGTACACTATTTACATTATTCGGACTATTGTCCTCATATTTGTCGCCATATTTATTACAACGTTTCGGCTGTTCAGTATCTGTCTATATAACTAAGATGAGGTATTATGTACACTATTTACATTATTCGGACAATTGTCCTCATCTTTGTCGCCATATTTATTACAACGTTTCGGCCTTTCAGTATCTGTCTATATTTCTGAGATTAGGTATTATGTACACTATTTACATTATTCGGGCTATTGACCTCATCTTTGTCGCCATATTTATTACAACGTTTCGGCCTTTCAGTGTCTGTCTATATTTCTGAGATGAGGTATTATGTACACTATTTACATTATTCAGACTATTGTCCTCATCTTTGTCGCCATATTTATTACAACGTTTCGGCCTTTCAGTATCTGTCTATATTTCTGAGATGAGGTATTATGTACATTATTTACATTATTCGGACTGTTGTCCTCATCTTTGTTGCCATATTTATTACAATGTTTCGGCCTTTCAGTATCTGTCTATATTTCTGAGATGAGGTATTATGTACACTATTTACATTATTCGGACTATTGTCCTCATCTTTGTCGCCATATTTATTACAGCGTTTCGCCCCTTCTGTATCTGTCTATATTTCTGAGATGAGGTATTATGTACACTATTTACATTATTCGGACTATTGTCCTCATCTTTGTCGCCATATTTATTACAACGTTTCGGCCGTTGTACGCTCCAGCCTTCTTCAGATGTTTGGAATGTCGAACAGAACCCTTTATTTCGCTCACTGAGGTAGACTGTTATAGTTCCACGTGCCATGTCTAATCGATGTCAGTTATCTTACCAGTGAGCGAAATAAATTGTTCAGTTCGACATTCCAACCACCTGAAGAAGGCCGGAGCGTACAATGGCCGAAACGTTGGGATAAACATGGCGACAAAGTCTAGGACAATAGTCCGAATAATGTAAATAGTGTACGTAGTACCTCATCTCAGAAATATAGACAAAAGTGTGGACATTGGACAGATTCTCCAGAAATTTTGAATCAGGTTTGCAACAACATAAACTGAAAAAAATTAATACGCAACATTTAATTAGAAAAATCCCCTTCGATTGAATTGAATAAAACTTGCTTGACTAAATTCTTGTTGCTCAAGATTGTATCGTGGCTTAAATGTTCATTAGACCATGAAGTATTCACCTTTGTGTATATTCTATATATATGGGTCACTGGAGACATGGGAAATGGAGGAAGATAAAGAAGATTTTCTCATTTTTTGTTGTTGTTGGGGGATAATATTTCCAGATTATTCATAATCATGTTGTTTTTATTTTAATTTTATTATTTATTTCATTTTCTTATTTCGTATTTATTTACTTAGTTTTATACTAATTTAGCTTCTAAAATTTGATATTTGTTTAGGAATAAAGATTACTATATATATATTTTTTTTTCCATTTCTTTCCATTCGTTAATTTAATTTACACTCTTTTATATTTTTTTATTCCCAGAAAAATATACCTGATAAGTCCTGGGACGAAATCGTTTTTTTTTTGTTTTTTTTAGCTTAAAAAAATGCCTTATAATTTTTGCCTTTTCATAGCTATTATTAAATTCTGTACCACAAAAAACTTATTTAAATATATATATATATATATATATATATATATATATATATATATATATATATATAGTATTAAAGATTGACCCTGACCTGACCTGACCTGACGTGACCTTTCAATTTTGAGGGTGAATCATCGTTTATCTTCGTTTATCTTACGTTTTATAATAATTATGACAAATTTAGTCCGATGAAATCCTAAAATAAAGTGATCAAAACAAATAAATAAGTAAATAATAAACAAATTAACAAACCACGCCCACCAGAATAACCGTTAGGATAATACAATGGATTACCCACAATGAAATTGACCACCCACAATATATTACTGACCTGTATATATAAAAGGTCAAGCAAAAACACAACGGACATGGCCTAACGATTACGTTTAGCATGAAACAGACTGTGGTCTCTTCGTCTCGACTTCAATGTCTTCTTTTATATTTAAATACGCGCTATACCTGATATTGAGCACTTTAACCCATAAATATAGGATACCTTAAAACTATATTTTATCATATATATATATATATATATATATATATATATATATATATATATATATATATATAAGCGATGTACTATATTGGCGACAAGATTTCATCATTTTACAGTTGTAATGGCTAGAGGTAACCGTAAGATCTATGCTAACAGTTTCTCTCGCATTTCTCGCTTGTGGAACCGTCTGCCGGCTTCTTGCTTCCCAGCGAACTTTGACGTCCAAAAATTTAAATGCAATGTCAATCGCTATATTCTGTCTCCCTAATTCTTGTTCTTTTATTATCCTTTCTCCTTAATTGTAGTTTTCTCATATCCATCTAACACTCAGCAATCCCTGACGTCCTAGTTGCGTTTGCCTTTCTTAGGCTGAAATGTTTAACATATATATATATATATATATATATATATATATATATATATATATATATATATATATATGTATGTATCTGTCTCTATTAGTAAATTCGTAAACTTAAGGAATCAGCACATATGTTAGGCCACAAAAATCTCCTGAGCCGACCAAGCATAGAAATGAATACGATATAGGAACCGGTAATAAGGAGTGGCAGAGAAAAGCGATAATAACAACAAATATTGCAATATGAGCTCTGGTAAAAACATGAAAATAAACACAGCAAAAATTGCAATATGAGCACTGGTAAAAATGTTTGCTGAAGACATTCGGTTTATAATATCCAGAAATTCATACATAGATGTGCTCACAGTAGATAAAGGCGTTAGTTAGATCCGGTGACAGGACCGAAAGAGTATAAGTTCAATACTCGGTTAAGGCAGTGGAGAACTTTCAGAGGGGAATTAGCATGAGATAACTGATAACTGACATCCATTAAACTTGGCAGGTGGAACTAGAACAGTCTACCCCAGAGATCGAAATAAAGGGTTCAGTTCGACATTCCAACTAACTGAAGAAGGCTGGAGCGTACAACGGTCGAAACGTTGTAATAAATATGGTGACAAAGATGCGGACAATAGTCCGAATAATGTAAATAATGTACATAATAGCTCATCTCAGAAATATAGACAGATACTGAAAGGCCGAAACGTTGTAATAAATATGGCGACAAAGATGAGGACAATAGTCCGAATAATGTAAATAATGTACATAATACCTCATCTCAGAAATATTGACAGATACTGAAAGGCCGAAACGCAGTAATAAATATGGCGACAAAGATGAGGACAATAGTCCGAATAATGTAAATAATGCATATATATATATATATATATATATATATATATATATATATATATATATATATAAGTGACATTTAACCAACACCCAGATGTGACAGTCTGTTTTATGCTTAAACGCAATAGTCATGGTCTGACGATTACGTTTAGCATGAAACAGACTGTGGTCTCTTCGTCTCGACTTCAATATCCACTTTTATATTTATGTACGCTCTATCCCTGATATTGAGCACTTTTACCCATAAATATAGCATACCATAAAACTATATTTTATCATGTATGTATATATGTGTGTGTGTTGTGTGTGTGTGTGTGTGTGTGTATGTGTTTGTGTGTGTGTCTGTGTTGACTAACTACTCTTCGTACGAAGATGGTCACAATTAGTTTAATGTTGAATTAGTAGTTTCTCTCTACAATTTTTGGAAACCTGATGGTACATGAGCGATTGTTTATAGTCAGCCAACAGTTTGAGCCGCACTATGTGGTTCTTTCAATACTAAACACATTTAATCCAATGACAGTATGTGTTTTTTTTTAATGCCCGAATCATATAATGAAGATATGACCTCTGACATGCTTACAGTATCCAGTGTTTCCAAGCGGTCACCCATCCAGGTACCCGACTAGAATTCGAAATCATGTACCCGATAAAAATGCCTGAATATCCTAAAGAAACATCAAAAGCTGATATGCTTCGTCATGAAAACTTGTTTACAGACATGTGTTTTTATTTATATCTTGCACCTATTAAATGTCAAGTAGGTGCGGCTCGTATACAACCAATCGTTGGCCATATTTTTCTCACACCTGTTTTCCTTTTCATTTATTTCTTTTTCATCGATTAGGGAAATGAAACGCTAAAATGTCTGGAATGACGACAGCACGCAATGAGTTCATGCCAGTTGTAAAGGCGGGATGGTGACGGCATATTTCTTTCTTAAGTTATACTAGCAACAATAAAGGAAACTGGAACAAGTACTAATATTTACGTTAATGAATAAAGAAAAGGTGATCCACCCATTTATCCGCCACCCAGACCTGCTTACCCCAACACATAGCCAAATACGCAGAAACATGGCCGCAACCTACATAGTATTTAGAAGTACGTGTTTTGTTTTTAAGTGAACGGCACAAGGCAAACTTCACAGTGTGAGTTCCACGTGTACATGGAACCAGATACTCAAAACAGTCAGCTCTCCTTGGCGTTTTCTGTTTGGGGACGCTTTTAAGCGCCGAGGATTAACTGAACCCACCCACCTACTGCCGTGCTTCACACCCGAAAGTGTATACACATTTATATATAGTGTATATATATACACACACACACACACACACACACACACACATATATATATGTATATATCTATCTATCTATATATATATATATATATAGATAGATAGATAGATATACAGGGTGTCCATAAAGTTCGAGTACACTTTAAAAAATTTATAACTTTATTTGTATTTGCGATAGAAATAATCTGTAAAAAAATGTTATAAAGTTTAATGTACTTATTTTTAAGTATCGCAAAATAACTAATGTGATTTCAGGCATTACTGTAAATCAGTTGGCAAATGTTTTCTGTGAACTGCAAAATCGTATTATCCTTTGTATTGCTAATGATGGAGGACATGTTGAAACTTAAATAAAATTTCAATAAAACCTTAAAAAATATAGATTTACTTCTTTCTAATCCTTTTTACAAATTATTTCTATCGCAAATACAAATAAAGTTATAAATTTTCTAAAGTGAACACGAACTATATGGACACCCTGTATATATATATATATATATATATATATATATATATATATATATATATATATATATATATATATATATCTTCATCGCCTGAAGAATCAGCAAATATTTACCATCGCTTGAAGAAGTATAATCATAGTATTGAAACATGGAAGCTTTTGTGTATCGAATTCAAAATTGTTTTTATTATAATCTCTTATAATATATATATATATATATATATATATATATATATGTGTGTGTGTGTGTGTGTGTGTGTGTGTGTGTGTGTGTGTGTGTTATGTACAAACGCAGTAATCCCTCTGTCACAGTACATATTTCATTAAAGACGACAGACAAGGTACTGCGATTAATCTTTTTATTTAATTTTTCTTGAGTTCGAACAAGCGTTTTCTTTTCTGGACAAAGAGTGGGTAGAAAATGTCCAAATGTGTTCAGAAAATAAAACATCCCGATAACTCTAGATTCATACACACAAACCATACATCCAGTTAAAAAGCAAAAATAAAATCCTCCTTGATAATCGGTAAACGTATAGCCGAAAGCGCTCGGAATTATAGAACATTTGGACAGTTTCTACACATTCTGTGTCCAGAAAAGGAAAACACTTGTTCGAACACAGGAAAAATAAAAAGCTTAATCACAGTACATTGTATTATTTAATGAACCATCATGCGTCAATGCCGCAGTCGGGTTTCGATCCCAATCGGACGTCTAGCGACACTGAGGAAATTTTCTGTCTGTGGATAAGTATATATATTTCCAAATGGACAATTATTCGACAATTATTTTAAGACATTTTTGATGTTGATACGTTCTTTTTATAGATAGAAATATTTAAGTAAATGCTCTGTTTATAATAAACAGTATTAACGACATTTACCGGCCTGAATGTCCGAGAAATTTTCATAGAATATTTATCCTGTCTGAGAAGGCATATAATGAAGCCGGATCAAGCAATGATATAGACATGAGAGAAATTGTTAGGAGGATTTGATAATTATAATTAAGTAATTCATTGATAATATTAGTGGTCAATATATATATATATATATATATATATATATATATATATATATATATATTTCCAAGAGGATAGAATCCAGGTAGAGCTCAATGTCCAGGACAGAGCAAAAATATAATATAAAAGGCTCAAACACTAATATTCCATGGTTATAATTTATTACATTAGAATCGTAATCACGATCCAATTCATCAAAATTACAAATTTAAAAACCTTTTTGAAATTGTAGGTCAAAAATTCGAAAAGCTTTTTAAATTTGTAGGTCTGATAAATTGGATCGTGACTACGATTCCAATGTAATAAATTATAACCATGGAATATTAGTGTTTGAGCCTTTTATGTTATATATATATTGTCATCCAGAGACAAAATGCGTAAATGTTTTAATTTGCAACATGTATTTGTACACAGAAGTTAATATGCCGCTAAGTTTTCAGAATTTAAAAAAATTACGAACTCCCATAAATAGACTTCATACTAAATGAAAATCAAGGTTAATTATGAAGGATGATAAGTGATGTTTTAACTTCTTTGTATAAATACTTGAACTTTTCTAAACCTCGTCTCTGATGATGACCGATGAAACTGTTGAAACTTCCAGGACCATCTCGTCCTCCCAATTTGATTACAAACTCTTTATTCAGGGCGTTCCATCTTATGTAAAACATTTGGTTTGAATCGAAAACCGGAAAGGTTAATGAAAAAAACCGTAGCCATCTTTCATTGTCTGTGACATTCACCATTACCTCACCCATATATATATATATATATATATATATATATATATATATATATATATATATGAGTGTGTGTGTGTTTATGTATGTATGTATATAGTCCCATATATATATATATATATATATATATATATATATATATATATATATATATATATATATATATATATAGTATAAGCCAAAAAAGAGATTTAAGGACTGTGTGAGGAATAACTTGAAAGAGCTTAGGGTGGGGGTGGATGACTAGGAAAACCTTGCTAGTGATCACAATGAATGGCAGGGCTGTTGTAGAATGATGTAAATCAGCAGAGGAAAAGAATTTAGCACATGCAGTACTGAAAAGGGATTTGAGGAAAGGTATTACCAGAAACTTGGATGATAGCACTGCAAGCTGGAAATATCGAGACATATGGTCATATCCTACTGTCAAAATCTGGGTATGTTAATCATCTGAAATCGCATGAGAGACGACCTCACTCTGTCTTACCTCCACGACCCGGTGATACTACATGTGTGATCTGAAGGGAAGTATGTAAATTAATATCTGGATTGAAGACGCATATCGTGGTGCACAAAGATGATTTACCACAGTAACACCCTCTTAACCCTGTGAAGTCTCTGGAGCACATCAGTCACCTATGCTATAGGCCTTGAAAATCAGCTGCTGGTTTGAAGAGCCAACTTCGAAGCCATTCGAGAGGAAACAAAGATCTGAGATTGAATGTAGGTGTTGATGGGTAAGACGCCAGTCATCTGTGAAGATGGGACAATCAACACACACACACACACACACACACACACACACACACACACACACATATATATATATATATATATATATATATATATATAGCATCGGAATCTATTTTAGTGCACAATTATCCTTCGTAAATGTATTTGTTTACAAAAATGAATTTCCCAAGATGACGAAGTAAAAGTTTGACACCTTAATAGTCTTGTATTGGCGGTTAAGCACGCCTTTGTGGATATGTGCGTGAGTGGGTGTGTTTGTGCACCCGAGGGAAACGGAAAATTAGTACACAAATCATATATATATATATATATATATATATATATATATATATATATATATATATATATATATATATATATATTGAAAATGAATACACAAATCATATATATATAATTGAAAATTAATACACAAATTCATTTTCGTCACTTGTAATTTATATAGTGGAAACGTCTATTTGTTATATATATATATATATATATATATTATGAATATCCGACAATTATTTAAAGACATTTTTATGTTTAACATTCTTTTTATAGATATAAGTATTTAAGTAAATGCTCTGTTTATAATAAACAGTATTAAATAGCATTTACCGGCCTGAATGTCCGAGAAATTTTCATGGAAAAAATTCGTCCTCCGACAGGATTCGAACCTGTATCCTATACGGAACCGTCATATAGTGGAAGATTGAAGTTTATAAGCAGTAAATTCGACCTTGCCAACCGAACGATCCTTTGTGGCCGAAACGGTTAAGGCACGTCAGGCTATATGACTTTGTCCATTTCATAATATATATAATTGAAAATCAGTAAACAAATTCATTTTCGTTACTCTCGTATTTTATATAGTGGAAAACGTCTATGTGTTTTATATATATATATATATATATATAAAGACATGTTTGTACATTCTTTTTATAATATATATATATATATATTTAAGTGATTCATCGAGTCTGAAACCTCTACAGAATGCAGAAAGCACTGGACGGCCGTTTCGTCCTATATTTGGGACTCATCAGCAGTGCGCATCCACTACCAAGAATTGAAACCCTAACTGTTAGGTTGTGAGGCAAACACCATACCGACTGTTCCAACGGGCCTCGCTGACGAAGAGGTAGCAAATCAGATTCAATATAGCGCCTCTCACTCACAAATTCCGTGGTGGACACTACTGAGATTCACTTTAACCATAGGACGGTGTCCCCCGGAGCCACGACTACTATCACCAAGCCGCTCACTCCAGAGCACTAGAAGCCTTGGGCCTCGGTGACGAAGAGTTGGAACAGTTGGTATAGTGTTTGCTTCACAACCTAACTGTCAGGGTTTCAATTCTCGGTAGTGGATGCGCACTGCTGATGAGTCCCAAATATAGGACGAAACGGCCGTCCAGTGCTTTCTGCATTCTGTAGAGGTTTCACACTCGATGAATCACTTAAATATATATATATATATATTATAAAAAGAATGTACAAACATGTCTTAATATATATATATATATATATATTATTAAAAATATAGACATATTATGACTATTTATTTGTATAATTATCATTTCTAGTTCTCTAATTATCTTCTTGATGTTAAATTGAAATTAATCAAGGAAAGCGCCGTAGTTTTGTTAACCTAAGTACTTTCGATCTCCCTCGAGATCATCGTCAGTGGTGAATTGCAAAGACAAAAATTAATGTAACTGGAATCGCTGTGATGGTCATTTTTGTAAACACGTATGAAATTATTACGATTTAGCACAGTTTTAAAATGCATTTGATTTGACTAACATTTCACATAAAGGCGTTGGTTAGATCCAGTGACAAGACCCAAAGAGTGTGAGTTCAATACCCGGTCAAGGCAGTGGAGAACTTTCAGAGGGAAATTAACAGGAGATAACTGATAACTGAAATCGATTAAAATATGGGACGTGGAACTAGAACAGTCTACCTCAGTGAGCGAAATAAAGGGTTCAGTTCGACATTCCAACCACCTGAGGAAGGCCGGAACGTACAACAGCCGAAACGTTGTAATAAATATTGCGACAAAGATGAGGACAATAGTCCGAATAATGTATATAGTGTACATAATACCTCATCCCAGAAATATAGACAGATAAAAAAGCCCTAAAACATGGACATTTTTAAAACAATCTTAAAATTAATATTATAGACACATATCGAAGACGTACCTATTTTCGTTTCATTGAGTTGTCTTTGTGGGATCTCATATTTCCGTCAAACAGAATTTCCCAAATGGATGTTTATTTGGAAGTTCGTAGTGGCTTATGTTTTTCACGTGACCAGCGCCATTTTGCCGTGTCATTTGTAGCATTGGTTCAAAAGTTGAGATTTTTTCAGCTTAGTATTTAGTGATGAAATCGCTCAAATGTACATTTAGCTTGGTGCGGCTAGGGGAGCGAGAGCAGATACAAGCGGTGCTGGTATATGACCCAAGACTCGGCACTATATAGAAAGTCAAGCAGCACGATGACTTTAAAGACTCTGGTTGGTTGGACGACTTTTTACCTGAAGAAAAACAACGACTGTAATAAAAAAAAAATGGCTAAATGGATGTGATAAACACAGGTAGAGTGTTGACAACTACTGCAGCGAAGAATGAATTCAAAGAAGACTTAAGAATAACAACTAATACTTCAAATATGATCAACTCGCCTATTATTGTGCTAGATCCACCTTTCAGTAAGCAATTATATTCAGCAAAATTACAATTAACGGTAGGTAAAGTAGTAACAATAGATCAAATATGGTGAGCAGATTGTTTTAATAAGGCCTGAGGTGTACTTGTCAAAATATTGTTTTCAGATTGCATCAATATTTTAGCCAATTAGGGCAATTCCATTTAGTCAAATGTTTTATTCAAGACTCGTGCGCTCCGTAAACTCTTGTGAAAACAAATTTAAAAAAAATGTAACGAAAAAAGATGAAGACACAAGGCGAATCCATAAGTAAAATAAGTATTGTTTAATTTGCCTAATATGTGATGCTACAGATGCATAGAAGACCTATGAATTTCTTTCTTATTTAGGATACATAAAAGAGATATAAATAACATTCTGTGTGATACTATGGACAGCCATGTAGAAAGGGAAGAGGTGGTATTATGTCGATCTCAAGTGTTTCTATTTTGACAAACCAGCAGATATTTCATTTTGAAGTTAGGTCTTCTAAGTGGCATCCACTTTGACCCCAAAGTAACATGGAATTAAAGGGATGGCTGATGGGTTTTAGGATACATAAAAGAGATATAAATAACTTTCTGTGTGATACTATGGACAGCCACGTAGAAAGGGAAGAGGTGGTATAATCTCGATCTCAAGTCTTTCCCTTTTGACAAACCAGCAGATATTTCATTTTGAAGTTAGGTCTTCTAAGTGGCATCCACTTTGACCCCAAGGTAACATGGAATTAAAGGGATGGCTGATGGGTTTTAGGATACATAAAAGAGATATAAATATCTTTCTGTGTGATACTATGGACAGCCACGTAGAAAGAGAAGAGGTGGTATTATGTCGATCTCAAGTGTTTCTCTTTTGACGGACCAGCAGATAGTTCCTTTTGAAGTTAGGTCATCTAAGTGGCATCCACTTTGACCCCAAAGTAACATGGAAGTAAAGGGATGGCTGATGGGTTTTAGGATACATAAAAGAGATATAAATTTCTTTCTGTGTGATACTATGGACAGCCACGTAGAAAGGGAAGGGGTGGTATTATGTCGATCTCAAGTGTTTCTCTTTTGACGGACCAGCAGATAGTTCCTTTTGAAGTTAGGTCATCTAAGTGGCATCCATTTTGACCCCAAAGTAACATGGAAGTAAAGGGATGGCTGATGGGTTTTAGGATACATAAAAGAGATATAAATATCTTTCTGTGTGATACTATGGACAGCCACGTAGAAAGGGAAGAGGAGGTATTATGTCGATCTCAAGTGTTTCTCTTTTGACGGACCAGCAGATAGTTCCTTTTGAAGTTAGGTCATCTAAGTGGCATCCATTTTGACCCCAAAGTAACATGGAAGTAAAGGGATGGCTGATGGGTTTTAGGATACATAAAAGAGATATAAATATCTTTCTGTGTGATACTATGGACAGCCACGTAGAAAGGGAAGGGGTGGTATTATGTCGATCTCAAGTGTTTCTCTTTTGACGGACCAGCAGATAGTTCCTTTTGAAGTTAGGTCATCTAAGTGGCATCCATTTTGACCCCAAAGTAACATGGAAGTAAAGGGATGGCTGATGGGTTTTAGGATACATAAAAGAGATATAAATATCTTTCTGTGTGATACTATGGACAGCCACGTAGAAAGGGAAGGGGTGGTATTATGTCGATCTCAAGTGTTTCTCTTTTGACGGACCAGCAGATAGTTCCTTTTGAAGTTAGGTCATCTAAGTGGCATCCATTTTGACCCCAAAGTAACATGGAAGTAAAGGGATGGCTGATGGGTTTTAGGATACATAAAAGAGATATAAATATCTTTCTGCGTGATACTATGGACAGCCACGTAGAAAGGGAAGGGGTGATATTATGTCGATCTCAAATGGTTCTCTTCTGACGATCCAGCAGATAGTTTTTTTTTAAGTTAGGTCTTGTAAGTGGCATCCACTTTGACCGAAGATGAACACGGAAGAAAAAATTTTGAAGCGTGTTTTTTGAGGTATCAAGTAGTAAGAAAGTCGGAAATAGGGTATATCCGCGTGCTGTTCTATATTAAGTCATGCTTGGGATCGGGGGAAATTTCTAGTCTGCACTTGGCGAGAAACGCACTTGTTCCTTTTATGGTTTCTTTGCCGTCCATTCGCATTGCCAACAACCACGTCTGGGTGAGTATATAGGCGAAAAGATATAAGTGGGGAGAGCTGGGATGTTCGACCAACATAGCAGTATTTGTCCCAAGCATCACCTACCTACCTACCCAATAATTTAAATAAGATAACGTTTTTTATTATTGTGCTAGATCTGCCTTCAATAAGCAATTATATTCAACCTAATTACAATTAACGATATATACAGTAGTAACAATAGTGTAATTATGGCAATTCGATTGTTCACTAAGATTACAGCGCTGCAAGCAGTCACAAGATCTAAACTTGTTAGAGGGTATACAATACCGCATTCTGTCAGCAAACAAAAACTTAGCTTCTTTGAGGGCTTGTCTACAATTGTTACACGCAGTGGCGCCTGTTGTGATCGAAACTATTCTACTGGTACAGTAAATTAATTTCTGTGGGATATAACGGCTAAACAATTTGCTGTTAATCAATTAGATTGTTGTCTTACCTGGTATTTCCAAGAAGGTAAATGCCGGCTTCCAAGAACTATCCTTTGTGACGCAGTTATCAACAGGAAGGTTAAGAATGGCGCTTAAGAAGGTTATACAATGGGCGCTTCGAATAAAGTTACGAAATGAATCTCAATCGCTACGCTGGTAATAGAATGAAGCCTTGTGATAAGGTGGTTCCTGTCTAACAGACGACTAAAAATTAATATCAGCTGATACTAGAGGGTGACCCCAATTACCAGGAGAACAGAGTTGTGATGTTTAACAAGAGCTAGGAGAGTAGATAAGGGACAAATCAAGTATAGAATCGTGTTGATCAGAATTCTTATGGAATTTGACCGAGTGAGTGTGTAACAGAAAAATTGAAAGTCGGAATACCGAAAACATCGGTAACATTGGAATGATTAAACTACTTGACGTGATGAGCATTGCAATCATCCAACACAAAAATGTTCGCAGATGAATGTAGAGCGTAATCCTTTTCTATATCGTTATATATGTTATAGTCGTGAGAATGTGAGCGATAAACGAAGAGATAGCTAACATAGTGCAATAAAGAAAGTCGAAAGCACATGAAAAATTCATCTGGAAACTCAAGAGAAATTTTCCTTGGAAGGTTTTCCCGGATGTAAACATCAAGGTCAAGCATATGCACCCAATAATCTTTTCGACAAAGTGGAAGATTTACAGAAACAGGGAATTAATTAGTAGGAGAATTTAAAGTAGTTTCACACATTGGTAAGATAAGTGGAGGATGTTTCAAGAGAAAAGATTATACATTACAGAAATTGGTATGACTATCACGAATATTGGGGAAGGAAAAATTGAATGTGGTGGGTGATTTTTGTTTACTGATTTAATCGTATTTCTTTTCAATGTATCTCTTACAAGAAGACAACTAATTATCACTATCCATCGTCTATGGCAATACAAACTGACCAGTAGTTGGATAAGACTAATGCATAATGTAGCTTCGGAGTTGCTCACCAGAAGTACATGCAGGCCCACCTACGGATGCGGGACATGGCACTTCAAATATACAGATATTATGCGGATGTTGATCAGAGCAGACCCTCTAAGCGCTACCAAAGTGTCCAAGCTTCCTACTACCAGTCGAGATGCAGTAAGCAGAAAACTAACAAAACGACACCGTCATAATGAAAAATTGCAGCCACTAATCAGTCAGCTCACCCAAAAGATAAGGCAGTTAAATTATTTCGGCCATGGAAGAAAGGAACCAGTAAAGCAGATCCTAAACAGAAAAAATAAGATAAAACTCTTTACTCCTGTTCAAGAAACATGGAAGAAGTACTGGCAGGATGATAGGCGACTCTATATACTACTATTAACCTGTTCACAACTCATGAGTTTGCGCACTTTCATCGAGACACCATGTCTAGGAACGTTCTAGACTCCTTCTGGGACAAGGAGGAATTACTAAATTATCAAAACCTCTCTGGATGTTTTCCCAGAAGTTGAAATCAATTGTTGTTGTCAGTTGTTACAATTTTTGGATACATCCTTATTAACTAGTGAGCCAACCAAAATGAGCTGACTAATTTTATAGTTTACCAAGAGAAGGTTAACCAATCAGAAGACTTAAAATATTCAATCCGATGTGTATAAAGGCGGCCATTTTGTTTTTTTTTTTCGTGTCAGAATATCCACTGCTAACCTGTCAGATGAAAGACCTGAAGAACTACGCTTTCCTACTCTCTCCGAATATTCACTGCCAACCTCTGATATGGAAGACCTTAAGAATTACAGAACAGCTGCTACTGGATATTGGTGTTGTTTCATTGAACAAATTACTTACGTTGGATTTCTACATTCAGACTACGGTGAACATGTATAACAATATTAACATTAAAACAAAATTCATGTCTCATGACTGAAATTCAACACATGAATTGAATCAAGTTACAAGGAACTGGCCCTACAGAACAAAAAAGAACAAAGATCTATACCAAATAAGAGAAACCACATCACTTGAGAACTTCCAAAAATATCAACAACTAAAGATGAGTGCAATTGTAACTCGAAGCACACTTCAATGCAAACAGTTAAGAAGGAAGATGCTCTCGGTACTGAAAAGAGCGATAACAGTTAGTAGGTTTGAGAAACACATTTTCTTGAGAAATTGTTTTAATAGAAAGATTTTACATATTCCAAATAAAATTAGCACTGGCTGCTCGGTAAATGGAAGCCGTATTTTGAAATATCTAGAAATACCATTTGAGATGAAGAGACAGATACTACACTTTAGCATGTACTCGTCCTTCATGGTGGCTGCTCGGTAAATGAACTCTAAATGTTTCCTTATGAGGAAACCTCTAACAATTCCATTAGAAATGATGAGAACAGATATTACATTTTGATATTTACACGTCTTTCGTAGTGGCTGCTCGGCAACTGGAGGCTAGATGTTGCCTCATGAGAAAACCTCTAACAATACCATTAGAGATGAGGAGAACAGATACTAAACTTTGGTATTTACTCGTCCTTCACGGTGGATACTTGATAAATTGACGCCGAATGTTTCCTTAGGAGGAAACATCTAACAACACCATTAGAGATAAGGAAAACAGATACTTCACTTTAGCATTTACTCGTCCTCCATGGTGACAGCTATGTAAATGGACGCCGAATGTTTCCTTATGAGGAAACCTGTAAAAATTACCATTAGATATGAGGAGAATAGATAATACACTTTGGTACTTACACGTCCTCAATTGTGGCTGCTCGGTAAATGGACGCTGAATGTTTCCTTAGGAGGAAACTTCTAAGAACAGATACTAATTTTAGAATTTAATCGACTTCCATGGTAACTAGAAACACCGAATGTTTCCTTATGAAACCTCTAACATTACCTTTAGAGATGAGGAGAACAGATACTACACTTTCGTATTTACTCGTCGTCTATGATGTTTGAATCCCTCCCTCATTTATTTATTATGTTTCTGCCCGAAGAAAGGAACACAATTGAAAGGGTATAGTCCGCTCGAAGGCAAATACTACACTTGGTATTTATTCGCCACTTTTCCACCGTGAAGGGATATGGCACAAGGCTGGTTTACATTATTTACATTATTCGGACTATTGTCCTCATCTTTGTCGCCATATTTATTACAACGTTTCGGTCGGTGCACGCTCCGGCCTTCTTCAGGTGGTTGGAATGTTGAACTAAACCCTTTATTTCGCTCACTGGGATAGACTGTTCTAGTTCCACTATTAATTTTAATTTTTAATTTCCAACCCATAACAATATTAACTACGAACAAAGCCACAACGTGCTAACCGTATTTGGAAATTAAAACACCCCTACTACACACTAAGACATACACATAATGCACACACTCAGTTAAGCTGAAAAATCAAATCATCCTTGATAATGGCTAAAGATATAGCCGAAAGCGCTCGAAAAAAAAACATTTGGACAGTTCTTACACACCCTTTGTCCAGCAAAGAAAGCTCTTGTTCGAAGACAAGAAAAATTAAATAAAAAAATTAACCGTAGTACCTTGTCTGTCATTTTTAATGAAACTTGTATAAATATATATATATATATATGTACACATATAGTTATGTGTGGATTTGGATTTGAGAGCGCGCGTGGTTTAGTTGCCCGCAGAGTATAAGTGTGTGGTTGTGGCTTTGCCAAGCGAATCATCCTTTCTTTTTCTTTTTTAACTTAGCGTAAATATTAACACATACATCTGTTGTTTTTATTGCTATTGTTGTTAATAATACAAATTAAGCAATATATATATATATATATATATATATATATATATATATATTTATGCGTGTGCGTGTGTGTGTGTGTGTGTGTGTGTGTGTGTCGTCACCTTCACCGTCTTTGCTGTTGACCTGGGTTATTGTGTGTCGTCGTCATTCCAGACATATTTAAGCACTTTTCTTCTGTAAGTGATGAAAGAATATAAAAAGGAAGACAGCCGTAATAAAACTCTGGCCAGCGATTGGTTGCCTACGAACCACACCTTCTTAATTACTTAAGAGAGATATAAATATAGAAACATGTCTATAGCTAAGCTTGTATTAATAAGCAGGCAAGGTTTTTATTTACATGATGTGAACAGATAGGAAAATGTATCAAATATATATTTTTTTTTTTTCATTGGACTACAATTTTTATATGGTGTAAGAAGCATATGTAGACTAATTTTCTACACTATAAGCTTATCCTAGTAAATACAGGGTGACCCAAAAAAAACGGAAACTTTTAACAATCCAATAAAACCAAGAGTGATGGAAGAAAAGTATTTAATTCATAGTAATTGAAACCTTAAAACATGCCATTTAAGAAACAATGATGGAATTTTCATTTTTTTTTAATTATGTCCTGTAGATGGCGTCCTCCTGTACGAATGCATTCTTGAAATCTGCTGTTGAGATTCCTCATTGACTGCTGCAACATCTCAGCTGGGATATTGTGAATTTCATTCTTGTTACTAAAATGGCGAAATGTTTACTTGCTCAAGGTCACTGTCTCGCAGTGTTGCCACTTGCTCATGTCTGGCAATACGCACTTCAAAAATTCCCGTTTTTTTGGGTCACTCTATATATTTCATAAAAAATATAAAATAAATAACTAACATTAAGTGGAAAGACTATATTGAATTAATTGCTAGGTCAGCTGATAAGAAATTTCGTTCACTATTTCGTGCGAGACAATTTCTCTCTCCAGAATCTATCATACTTATCTATAAGTCTACCATTCAGCCAGGTTTAGAATATTTGCTGCAACATATGGTCCGTGTCCCTGCATCAAACTTGTGAAAATTAATTGAAATTAAACGAATAATTCCGTTATTATTTACTTTTTTTCCTATTTTCCCAATGAAACATGACCCAGTGCATATGTTAATACTTCGTATGTCCATTCCACAAAATCTTTCCTTGCAGATTGACCACAGATTCTCGACTGAATATAAATCAGGAGAGTTTCCTGGTCAGTCGATAGTCTTTTGATTTGCTCACTGGTAAGGCTTGCCATTGTGTTGGTGCAGCGTTACAATTTTCCTATGCTTCCTTGGAGTAACGTCCATTGCAGACAACGGCCGTAGGACAACTAATCAACAGTAGAGACAATAGAGTTTGGGCGTGATGAAAATATGATGCAATCATGGATGACGCAATATTTTTCAAGGCCAAACGAATTTCATCATGCACCCCGAAAATAGATTCATATTACTGCCCACCACTGCAAATGACATAAACCGAGGAAAAAATAGAAATCGATTACACCCTTTCACTCCAGTGGGTCTAAAACTGACCGTATTCTGTAAGAAAAGAAACTAAAGTGGTTGTTTCAATTAATTTGCACCAGGGTGTATTTACCTGCTGCTCCTTGATAAAATGCAAAGAAGAATCAGCAATTTCTGGACGCTTTGGCCGCTATGCATGGCATCCATATGAAAGTCTCGTTCTGACGATGTTTCTACCAGAAATTTGGAATTCTGTATTGCTTGTCATTCGCACCGGAAGCTCTAATACGAACATTTCAGTGTGTCTGGCTATCAATCTGATTACAGTGCAGAGGATTTGGAAAGAGTTGGTTGAATCTAATGGTGATTACAAACGTCTTTAGAGTGATGGTGACGTTATGTCTCCCTTCATCTTCCCACAGGGCCACTCAATACGAAGGCCTACAGCAAGTACCTTGAGGCGGTAGTGCAACCCTGGTCAAGAGGATGGATGCTGGAAGATCCAATGTTTAGCAACAGGACTCCGCACCTGTCTCTCAGACAATTTCTGCTGCGACCACATCACCCCTTACAACTGGCCACCTAACACCCCCTTGATTATTACTTGAGAGAATCATTTGAGTAAAAGACCAACAAAAATTCTTGTATCACCAAAGATGAACTGAAGGCAAGTATTAATGGCAGCATTCATCAAATTGAACAAGGAGTCTCTACATAAGTGTTGTAGGAGATTCCGTAGTCGCCTGGAGGCCAAAGTTGAAGTCACTTGCGATTTTAATGAGTATTTGGCGATATTTTTGTATATTTACATGAGATGTCAGTGTTATTTTCATTTTTACGTAATTTAGACAGTTTACCCATCGCACTCTGCACACACACACACACACACACACACACACACACACACACACACACACACACACACTGGTTATTGATTATATATATATATATATTTTTTTTTAAGCGTATCACCACAAGCAAGGCTGGAGGTCACTATCACGCAAGGGGTTATAGAAGGGTTGGAGGAAGAGCAGATAGGAGTGGTAAAGGAGAGGATGTGGAGAAAGAGAAAGACAGTGGATCGATCAAGGCAAGGGGGTTACAGAAGATTTGGAGCGAGAGCAGATAGGAATGAAAGGTGAAAGGATGAAATATATATATATATATATATATGTTTTTTTTCTAAATATATATATATTGATTGATTGATTTGTTTTATTACGGCTTATCAACACTTTCCAGGTTATTTAAATGGTTTTGTGAAACAAGTCTTGATAATTAACCCATAACTGAGTGGAGATGGGGTGGATTCATACCCTTCCCAAGGTTATTTGCGCTTAAGTGAGCATAACGAACCCAAATTAGAAGACGGCTCTCCGATTAACAATTCCGAGCCAGCATCCATTACACGGTACGCACACCCAAGCAGTCACCCATCTAGGTACTGATCAGGCTCACGGTTGTTGAATTTCGGTAATCGTACTGGAGCCGGTGTTTCAACGCTATATGGTCCTATATATATATATATGTATGTATATATATATATGTATATTATACATATATATATATATATATATATATACACACACACACGTGTGTATATACATGTATATATACATGTATATATATATATATATATATATATATATATATATATATATGCACGTGTGTATATCTATATACATATATGCATATGTGTGAGTGTACACAAACCTATGAATACAGGTATATGTATACAAATTCAAACAATAATAATTAAAGATATAATTATAAACATAACCTCCTAAAATGAATAACAAGATACTACTTAAGATACCACCAAATCAAATAAGAAAATGAAATAATGTCCAAGTGAAAACATACATAAACATTTACTTTATTATTTAAGCATTAAAATTATTGAGCTATGTAAAAAATGAAGTACAATTTTCTTAATTCAAGAAAAGACTAGAAGGCTAAAAAAATCAAAGACGACGGCCTAAAAAAACGCAAATCAAATAGCAACAATTGAAAGAAAAGAAGGAAGAGTGAAAAGATTAAAGGGTGATCGTATAATATTAAAAAAAAAAATGACGAAAAGTACAAATAATCATTACATTCTACACGCACGCACATCTGCACAGATGGGAGCATGGGCGCATGCGCACAAACGCATGCACGGACACATGGAATAAAAAAAAAGAATTTAAACAATTAAGTATATATAAAAAAGAAAAATCGTGCTGTATAAGCAGTCAATTGCTGATACCTCCTGACGAGTGGACGGACAGGTCCGTCTACGAAACTCTGGAGTCGAAATGCTGAAGGTAACATTAATCAGCTAAGTGACAAACATTTTACTTCTATTAATTCTCTCTCTCTCTCTCTCTCTCTATATATATATATATATATATATGTATATATATATATATCCCAGAGAAGTGATCCACAGCAATATGCTTTACTTCTTTGTTTAGTAGCATTCTTGTAAGGATTTCGTTTGTGCATTCAGAGCTTAATTACTTTCTTTCTGCAAAGGTTTATGATGACTTAAACTCCTGCGGTGATTTGCTCTGTTTGCAGCACCTGGCATGACGTGGTTCTACATCATTGATGTTAAGCAATCAACACGAGTGCCTTTGTCACTTGTTCATTGATTGGCGACTCATCCGGCAGTAACCGGGTTGTTGATGGAGGAGGTATGGCATCTCTGTTGATGTGAAGCACTGGCACTGTCTAAATTGTTTATTACGTTTTGGATTTGTTAGCTGGTTGTCTGTATGCCGCATTTAATCACTTGAGTCTTTCGAACCCCACCACAAAGACTGACTTAGCGAGTTATGTTCAACTCAGACGCCAATATACAACCTTGAAAGGATTTTACTGCTGCACTGACTTACTGTCCTAGTTTGTTCTGAAACCTGCACCTGTCAAGGAGTCTCGTGGAGCCTTTCCTGCTGCGGTGACAGGTCACTGTGTTTCCAGATCTATGGCCTTATGTCGGCGACATTTGTGGTTTTGCAACGTTTTTGTTGCTTGATTGCTTGTGTGTGTTGGGCACCAGTTTCAAGTCGATTGTCGTTGTTGTTGTTGTTTCAAGTGTTATTAAATGCCTTCTCCTCTGTTACCTATTGTACAAATGTCACGTTATAATGTGTGAAATGGATAGTGGAAAGCATCTTTCTTTTGTGGGCATGGAATGCGAGACAATCTCCTCACAGATGAAGAGACTTCAAGCGACAGAAATGTGGTCCTACAGAAAGATGCTGAGAATACCATGGACCGAACATTATTATATGGTTGTGAATGCTGTACAATCTCCTCACAGATGAAGAAGAGACTTGAAGCAACAGAAATGTGGTCCAACAGAAAGATGCTGAGAATACCATGGACCGAACATATGAGCAACGACGAAGTTCTAGAGACGATTGCAACAAAAAGAGTACTTATCCTTAACATCAGAAAGACACAGTTGAAATTTCTGGGGCACATAACGAGGAAAGTGGGCTTGGTAAATTTGATACTCATAGGACAGATTAAAGGATGACAGACTGAAGAAAACAACGCATAGCCTACCTTGCGCACTTGAGTGGCTGGATGGTGGAGCAGGGTTTGGGACAGAGGGCAAAAAGAGAAAAGTTTTTAAGAGCTAGAAACGAGAGGAAATTGTGGAGAGCCATGATCGCCAACATCCTGGAAGGACATGGAATATAAAAGAATATGGTTGAGCGAAGAGCTCTTGATTGGTTGGTTGCTTTTGTTTCGCGGCATATCAACACCTCCATTGGTTATTTAATGACTTAATCTAAATATTTTGTACGTAATTTATGCTTTTCACTACAGGTATTTTGTACATAATTTTATACAGATAGGTCTTTTAGATATATATTTTGTAGATCTTGAAATGTATTGTTGGTAATTTGACTATAAAAATGTATTGTTGATTTTTGTTTTGGAGTTTACTATTAGGCCACACCTGGGACGCTAACAGGTGCTACCACCCCGGGTCACGGTGGACCAGGAAACAACAGTATTTCAGATGTGGTTGCACGCTCCTCAAAACCTCCAATGTCCCAATCAGAGGCCTTGCTGCCGGATGTAGTTTATCGTCATACCCAGGACGAGAAGAGCGCTTGATGTGTCGGTCGCTTTTCTGTGAGTTGTTTTGCATTGCCTTCATCGAATAAGCCCCGATTTTTTTTTCTCGTGAAAAAACCCAAGTTTTGTTTAGACGTATTTCATTAAATCATTTCATCCCAAGCAGAGGGTTAAGAGGGATGAAAGAGAAGAATAGGGAGGTCTGAGGAAGTGACAAAAGATGAACGGGTTTCAAGAAGTCAGAAGATGGAGATTGACGCTGCACTTAAAGTTTGGAAGATTATAGCTATCAGCGAATCATGGCTGCTTTTTTTGAAAAAAAAAATGGCTATTTTTTTTAAATTGACGGCTTCCAAATAGGAATTTAGCTTTGGAAAAACCCCTAAAAGTTTTGTTTTTCTGATTGGATGCCCCTGACTTTTCTTTTATATTCGGCTGCTCATTGATTTAGGCTTAAAAGTCAAGATGAGATTGTTGTTAAAATGGCTGTCCTCCATATTCGGCAGGGAGTATCACTCTAGCTTGGGGGACGATTTGTAAGTCGCAGTGGGTCAATAAAATCTACAATGAAAACCTTCAATGCACAGTACGCACTAAAGGAGCAATGGAACTCCTCGTTGCAGCAGATTTAGAAGACTGATCAGAATCCTTGAATAACCGGCGATAGAGAGGCTCTGTGTGTAAGCGGATCATCAGAACATAATCATGGACAAACTTGCTTTTCTTTTCCAAAGACGAGACAAGGCTAGAAAGGAACCATTTCTTGTTGTCATGAGCATGCAGTGTGGGAGCAGCACGCATTTTTGTGTGGGTAGATGTAAAAATTACAACTGACATGGAAATATTACTGCATGTATCAGGATAATTTTAGTAACCCTATTATTTTAATAGGAGTTGTTGTTTAGAAGTGGATAATTAGGTTATAGGCGTTAATGAATGTTCTTCTTGGAGTTTTTGGGTACCTTGGTATACTAGTGAGCCAGCCAAAATGAGCGACGTGTATAAAGGAGGCCATCTTTTTTTCCGGAATATTCACTGCCTGCCTTTGATATCGAAGACTGAAGAATTACGGAACAGCTGGTGGTGGTATTGGCGATATAGTCAGTTTCAGTAGAATGTCTGACTCGTGAGTGTTAATCTTTAACGTTGTTTCATTGAACAGATTACGTACTGCGCTGGATTCTATATTCATAGACTATGGTGAACATGGTCAACACTTGTTTCTTCCAAAGAGAAGTGATGTGATAAAATTGATATTGGAGAGGTTATAAACAGAAGATATATACAAATATTTCGGACTCAATTACTCGCTATTTTTACTGTCAGTTTCATGGATTTAATGAAACTAAGAGCAAACACATTTTGTCGTGGTATTAAACTATGATGTCTAATTGAGAGTTTTAATGACTAAAGAATTCATTATCCCCTTTGAAGAGAAAGTTATTTCACGTTGCACCAGTTTTTATTTGTAGAAGTAGAAGTTAACGTTGAATTAATGCAAAAAAGAAAGACATTATGTATCTACATGCTGACATATGTCAGTATTAATACTTTCAAGAAGCAGTTTCTTGATTCAGAGATTACTTTGAATTATATATCCGAGATCAGTCCTTGAGGTCCCAAAATCCTCAAGTCCAAATCCGTACCTCCTAGAGGTTCTAGAGTCGACAAACCCATGTCTCCGAGAGGTCCTAGTCCACAAACCTGTACCTCATAGAGCCCACAGATTTGTACCTCATAGAAATCCCAAAGTCACCACCAACCCTGCGCCTCCTAGAAATCCTAGTGTCCGCAACCGCACGCCTCCTAGATGTCCTAGTATCCACAACCCCGCGTCTCCTAGAGGTCCCAGATTCCACAAATGGTGACCAGAAACCCGGAGGTTATAGATGTTATAGAGTTCACGACCTCGTTCCAAAGTTCTCCATAATAGTATGCAGTTCACCAAGCCTGCATACACGGTGTCCCAAGGTGAAGGTTTTGAATTCAGAGATGTCCTTCTCCTAGACTGGTTGGCAACAACGGCTATACAGAGCAGTAAGCCTCGCTCTTTAACCAATAGCTGAAGGGGGATTAAAAAAAATGAATCATGCATTCCCCAACGGTATTTGTGCGAAAATGAAGGAAAAAAACTCGGCCGAAAATTGAACTTGAATTATATACCTTTCTGGAGTAATTAAGATGGCGCTGAACAAAAGCCATGACTTCTATACGAACTATTAGTCTGAATAAAAGTTCGTAATTTTTTTCCACTCCTCCCTTCAGTCATCAAACCTAATTACGATTTAAATCAAAGATCTATTCTCAAAGGATCTACGTCGGAAGTCAGGAAATGACCAAATTTTTAAGTGAAGAAATCAATATCGTATCTTTGTAAATCAATTATTTATTATTATTAATTATAATCTATATTTCTGTAACTATTTACATTATTTACATTGTTCGGACTGTTGTCCTCATCTTTATTGTCATATTCACGACGTTTTGGCCGTTGTACGCTCCAGCCTACTTCAGATGAAATATGCTGGGATTTCGACGCGAACCCTTTATTTAGACCACGGGGAAGGTAGTTTGTTCTCGTTCTACATGCCATGCCTTTCCTCGATATTTCAGTTTTAATTAATTCCCTTTAGTAACTCAACTCTCCAAGTTTTTGTTTACCGCTGCTGTGACCAGATATTGAACTCACAACTCTTTGGGTCAAGTCACTGGATTTACTTCAACCCACGGTTTTATCTACTGGGCCATTTACATTTATTTACTAAGTATGAATCCACCTCTTCTCCCCCTGGCAGCTTGAATAGCAGGACAGACTGGGCGCTACAGCCTTGTTTGCAACCGGTTTGCAACCGGTTTACCGCAGAAAGAGACGGCACCCTACTGTGGGAATATCTCCTGGCTTGTCTGTCATGAAACGAAAAGGACATGATCGCCCAAGCGTGTATCACGTATGGCACTTAACTGACTGCATGAAGGAAGAGAGCTTGGAGAACTTAACACTCATAAGGTATTCTGGAGGTATGAGAAACATATGGAAACAGTGAGTAACCTACTTAACGACTCAAGAAGAAGGCTGGCAAGGACAAAGTGACGTCGTAAAATGGTTAGAGTAAGAAAAGGCAAGAAGCCATGATCTTCGGAAGCTGATACTGTTTAGCTGCATTTGATGAATGGTTCAGCACTGAAAAGTAGGCTGAAGTTGACTGGTAGAAACAGAATCAAGATGCGAATAGTGATTGAGTAGAATTAGTCAGGGTTAGGTTATTTATACACATGGCCATTTACTAAAAATAAAACATTAAATAACAAAAAAATTATTAAAATAAACAAACCCCTTATTAGGAATATCAATAAGCTGAAATATTATCCAGAAAAAAAAACAGGGATTAGCTGGTTCCAGCTTCAATTACTTTCAGTAAGCCTCCAGTAGGATATAGATGGAGCCCGCGCAAGGAGGAGTATGGTCTGAAGATTCAGTGTTTATTACTATGACCGCACTGCCTAAATATAAAAACTAGATCACTATAAATATAACAATTTATATACGAGGTTCATTTCAGAAGTTTTGAGACTTTTTAGAAGAGAAATTTATTATTTTCAAAGAAGTACAAACTCTCCTTCAAAGTAGGGTCTTCTGATTTCAACGCACTTTTTGTAGCTCTCTAGCCACTTCCTGAAGGCTCCCATAGAAGTAATCAAAAGTGAAGGTGTCCAGGACCCTTGTCAAAGCCTTCTTCCTCTTTTCAATGTCTTCAAAACGACTGCACCTGAGGCTTTCCTTCAGCTTGGAAAAAAAATCAAAGCCACAGGGAGCAAGGTCTGGACTTGTAGAAATGGTGAGGGACAGTTTTGATGCTCATCAACCATCACCCTGTTATCACCAAAGTTTCGTTCCTTCTACGCGTCACTTTGCACAAATTTTTGATCATCATGAATAAGTTAGTGTACAGTTGCCATACAAAATCAAAACTGTATGCGTATTGTCATTATAGACAGAAGATGGGCTTCATCCAAGAAATTGCACATTTTCTCAGCTAGCTCTGATGTCCTGACATTCCTCTCCTTCCCACACATCTCATTGACTCTCACCTCCGCTCTGTCGCCCTTGAACTACTTTTGACAGCGACAAACAGATGCTCGACTTATTCATAAGAGTAATAATAATGGATAATTTTTATAACTTTGCGTGGCATTTTTACCGAGTTTAACACAAAGCTTTTTAGTATGGCGAGTTTCCAAATCGTCTTCGCGTCCCGACTTCTTCATTCTGCAAACTAGTCAGCTGTGACAAGCAGTGTGCTTAGTAGGGAGTGTCCAAAGAGCTTTGCAGCTGTTACTACAATCGGGAATGGCAAAAGTTGGCAGGTCAGCTCATTAGGTGGATTCTAATGATAGATTAAAATTACAATAATCAAGGACAGTAAACTGTCTAAAAATATCTCAAAACCTCTGGAATGACCTCGTAGACACACACACACACATATATATATATATAGTGTATTTGGGCAAAACTCCTCTTTTGTACAGAAAAGCACTATGATTAAGCTTCTTGTATTTTTCTTGCCTTAGTACAAGTGATTTCTTTTCTAGACATAGAGTGTGTAAAAGTTGTCAAAATGATCTTTGAATCCGGGGGCTTTCGGCTAATCTATTAGACACTATCAAGGATATATATATATATATATATATATATATATATATATATATATATATATATATATATATATATATATATATATATATAGGGGTTGGACAAAATAATTGAAACACTTGTTAAATTCAAAGCAAATTTATTTAATATGGAGTTGGTCCTCCTTTAGCCTCACATACAGCTTTAATACGTCTAGGAATGGAATCATACAGCTTCCTGACTTCATCCAGAGGAATTTTCAGCCATTCTTTCATTAACACCTGCTCCATCTCTTAAGACACGATGGTGGAGGATAGCGGCTCCTAACTTGTCGCTCCAAAATGCACCACAAATGTTCAATAATATTGATATCTGGAGATTGAGGAGGACACTCCATGTGTTCTAGCTCACTTTCATGCTCTTCATACCAATTCTTAACCACTCGAGCGGTATGTATTGGATCATTATCGTCTTGGGAGATGCAGTCACCATCCGGGAATAAAGTCTGGGCCATTGGATGAATATGATTTTCCAAAATGTTCAGGTAATCTTTGCTGTTGATTCTACCATGCAGGGCAACTATTGGACCGAGGCATTTCCATGATATGGCAGCCCAAACTATCAGTGATCTACCTCCATGCTTCACTGTTGGAAGAAGGCAGTCAGGGTTGTAAACTTCTTTGGGTTGCCTCCACACATAAACTCGCCCTGAAGTTGGGAAAAGAGAAAAACTGGACTCGTCTGAGAATATGACTTGCTTCCATTGGTCTGCAGAGCAGGCATTGTGATCTCTGCACCACTTCAACCTCTTCTGAATGTTGTGAGTGGAGAGAAGAGGTTTCCTTACGGCGGCTCTTCCATGATATCCAGCCTTATGGAGCTCACGACGAACAGTTTTAGTAGAAACTGGACTATTCAGATGATTATTCAACTCAGCTGTCACTTTGGCCGCAGTAGTCCGATGATTTTTTGCCACATTGCGTTTCAATGCACGTCGGTCCCTGTCAGTACGTTTGCAAGTCCGGCCCGAATTGCTACGGTTGCTAGAGGTTTTGCCTTGTTTCTCTAATTGCGTCATAGTTCTTGATATGGTAGCTCTTGAAAAACCAAACAGTTCAGCAACCTTAGTGATCGAGGCTCCTGCCATGCGAGCTCCAACAATTTGCCCTTTTTCGAACTCGGAGAGGTCACGCATTTAGCTTAAATTTTACTAAATTCTAAAAATAAATAAGACAGAGTAAATTAGATAAATAAAAGTATTTACAATAGATATAACCTGCAATTACGAAGTTTTAGTTAAAGTTCTTAATATAATAGGTCTTTGAAATATAGGAGTGGAATTTGCACCTGTTCAAATGATTTTGTCCAACCCCTGTATATATATATATATATATATATATATATATATATATATATATGAATGATAAAAATATTGTTTAATGTATGCTATATTTATGGGTCAAAGTGCTCAATATCAGGGACAGAGCGTATGTAAAATTAATGGTGGGCACTGAGGTCGCCGCCGCCGAGCGCCCACAGGATTAAACTTAGTCTTCAAGCCATGAAAGTTGCGTTCAGTAATGAAACAGACTGTCACCAATCGGCGCTGACCTCAATGTCCACATTTATATAAATCTGTCCACCTATCGTCCGGTTTACACTCCTCCGTGGCTTTTTGAACAGGAGTAGGGGTTTATCCCTTGTTCTCTGTTTAGGACTGTCTTTTCGGTTCTTTCTAAATGTTTTTCATTCAGTTTTACTCCCAGTAGTTCTTTGCGTCTTCGTGGCAGTATCGTCTGGATTGGGATGAATTGAAATGAAATATGTGTGCGAATGTGTGTGTATGTGTGTGTGTGTGTGTGTATGTGTGTGTGTGTGTGTGTGTGTCTGTGTGTGTGCCTTTGTCTGTGTGCGTGATGTGCATTTAAACAGTAAGAATTCAACCTAACAAGTTTTATGAAATGTAATCAACATATGGTTTATCTGTTTAAGCCTTGATTATATTTTCTGTGTGCCAAGATCTCGACATTATTTATTTACAACAGTCTCAGGTCATTATTATCAACCTTAATATTGTCATTATGATAAAGAAAGGTTTTTGTTTATTAGCATCGTGTTAGTATTTTGAATAACGCAACAAATTTTGAATTTAAATCTGCCTTTCTTGTCATGTATTGTCAGATTCACTAAAGTTGACAACACTGAAGGACGAAGGTATTGTTAAAATATTTTATACGCATTTTAAAATTCCCTGCGGTGAAAGACATTTTAATCCAGACTGTTTTCTTTTGTATAATGTGGATATAACTAGATGTAAGCGAAAACATTGGGAGATAATATTGTCCTATATCTTAACCGGGTTGATGTTATTTTGTGTCGTTTCACCCTCACGCGAGACAGCCAAGTAAGGTAGGTCTTATTGTGGGGGACAATGGAAAAAATAATGAAGATTGTTAGTTAAATTTTAGTCAACAGGAACTATAAGTTAAATTCCTATGAAAGGAAGTAGTTGTGACTAATCAAAATAAAAATGTATAATATATATATGTGTGTGTATGTATATATATATACATATATATGTGTGTTTGTGTGCATGCGTATATATATACACATATATATGTGTGTGGGTGTGTATATATAAACATATATATATATACATATATGTCTGTGCATATGTACATATATATATAAATATATATACATATACATATGTGTGTGAATATGTATATATATAAATAAATACATATATATATATATATGTGTGTGTATATATATATATATATGTGTGTGTGTGTGTGTGAGTGTGTATATAAATATACATATATATATATATATTTGTGTGTGTGTATGAGTGTGTTTATAAATATATGAGTAATTGATTTGGGGATTTTAAGTTAATTTTATATTAATTCGTCGAGCTTAGAATGCTCAACAGAATGCAGAAAGCACTGGGCGGCCGTTTCGTCCTATCTGGGAGTCATCAGTATTGCGCATCCACTACCGCGAATCGAACCCGGAACGCTTCGATACAACGCGAACGTCATAACAACTGTGCCACGGGACTCGGGACGAAGAAGACATAAACTAGACTCGATATAGCGTCGCTACTCACTCAGTTCCGTATGAGGTTAGCGTTGTATTGAAGCGATCCGGGTTCGATTCTGGGTAGTGGATGCGCACTGCTGATGAGTCCCAGATAGGACGAAACGACCGTCCAGTGCTTTCTGCATTCTGCATTCTGTTCGACGAATTACTATAAAATATAAATATATATAAACATATATATGTGTGTGTGTGTGAGTGTGTGTGTGTGTGTATGTATATGTATATATATAAATATATATATATATATACATATATATATGTGTGTGTGTGAGTGTGTGTGTGTCTAGGTATATGTATATATATAAATATATATATATATATATATACATATATATATGTGTGTGTGTGAGTGTGTGTCTAGGTATATGTATATATATACATATATATATATATATACATATATATATGTGTGTGTGTGAGTGTGTGTGTCTAGGTATATGTATATATATACATATATATATGTGTGTGCATGTGTGAGAGTGTGAGTATATGTACATATATATAAATATTTATTCATCTATCTATCTATCTATCTATCTATCTATCTATCTATCTATTAGGTTGGTGTAAAAATAATGTCGTTTTCTCACTTGAAGTTGAAAGTCAAAAAACGACATTATTTTTGCACCAACCTAATATATATATATATATATATATATATATATATATATATATATATATATATATATATATATATATATATATATAAATGCATAAATAAACAATGTATAAATAACTGTAAAATAGTGAATGCATGAATGCATCACTCGTAAAACGATATGGATAAACAAAACAGAATAAAAAAAATTAAATCGCTTGATATGCTTCAGATGATATCTGTAATAGTTTTGGATGTTGTAATTTTGATATTTTTAAGATTGGATAAAATGTTTTGGATAGTATATATTAAGGACTTACTAGGTAGTATTAGATGTCTGTTTTTGTCTAGTTTATTATCATTATTGTTGTTGTTAATAATGCCATTATTTTGCTGTTGTGTCAGTTGTACACCTTTTCTCTTAGGATCGTGGATAAATTAATGAGAATATTGATAGTTTTTGAAACTATTTTGTATGTATATTTCTTTTTCAGTTAAGTACAGGGAGCTACAGATTCTTAGTACTCTTAAATAGAAACCTATAATTATTCCAGATTTTATGATGTTATACTGGTGATAATAGAAATTGATAAGGTCATTCTTGTTGCTAGATTTTCTGTAGACCATCAACTGAAGATCATTATTACTTCTATATAGCAGGATATCGAAGAATAATAAAATGTGGTTAAATATAGATTCAAAGGCAAAGTCTGTTGTGGGTTCGGCGTTATTAAGTTTGTTAATATGATATTGATATGTCTTGTGGATATATTAATAGAGAATTATCTATGTATATCAACTCCGATCTAAAGAATGCCAAACTTAATAAAAGAGAACGTAACTTAGACGGAAAATTCTAAATTGATAATGTAGCTATCGAATCTTCAATTATGATACACGCTTAGGCTATTATGTATCTTTCGATACATGACTGACGAGGCAGCTGTTTTCTCCACAGTAGGTTGCCATTTCTTTCTGCGGTAGACCAGTTGCCATCCAAGGCTATAGAACCCAGTCTGTCCTGTTATTTACCTATATCTGGGGGGAGAAAGATAGGATCCATGACTTTACCAATGGTATTAGCACGTAAGTGAATATAATGGATTCGACTGGAATTCGAACTACTCTACCCTGCCTGCTCATATCGAATCTTATAAAGTATAAATCTCTGCCCTGGATTTTTTCAAATATCTCCGTTCCTGAAAGAATTACTCTATTCCCAAGACAATAGGAATGTAAAATTGTTAAAAATTAAAAGAAAACTGTTAAATTTATAAACTACCATTACTTATATAAATGATACATCAATTAATCTCAAAATAAAGTAATATAAATAATAATTACATTCTAAAAAAAACAAAACAACAGTGTCATTTGCTCCCTTTGGTCTATTAGAGATTAAATTACGTCACTTAGCGTCCTCCATAACTTACCTAGACTTTTAAGTTAGCCTGATGAATATTTACGTCACTTAGCGTCCTCCATAATTTACCTAGACTTTTAAGTCAGCCTGATGAATATGTACGTCACTTAGCGTCCTCCATAATTTACCTAGACTTTTAAGTTAGGCTGATGAATATTTACGTCACTTAGCGTCCTCCATAATTTACCTAGACTTTTAAGTTAGCCTGATGAATATTTACGTCACTTAGCGTCCTCCATAATTTACCTAGACTTTTAAGTTAGCCTGATGAATATTTACGTCACTTAGCGTCCTCCATAATTTACCTAGACTTTTAAGTTAGCCTGATGAATATTTATGTCACTTAGCGTCCACCATAATTTACCTAGACTTTTAAGTTATCCTGATGAATGTTTACGTCATTTAGCGTCCTCCATAATTTACGTAGACTTTTAAGTCAGCCTGATGAATATTTACGTCACTTAGCGTCCTCCATAATTTACCTAGATTTTTCAGTTAGGCTGATGAATATTTAAGTCACTTAGCGTCCTCCATAATTTAGCTAGACTTTTAAGTCATCCTGATGAATATTTACGTCACTTAGCGTCCTCCATAATTTACGTAGACTTTTAAGTTAGGCTGATGAATATTTACATCACTTAGCGTCCTCCATAATTTACCTAGACATTTAAGTTAGCCTGATGAATATTTACGTCACTTAGCGTCCTCCATAATTTACCTAGACTTTTAAGTTATCCTGATGAATATTTTCGTCACTTAGCGTCCACCATAATTTACCTAGACTTTTAAGTTAGCCTGATGAATATTTACGTCACTTAGCGTCCTCCATAATTTACCTAGACTTTTAATTAGCCTGATGAATATTTACGTCACTTAGCGTCCTCCATAATTTACCTAGACTTTTAAATCAGCCTGATGAATATTTACGTCACTTAGCG
The DNA here is from genome assembly GCA_964036315.1 of Acanthosepion esculentum. NCBI lineage: Eukaryota > Metazoa > Mollusca > Cephalopoda > Sepiida > Sepiidae > Acanthosepion > Acanthosepion esculentum. Next base: position 3,380,074 of record OZ038510.1, read on the forward strand.
TCCTCCATAATTTACCTAGGCTTTTAAATCAGCCTGATGAATATTTACGTCATTTAGCGTCCTCCATAATTTACCTAGACTTTTAAGTTAGCCTGATGAATATTTACGTCACTTAGCGTCCTCCATAATTTACCTAGACTTTTAAATCAGCCTGATGAATATTTACGTCATTTAGCGTCCCCCATAATTTACGTAGACTTTTAAGTTAGCCTGATGAATAATTACGTCACTTAGCGTCCTCCATAATTTACCTAGACTTTTAAGTTAGCCTGATGAATATTTACGTCACTTAGCGTCCTCCATAATTTACCTAGACTTTTAAGTTAGCCTGATGAATATTTACGTCACTTAGCGTCCTCCATAATTTACCTAGACTTTTAAGTTAGCCTGATGAATATTTATGTCACTTAGCGTCCACCATAATTTACCTAGACTTTTAAGTTATCCTGATGAATGTTTACGTCATTTAGCGTCCTCCATAATTTACGTAGACTTTTAAGTCAGCCTGATGAATATTTACGTCACTTAGCGTCCTCCATAATTTACCTAGATTTTTCAGTTAGGCTGATGAATATTTAAGTCACTTAGCGTCCTCCATAATTTAGCTAGACTTTTAAGTCATCCTGATGAATATTTACGTCACTTAGCGTCCTCCATAATTTACGTAGACTTTTAAGTTAGGCTGATGAATATTTACATCACTTAGCGTCCTCCATAATTTACCTAGACATTTAAGTTAGCCTGATGAATATTTACGTCACTTAGCGTCCTCCATAATTTACCTAGACTTTTAAGTTATCCTGATGAATATTTTCGTCACTTAGCGTCCACCATAATTTACCTAGACTTTTAAGTTAGCCTGATGAATATTTACGTCACTTAGCGTCCTCCATAATTTACCTAGACTTTTAATTAGCCTGATGAATATTTACGTCACTTAGCGTCCTCCATAATTTACCTAGACTTTTAAATCAGCCTGATGAATATTTACGTCACTTAGCGTCCTCCATAATTTACCTAGGCTTTTAAATCAGCCTGATGAATATTTACGTCATTTAGCGTCCTCCATAATTTACCTAGACTTTTAAGTTAGCCTGATGAATATTTACGTCACTTAGCGTCCTCCATAATTTACCTAGACTTTTAAGTTATCCTGATGAATATTTACGTCACTTAGCGTCCTCCATAATTTACCTAGACTTTTAAGTTAGCCTGATGAATATTTACGTCACTTAGCGTCCTCCATAATTTACCTAGACTTTTAAGTTAGCCTTATGAATATTTACGTCACTTAGCGTCCTCCATAATTTACCTAGACTTTTAAGTTAGCCTGGTGAATATTTACCTCACTTAGCGTCCTCCATAATTTACCTAGTCTTTTAAGTTAGCCTGATGAATATTTACGTCACTTAGCGTCCTCCATAATTTACCTAGTCTTTTAAGTTAGCATAATGAATATTTACGTCACTTAGCGTCCTCCATAATTTACCTAGTCTTTTAAGTTAGCATAATGAATATTTACGTCACTTAGCGTCCTCCATAATTTACCTAGACTTTTAAGTCAGCCTGATGAATATTTACGTCACTTAGCGTCCTCCATAATTTACCTAGTCTTTTAAGTTAGCCTGATGAATATTTACGTCACTTAGCGTCCTCCATAATTTACCTAGACTTTTAAGTTAGCCTGATGAATATTTACGTCACTTAGCGTCCTCCATAATTTACCTAGACTTTTAAGTTAGCCTGGTGAATATTTATGGGCGTTATTGAATTTAAAATTTCAGAAAAATTAACGATATTTTTGACTTTTGTTTCTTAAGAGTTGTTGCAAAATAAAATCCTTATATTTAACTTAATAAAGTCCATCAGCGGATGAAACACATCGGCTAAGATAACTTTTACTTTTATTTTTATTGATATACAAATACATACATACACACATTCATATATATATATATATATAAAGAAAATGTAGTTTTAAGGCATATTATTTTTATTGGGTTAAATGCTCAATATCGGGGATAGGGTGTATGTAAATATAAAATTGGACATTGAAGTCAACACCCAGCGGTGACAGTCTGTTTCATGCTCAGATACAATCGTCAGGCCATGACAACTGCGTTTAAGCATGAAACAGATTGTCGTCGCTGGGTGTTGGCTTCAATGTCCACTTACACAAACACAGACACACACACATGCACACACACACACACACACACACACACACACACACACATATATATATATATATATATATATATATATATATATTGATGCATGTTACATTAAATGATATAGAAAAGTTTTGTCTATTTATGTAAATTCCTTTCATACCGTCTGATACGCTTCACCCAGACTTTGGGGGCAAACAGATGTTAGATCTTAGCCACAGATCACCCGTAGGTAACAATGGTTCGGGGTACCCTAATTCTGTCCCCTAGTTTAGACTCCGTTGTTGGGTGTAGTTTTAGGTCATACCCTAGACCTACCTTCCAGTTTCCCTAAGAAAAAAGAAATAAAAAAATAATTATAATGATAAAAATAATAGCAACTGCAACTTCCCTTTATTTCCCTATTGACTGTCATTCACTTGATCTTTTCCCCCATAACCATCTCTAGCGGATTCTTCTAATGCTTTTGTTTTTGGGCGTATGACCCTCCGTCCAGCAAAGCCTCTGCATCCGGTTTCAATTGGTTCACACTGAGCTCGCCAACCACACTTTTTGCATTCCTCTACAATATGTAAATATTTCCCAAGTTTCCTTTCGTAGGCTTCGTCTATGATTCCTTCCCAAGGGACTGTTAGTTCTAACATGATCACTTGCATGGTCTTTTCCGAATAAATAATCATGCGCGGATGTAGCTTAGTCTGTATTATTTTCACCGGGAATTTTAGCTGTCTTCCTGTATCTACCATCATTTGCCAGTCCGGGGTAAAACTGAGGAGGGATGTTTCCTTCTTCTGTAATGTCTTTACCTTTTTCCCGGCTCGGACGAAATTCATCAGCTTCTTATTCGGTTCATATCGGATTGTTTGAAGACTCCTTGAGATTACTGTTGCAATAGCTCCTAAAACTTTAGCATGGTGCCACCGGTAACGCCCCTCACTTATTATATATATAATCTTTTGTCGGATGGTCGGCGATTAAACCGGACCCCCTACATCAATTTATTGCGAGTGAGGTGAGTGGTTATTGTTGTGGGGCTCTCCCCTTTTACACAAGATGGACTCGTCTAAAGTATACTTATACTGACAGAGTTGGAGACAGGGTGGAGATACGATGAGGTAAGGTTGAGATACGTAAAGTCCAGAGAGAGAGAGAGAGAGAGATAATTACGGCTTCCCTTACAGAGACTTGTACATATACTTTCTACTAACCCGCATTCCTGGACTACTGATCTTCACTTCAAGTCTGTATTTTTACGTTTAATAGACTTATTTTTCTATCTTAATTACTGGCGTTGTTTATTTATTTGTGCAGGATTCCATTCCCGGAATCCACAACAGTTATCAACCTTGCAGCATGAGAAATAAGATCTGTCATCGTATGGCCGAACGGTCAGCCCAACTAAAAATGGTATCTCAGTGAAATAACTGTGGAGTAAACAAGGGGAAACAACTTCCCTGTTAGTCCCAAGAACCTTCATAGATATCATCTCCGTTGCTTATAGTATGTGCAACAATTTATTCGAAAACAGGAAAATACGAAACAATTAAACAGTCATGGCTTTGCGGTTGAGTTTAATAAAATTTAGTATTTTATTTCGAGATGAGTGATTTTCTAAATATTTATTGTATCGTACTGTTCTTATCTATATCTGAAATTATCGATCCAACGTCACTAATGTCTGGCTGATATAGTCGATATGTTCATTAATACCTCATTTTGCTGCTGTAATGTCAGTTTTCGTTTGTTCCTGTGGATCCAGTGTTTCACTAGAAGACCCAAAGATTCAACTCATGACCACAAATGTCAATATATAATTCCTATATCCACTACACCACCGTTTCGAAGGAGATCTGTGATATATTTTTAGGGCCTTTAAATTCATTTCAATATAATATACATGCTGATATGTGCTGATACATTCTCGGCCGGTAATTTGATCAGGTCCGCGGTTGAGCCGGGGTTCGTTGCCCGAGACGCAGAGATAAAAAAAAAAAGAGCTAAATATTCTTCTCTTGCTGATAGATTTTTTTTTTACACCTGTATCAGTGGAGACTTCAGGGGTTATTGGCCCTCGTTCGATGATGTTCCTTCGGAGGATTGGCGCGATCGCGTCTCGATTAAGGAACGAGCCTCGCGAAACGGAGTGGCTCTTGCAGCGTGTCTCACTGGCGACGGTTCGAGGTAATGCTTTCTCCATCATAGCGGCTGGCAGAGGATAGAAAAAAAAATTGTTTATAGTTACGTTGTTCTGGAATTGTCATCATTGGCCGACTGAACTTGCTTTGTTTCAATTATTGTTTCCCTTAGATTGAACTTACCATTTCTTTTTATACTATAATGTATTTCAGTGTTATCCAATAAATTTAAGATAGCAGAATATAATATACCGTTTATTATTGCGTGAAATATATAATAATCAAGTTAAGAACAGTAGTTAGAATAGATTCGACAAAGATATGGACAATCATTCATCCCCAATTGAAATGCGATCTAATGAAAAAGTGAAAAAGTAGAAAACTGGATAAGGTCAGCGAGTTTATGCCTTTAGATTAACGTCTGATCTAACACTGACGCGTGTCCCAACCGGTGCGTCTGGGCGGGGCACTAATACGACTTGAAAGGTAGACAGGTGCGCCCAAGTTAACTGAACAGTAATTTTTAAATTATTTTTTAATTAAAAAAAATATTTTGAAAACAGAGGCACAAGCACCATAGCCTCCATATCTAAATAATTTTTTTGTCATTTTCAATTTTAAACTGGATGCAAAATTCCTTAATCTTTAAGAAGGCGAGGATAATCCAATCCTTTTGCCATCTCAAAAGGATTTAAATCAGTTATCATCGGCCTCTCACTCTCGCTAAGAAAAAGCAGATTCTTTTCAAATAGGCATCGCTATATCTTCAGTATTTCTCGATGTAGAATTGCAACCGACGTTTGTTGTATTTCGTTTTCCTCTACCTTCATACTTGGCAAACAATTTCCAAAGGACTAAATGCATAATGTTGGATCTATTTTCATTGTTATTTAGTTACTCAGTATCTATCTATCTATCTATCTATCTATCTATCTATCTATCTATCTATCTATCTGAGCCTATTCCTATCTATCTATCTATCTATCTATCTATCTATCTATCTATCTATCTATCTTAGTCCATTCGTTATCTATCTATCTATCTATCTATCTATCTATCTATCTATCTATCTATCTATCTATCTATCTATCTATCTTAGTCCATTCGTTATCTATCTATCTATCTATCTATCTATCTATCTATCTATCTATCTATCTATCTATCTATCTATCTTAGTCCATTCATTATCTATCTATCTATCTATCTATCTATCTATCTATCTATCTATCTATCTATCTATCTTAGTCTGTTCGATATTATTTCCAATCTAATCGATATTATTTCTTATTTTTTTGAAACCTTATATTTAGTGGATACACGAGTTTGATTTGACAACCCCTCCGCGGAATTCAATCAAGGGTTGTGCATTTTTAAAAAGGGCAATTGAACGTTATATGATTCCGAAAACTTTCCATGGCCGATCATTCTCAGCACACCTGGATTACCGGTGTTTTCGCCTATAAGGCGCATTGTTTTTATTAAGGCGGAGTAACGGATTGCGGATTGAGGAATCGGAGAGCCGGATTCGAGTTCCAGGCGAATCTATTACATTCACTTGCGTGCTAATATAATAAAATCCTCTTCTTATTATTCTTCTCTCCCCACCCACCATAGCTGGGAGAAGAAGAGAAGTTTATAGCCTTGGATGTCAACTGGTCTACCACAGAAAGAAATGGCTATATACTCCGGGAAAAAATTTCTTCCTCGTCAGTTATGTATCGAAAGATACATGATCACCTAAGCGTATATCACGCATGGCACATAACTGACTGAATGCACAGGTTGCTAGACGTAAATTTATACTACGTGTCTATTGAAACAACTGTATCCACTAAATGTAAGGTTTAAAGTAATTAATCTATCTATCTGAGTCTGTTCATATCGATCTATCTATCTATCTATCTATCTATCTATCTATCTATCTATCTATCTATCTATCTATCTATCTATCACAGTCTGTTATTTCTATCTATCTATCTATCTATCTATCTCAGTTCATATCTATCTATCTATCTATCTATCTATCTATCTATCTATCTATCTATCTATCTATCTATCTCAGTTCAGAGCTATCTATCTATCTATCTATCTATCTATCTCAGTCTGTTCATATCTATCTATCTATCTATCTATCTATCTATCTATCTATCTATCTATCTATCTATCTATCTATCACAGTCTGTTCATTTCTATCTATCTATCTATCTATCTCAGTTCATATCTATCTATCTATCTATCTATCTATCTATCTATCTATCTATCTATCTATCTATCTATCTATCTCAGTCTGTTCATATCTATCTATCTATCTATCTATCTATCTATCTATCTATCTATCTCAGTCTGTTCATATCTATCTATCTTCTTTTTTTAAGCGTATCACCACAAGCAAGGCTGGAGGCCACTATCACGCATGGGGTTACAGAAGGGTTGGAGGAAGAGCAGATAGGAGTGCTAAAGGAGAGAATGAGGAGAAAGTGAAAGACAGTAGGTCGATCAAGGCAAGGGGGTTACAGAAGATTTGGAGCGGGAGCAGATAGGAATGAAAGATGAAAGGATGTGGAGAAGGGAAATGGATAGATCAAGGCAACTGGAGATGTCGATTGACGCTACACTTAAACCGTTGGAGATTGTATTTGTCAGGGAAACAGTAATAGGGAAGGGAGTTCCATAGGCGAGATGTGCGAGACATGAAGCTATTGGAGTAGAAGAGACGTCTACATCTAACAGTTTCAACGGTGAAGGGGTGGGAACGGGATGCCAGCCTCGTAGGACGTTTAAATTCACGAGGCCTAGGGACAAGCGAAAGCAACTCCTCGGAGCAATTACCGTGAAAGTACTTGTAAAAAAGGCAGAGCGATGCAACATCGCGTCTGTGAGAGAGAGACTGCAGACGAGATGACAGATCAGGGCCAATTACATTGCATATCCGTCTCTGGATCGTATCAAGAACCCTGAGGCAAACAGCAGGGGCCCCAGACCATATATGGCAGCAATACTCCATGCAAGGGCGAATGGTCGATTTATAGATTTGGAGGATAGATTCCGGGGAGAAAAATTTCCTGGCTCGGCACAGAGAACCAACTTTCTTTGCGGTGGATGATGCAATTGACTCGCTGTATTTGTTCCATCTCAGATCAGCGGACAGCGTGAGACCGAGCAGCCGCAGAGAGGCGCTCTCGAGAAGTTGGTCTTCAGACATTCTAATGGGATGCAGGGATGGATCCTTGTGGTGGTTAATAGAGAGCAGTTTTGTTTTAGAGGCGTTAAAGTTAACCATCCATTTCTCGCCCCAGTTCACAACCGATTGGAGGTCCTTTTCAATTTGAGCTGCCAGGTTAACTTTGTCAGCATCACTAGATTTGTGTTTGAGGCAGGAGTAAATTGTGGTGTCGTCAGCGTAGATGCCGACTTGGGAGTCTATGGCGTCAGGAAGGTCGTTTATAAATATGAGGAACAGAGTAGAGCCTAGGATGGAGCCTTGAGGAACACCTGCGTTAGTGGGATAGGAGCTGGAGATGAATCCACTGAGAACGACCTTCAATTCACGGTATGACAGGAATGATTGTATCAGGTCAAACAATCGACCTGTGATACCATAACCCTGGAGCTTGCGAAGAAGGCCGGCATGCCAAACTCTATCAAACGCTTTGGAGATGTCAAGGGCCACGGCACGAGCTTCACCGTTATTGTGGATAGCTTGTCGGCGGAGGTGGTCAGGACCTCAAACTGATTGAACAAGGGAGGAATGGAGGGTTTGTTATTGTTCAGAACGCTCTTGCAGAGGCGCCAATAATCTTTGGAGCCAAATTTGCGGGATGCAATACGTTCCTTCATCCGAGCAGCAAATAGTGACTTGGCATCGTCGAGGATACGCTTTCACTCGTTACGGGCAGAAGTAAATAGACGTCTATTGGAGTCGGACATATCACTACAAAAACGGTGGAAGAAGTGGTTCCTATGGGCAATGGCGGCTGAGCAAGCAACTGTGAACCAGGGGGAGGAGCGCGGTTTGACCTTGAATTTCCTGGAGGGGATGAAAGCGTCGATTCCAGTTTTAACCCAGGAAGAGAACTCTGAAGCACAATCCTGAATGGGGAGCTTAAATACAGCATCCCAGGGGACATCGCGGAGGAAGTAACGAAACGAGTCCCAGTCAGCCTGTTGGTAGCAGAATGTGGTTCTGGTGGTAGGAGGCTCCTTGCAGGGGGTGGGGCTGAAGGAGATGCTAACAGACACTACAGCATGATCGGAGTTACCGATAGGACAGAGCTGCGTGGCACTACAAGATTCAGGAATGGAGGTAAAACACAGGTCGAGGAGTGAGGCCTTACAGTCACGGTTGTAAGCAAAACGCGTGGGGAAATCATCGATTATCTGAGTGAGGGATTGAGAGACTGAAAAGTTGATGGTGTGAGTGCCTGCGAGGTCGGTAGTAGCGTTCTTAAGCCATTGGTTGTGATGGGCGTTAAAATCGCCAAACACAAATATGTGAACGTACGGATGGACAGAGAGGGCCCTATCTATGCTGTCAGAAATGACATCGAGTATCCCACAGTCCTGAGAGGATGGAGAGCGGTAGAGGAAGAAAAGATAGCTTACAGCATTGAGAAGAGATAGCCGGAGACACAAGTACGAATGATCCGGCGATTCGAGAGAGCACTCTCTAGCCAGAGGGAGATGGTCCTTGACGTAGACACCCAGACCATGCATGTGGGTTAGAGAGACTTTTCTGAGGAGAGGAAGGTATCCAGGGATCGAGAGATCAGAGGAAGGGATAGAGGAGTCAAGATTGGTCTAACACAGGGCCAGTATATCCGGGCACTTAGCAATGAGGAAAGACTCAACGCTGCAGAAGTTGGTTCTAATGCCACGGATGTTGGAGAAGGAGATATTTAAAGGTTTGGGTGATTTTTGGAAGGCTGGTTTAGGTTTATATTTCTGTTTTTTGTTATTAATGTGGGTAATTGGTTTTGGAAAACAACCATTCTACCCTCCCGTCCACGACCAGCAGTGCGCCTGTGATCCTATGCTATTTGTAAGAGGATATTCAACTCAACAGGAGAAAGAAACGGTCAGCCGACTCCTGCTGAAAAAATATCTCAGACCAGCACGTTGTCGAGAGCCAACTAGGTTTTCCTATCTATCTATCTATCTATCTATCTATCTATCTATCTATCTATCTATCTATCTATCTATCTATCTATCTACTACTTTCCTATCTATCTATCTATCTATCTATCTATCTATCTATCTATCTATCTATCTATCTATCTATCTATCTATCTATTCCTTGTTTGTGTTATGATGCCCAGAATACCACACATAGACTGTAATATGTAGCGGATCGGAATGAGAGGTCGGAATGCCCAGTTCCAATTCCATTCGGGTTCGTTCCATTAAATTACGCGAAAATGCCCTTGGGAAAAGTACGAATCCATTTCCCCCTACAGCTATGGGTTAAATAGTAGAACTTTTATCTGAAAAAATCAATGGTATTCTCAAGAAATTCTTAAAGCAACTCACAAGAAAATAATTGTTCTTCCAATCCAAAATATGTTTCAGTTTTAAATAACCCACAAGGCGTTGATAAACTGTAAAAAAGAAGCCGATCATTCGATCAACCAATCTCTTCGTCTCACCAGAAATGTACAAACGAAACCCTCTAATACGATATATGCTTGTTTGTACGCGTGCGTGTGTGTGTGTAGGTGTCTGCGCCCTGCGGTCATAAAAGTGTCCGCCCTTCTACGCGAATTCAGCTAAATTTACTTTATTTTCTTTTGTTCTAAAATTAACATTCTTTCATTCCATTCCTGTAGAACTTTACCAACTTTTGGCGACAATAAACAGCCTTTTCACTCAGAATCAAAAACATTTTCCCAATCTCAATATATTTCCTTTCAATAAATTCGCTGGTTTTCTTTTTCAATTTTTCTGTTTCAAATGACTGGCGTGAAATTTTTTTATTGTTCATTCTTTAGAATTGTGGTCGAAATCAGCGGTTATTGCGGGTTTAGAAATGTAAACAGTCATAATGTTTTCCGATCACGATATTTGTGGCGAGCTGGCCTTTTTTTCTGGAACACGGATGTTTTAATAATAGGCGACACCGAGAAAAAAAATATGCAAACTTTTGTTATTACTTTGAATGGCGATGAGAGACCCGGAAGATATTACTTTAGGAGACTATGGAATCTACTAGTGTAACTAGCTTATCCCTGTTGCAGACGCTCGTTCAGACACACCCTGTTTCTTCATCACTTACAGATCTAACGTCTGGTTTATACTACAATTATGCAGTGCGAACCTTACACTTTATGGGAAATAAAGAAGAAGAAGAAGAAGAAGAAGAAGAAGAAGAAGAAGAAGAAGGTGGTGGAGAAGAAGGAGGAGGAGGAGGAGGTGGTGGAGAAGAAAAAGGAGGTGGAGAAGAAAAAGGAGGAGGAGGTGGAGAAGAAGTTGTTTTAGATTACGAGAAGGAAACTGCCAAGAAATCCGTATGAATATCACCCAGTTACGTGGATAGGACTTGTAACAATTTTATGGGACAACGCAATACACACAGACAGAATAATCCAAGTTAATCGCCCAGACAACGTAATCAGAGACATCAGAAAGAAAATTTGCTTTCTAATTGACATGGCCGTCCCTGCAGCTTTTGATGGATCTTTGAAGATCTTCAAAAAACTATCAAAATACAAGGATTTTGAAATGGAAATCTCAAAAATATGACACATGAGAACATTAACAATTCCAGTTGTATATGGAGCACTCGGATTAATTGGGAAAGGTTTCGATAGACTCACTGAAGATATTCCTGGTCACCAATGCCTTAAAGAAAGACAAACAATTGTACTCACAAGTACAGCCCACAACTTTCTAAGGGCTTCTTTATTTATGTAAAATATGTGTGACCTTAGGTGTAATTTTTGTCTTCCCTAAAAAATGATCAATGGAAAATATCATGATATCATTTCTGACCTAAGGTCTCTGGTTGGGACCCGGAAATAAATGAGTATGCACCAGAAATCAAAGAAAATAAAACGACAACAACAACAACAATAATAATAATAATAATAATAATAATAATAATAGTAATAAAACTAAAACAATCGGATTGGAAGCCTACCTCATAAAAACCAATGGCCCTCTCCTACAAATAGTAAAACACCAAATCTACTCCATCAACAAAGAAGCTGCACTCTTCAAGAAACAGCTTTAATATACCTGACTGTCCTGGGTATGACGATAAACTACATCCGCGTCCTGGGTAAGACGATAAACAGCGTCCAACAGTACAGCCTCTGGTCAGGAGGTTTTGAGGAGCGTGGAACCACCTCTTAATTGCTGGTGTTCCCAGGTTCACCCTGACCCGGGGTGGTAGCACCTGTTAGGGTCCCAGCTATGGGCAATTAGTTAACCCCGAAACTGAGGTAAAAAGCATTATGAAAGTGTAAAACTAGGTTTCACTACCAGAAATACTTTGTAAAAAACTTATTACCAGGAATAATTATTTGAAGAAGGAAAACTATTACCAGCAATACTTTTCTGGAAAAAAGAATATTGCCAGCAATACATTTTTAAAAATTATATTACCAGCTATACGTTTTTGATGAAAAAAATATTACCAGAAATAGATTTTTGACAAAACAAAAATATTACCAGGAAAAAAAAGTTGTCGGCATTAAATGACCCATTGAGGTTGATATGCCGTAAAACAAAAGAAACCAAACCAAACATTAATATACCTGAAACCCTACCAACAAAAACGAAACGAATACCATCTACGCCAAACGGGTAAAGCAGAACGCAAAACAAATTGGCCAAATGAAATTACAAAAAAACACTGGGAGGACAAAGCGTTGCATGGCAAATACCTAAAAAGAACGAAAGAAACAGAAAACGCATCAATGGCTGAGGAGCACCGGGTTGAAAGCTGAGACCGAGGGCAGCACCAGAACAAAAGCTACCTTTCTAACCTCCCCCCTCCCAAAGACACACGTACCTGCAAAGATAAGTATATCTTGATTTCTATGTTTTGTTTCTATATCTACATTTCTAATCTTCTCTCTTTTTGTTTGTTTAAGCCTTAAGAGTCATAAATAATTTCCGTTTTTTCTTTCTTTCTTCAGAACCAGTTGTAATGACGAATGCATCATCTGAACCTAACGTGACCATTAGGGAATACCAGCTTGAATGTGCGGTTGGGGTAATGGTTAATCGCTCGAAATTGTTAATCAGAGGGCCGAGTTCCAATTCTAGTTGCGTTGGTTATATTCACTTGCGCAAAAATATCCCTGGAAGGCGGGTATGAATTACGAAGAAACTGGGAGGATATGGCATTGCATGGTAAATACCTAAAAAGAAAGAAACAGATGTGGACGAACAGAAAACACATCAGTGGCTGAGGAGCACCGGCTTGAAAGCTGAGACAGATGCATTTACTCAAGTTCTTTCTGCTTCTTCTATGTCCCATGCCCGTTCATAGCCTTCCACTATTTCCTATTCTTTGTAACTCTTAATAAATTTTGTCATTTTGTTTTATCATTCATTTAATCAAGCTCGCTGGATGATTTATGCGTTGTTTTCTTTGGTTCCTTTTGCCTTCACCCTGTCTTGTGAGTATCAAATTTTCCAAGTTTTCTTTCCTCATTAGGTGCCCGAGAAAATGTCCAGTTTTCATCTGATGCTAAATATAAGTATCCTTTTTGCTTCCATTTTCTCTAAAATTTCCCCATTGATCAAATGTTCAGTCCATGATATTCTCAGTATCCTTCTGTAGAATCACATTTTTGTTGCTTCAAGTCTCTTCTTCGTCTGTGAGGAGATTGCCCAACATTCATTGCCATATACGAGAACTGATATTACGTAACAGTTCAATACACTTTTCTTTGTTTATAACGAAATTTTAATGTTTCTTAATACTTTGCTTAGAATTTGGAAGGCTATCCCAATAAGCCTTCAGATTTTGGACCCGCACTTTTCGCCCTCGGTTAAAACATTTTCGAGATATTTAAATTATTGGACTTATTCAGTTTTGACATCCCCAATTTGTAATTTGCATGTTGGCTTGTCCCTTTTGCTAACGGCCTTGAATTCTTGTTAGTCCTTTCTTCTCGCTCAGAAAAGCAAAAAAAAAAAAATAAATAAAAGAGGAATTATGCTATGTAGTAAAAATTGAAATTTTTATTAATCTTATAGAGTAGTGGATTCTAAAGTGCTCTCTCTCTCTCTCTATACAGCGAAACATTCTGTCTGTGGATGACAATATATATATATATATATATATATATATATATATATATATATTACTATAACCACGCTCTCTTGTAGACTTACCTGTCACCTTTCTGATCTTAGTTCTATTAAACAGCATTTCTTAGAAAAACATAGCCATGTACATAATATTAGACATATATTAGTTGATGACACAACAAAACTCATACCTACACACAGTAAAACGAAACTTCAGATATTGGAGGTCATCTACATTAAAACAAAGAAACCCACACTCAATAAAATTACATTTCAAACTAGTCACAACACATTACATTGCATCCAGACAAAGGGTTCTTTTGTTAATATTTCGGCCTTTCGCGTGTATGACGTCATAGAACTGTAACATGAATTTACGACCTGCGTCTGCTATTCCACGACCGTTATCATCGCATAGCAACCTTCTATATCATCATAACAGAATATCATCTTTGATGGTGAATATCTTTGTTTAAATGTCGGCAAAACCAATCTGAAGATGACTCATGTGAGCCGAAAGCTTAGATCAAGGATTTGCTTAATAAAAAAATATCCAAATGTTGGACAATTTTTGTCATTATTTTCACACAAAATTAAAGCAACCATACGAAGTTCAGAAAAGAGCATCGTCAGACATAATAGGCATACATTGCGTGTTATATTTGACTATATATATATATATCCTATATATATATATATATATATATATATATATATATATATATATCCTATATATACTATATATATATATATCCTATATTTACTATATATATATATATATATATATATATATATATATATATATATATATATATATATGTATGTATGTATATATAAATGTAAAAGACAATAGGAAAAGTGTATTATTAGCCGACGCGTTTCGTCCAATGTGGACTTTTTCAAGGTAAAAACAAAATGTCCTTAGCAAAATTTTGTTTTGTTATTATTACTTACTTTGTTTTAATAAACTCATTTCGTTTTTACCTTGAAAAAGTCCACATCGGACGAAACGCGTCGGCTAATAATAAACTTTTCCTATTGTCTTTTATATTTATAAATATTTTCTTTTTCTACAGGTTAACTCTGAGAAATTTTTCATATATATATATATATATATATATATATATATATATATATATATGTGTGTGTGTGTGTGTGTGTGTGTGTGTATGCTGAGACGATCCAGCTGTCAATAAATGCCGGGTGTGTTAAAAGTGGGATCGATAAAGGCCGGCCTTCTTTAAGTGTCTGCCAATCCAGGTAACCTTAAGACCATTTCGAATGTTAACTCTTCATTTCAAAAATTCAGACGGAAACATCTTGTTACTGTAATAGTTTAAAGATTGGTTTAAACATGTTATCTTTAGAGTACAAGTTATTTGACTTGTTACTGTCGGTCTCGCAAGACATTTACAAGGAACCCAATCCTCATGCGACTCTACCATATTTTTTAAACTAATTCCACTATCAAACCATGTCTATAAAACACATTTTCGACCGAATTCAGTTTATAATTGCAGAAAATGCAGTTCGTTCTCTGCTCTGTGAGAACGTATGTGCCGCTAACATTTTTCCATATTTGGATGACCTGCTAGCCCACTTTTCGCCGTAAATTTAGATTTTCAAAAATAAATTCAAAGTAATTCACATACAAACACTTGTCAGTCACAGGGCAAGCCGGTGACTATGTCTTGTCCAACCACGAATGTCAAAACTTACATAACTTTTATTCATTGTCAAAGAATTCATCAAGGAGACAATTCAATCCGCCATTTTATGACTAACTTGAATAACAACTGCAATTAAAAATCTAAATTTAACTTGTCTAAGTCTGCTGATGTTGTGTATCTACTTAGAATCGAATTGATTTTTAAGGACTTGCAAAACCAACGCATTAATTAGGGCCTTATATGAACAATCCACCGTCACCTATAACGATTGCAGAAATGTTAGGGACTATTGTCCTTAACTTTGTTGTTGTTATCACAACTTTTCGGTCGTTGTGCTCCTCGGACTTCCTCAGGTGCATATCGATCTGGGTAACCTACAGGGAATTCGGAACTGAACTCTTTATTTAATCTACGTGGGCCAAAAAAGGATTACAAAAGCTCGGCAGAATATTACGAGACAAGAGGATTTCTTTTGGTAACAAAGAAAAGAGTACAGAACTGCTATGTGAAATCTACTCTTCTTAACGCCAGCGAACGTTTGACGGTCTCCTCAAAGATGAAGAAGTGACTCGAGGCAACGGAGATATGGTTCTACAGAAGGATGCTGAGGATATCATGGACTGAGCATGGGAGCAACGATGAGATCTTGGAGAGGACGCAAACAAGGAGGAAGCTTATACTTAACATCAGGAAGAGGCAGATGAAATTTCTGGGACACTTAATGAGAAAGTAGGGCCTGGTGAATCTGGTACTCACAGGTCGAACAGAGGGAAAGAGTGAGAAGGGAAAGCAACACATGACATACCTGGCAGGCTTAAGCAAGAGGATGACAGAACATGGCCTGGGGGAGGTAGCAAAGGGACAAAACTTATTGAGATCTACAAGGGTTAGGAGGAAGTGGAGGGCCATGATCGCCTACGTCCTGAAGGAAAACAGTACATAAAAAGAAAAGAAGGGTAGATTGTTCTTCAAGGATTTATAGGCATGAGTCAAGACTGTAAGGCACAGAGTCAAGGCTTTATGGAATTAAAGTCAGGCCTTTGGATGCTGATCCAAGGCCTCACTGGAACTGGGTCATGGCTCACTGGAATTGAGTTATGACTTTATGGAACAGAATCAAGGTTCCAAGGGCCAGAGTTAAGGCTTTATGGGATTAAATAAATGTTGTGGTAGGATCCACCTAATCTGCATAGGTGACTACCGACTATATAAATATGGTTGGTACCGGGAAGAGAGGGGAACGAATCAAGAGATTCAACCAGAGACTCTGCCCGACTGCGACTCAGTCAACACATTCTCCAGGAACGGTCTTGCCAGGAATATACAAAAGACTATATGTAAATATTGTGTACACTTTCTTGTTTCAATACATTTTGTTCTAAGTACATTTTGTGTTGCATTATTATTCCATGCATTAGTCAAGTTTCAACAATAAAGGAACTAACGGACAAAGTTACGGATTTATGTGACTGAGTCAGGACTAACTGGAACTTAGTTAAGACTGAGTCAAGCTTCTAAAGAACAATCAAGTCATCATGGAAATTATTCAAGGTTTAATGGGGCTGAGGTAAGGTTTTATAGGACTGAACCAAGGCTCACCGAAACTGTCAGGCTTTATAAGACTCGTTCAAGGCTCTAAGTGACAGAAGTAATTGTTTGCGAGACTTATTTAAAGCTTTATGCGACCAAGTTAAGGCTTTATTATATTGGGTCACACATGGGCTGAATCAAGCTTTTATATGAGTCAAGGATCCATGGGACTGAGTCAGAGTTCCAGTGGAATGAGTCAAGGCTTTATGGGAACGATTCAAGGTTCTCTGGAATTGAGGCAAACTTTTGTAGGTCTGTGTCAAAACTTTATCGGATTGAGACAACTCTTAATGGAGATGATTCTTTCATCTACAGAATTGAGTCAACATTCTCTAGGTCTGATCCAAGGTTTTATGAGACTGATTCAAAGCCGTGAGTCAAGCACTGCATTTGTGATGTATACAACTATTACCTTATTCCGAAACTTCTTATTTACCTCGTCTTGGTGATAGGGTTTTAGGTATGATTCCAAGTGACAAGTATTGACGGCTCATTTCTAAACTTCTGAAAGCTCCAAGGAATATCAGGTTAAAAAAAAAGTAACCTTTGTATAAGACAAGCAAATCTTCGTAAGGACCTATTCTCTTTTGTACCCGATTTTATTCCCAAAACCTTTTTGAACAAGATTTCTGTATTCACGTCCGATCGGTTTTGTAGTCTGAATCATTTTCCCAACGAAGAAAGCATTCATTGCTTATGTGAGGGTTGTTTTTTTATCCTGAGACATTTATTTGACACATTTTCTGACCTCCAACTAAACTTTCTTTTATGTGCCGTGTCCCTTTAAGATGTGGGCGATCATAGCTCTTCACAATTTCCTATCCTAAGCAATGTTTATGCCCATATTATTCATCCCATCCTTTTTCTCTGGCTCCTATGGCTTTCAATATATCATGTGAATGTCATATTCTCCAAGCCTTCTTTCTTCATTAACTTCCTCAGAAACTTCAATTGTCTCTTTTTGATGTTATGTATAAGGCTCCTTTCTGTTTCCGTTTTCTCTAAAACTTCCTTACTGTTTACATGTTCGATCGATGGTATTCTCAGCAACGTTCTGCAGAACCACGTCTCTGTTGCTTCAAGTCTTCTCTTAATCTGTCAAGAAATTGTCTGTCATTCATAGACATATATGAGATTCGATATTTCATAACAGTTCAGGATTATTTGTGTCTAATGAAATTTTCCTCTTTCTTAATACTTTATTTAGCTTTTTGAGGGCATATTTCACTATTGCAAGGCGTCTTCGGATTTCGATGTCACGTTATCTGTCATTTGTTAAAACACTTCTCATATATTTAATCTTTTCTACTTGCTGGATTCTGACGTCAATAATTCGTAGCGCGCATCTTCCGCTATCCCTCTTTTGGATAATAGTAGATTATGTGTTCTGACATTTGATAGTTAGTCCTTTCTGTTGACCATGTTCGTCGTAGTCTATGAATATAGAATCCAGCGCAGTACGTAATCTGTTCAATGAAACAACGTTAAAGATTAACACTCACGAGTCAGACACTCTAAAGGTTCTGACTATATCGCCAATACCACCAGCAGCTGTTCCGTAATTCTTCAGTCTTCGAAGGTCTCGGGGGTTGGCAGTGAATATTCGGAAAAAAACATGGCTATCTTTATACACGTCGAATTGAATATTTTAAGCTTTCTGATTGGTTAACTTTTCTATTGGTCAACTATAAAATGAGTCAGCTCATTTTGGTTGGCTCACTAGTACATTAAAGTACCCCAAAACACTAACACTTTCTTCACGCTTTCTTTTTATTAACCCTCTAGGATTTCCTGTAGCTTTCTTTCTGTTTCTACCGTCATCTGCGTATCTCATCTGCGTAAAGCAACACCAACAAAATGAGTAGCACATGGAACTATAAGAAGAAAATAATGATACGATCAAGATGTTAGCTTTCCACACAACCAAACGCTAAAGGCTTAAAAGGAAATTTCCATCAGTATTAGAAAGACCGATGAAAGTTGATAAAACCTTATTTACTGAAAACTTTTCTTAAGAAAAAAAATTATAAATTTCAACCGTCAGTAACATTGGCTGTTCGGTCAATGAATACCGAATGTTTCCTTATAAGGAAACAGTTATTTTTATCGTTATTATTCTGTTTGTTATATAAGCCTAGATTTGTTAAATATGAAAAAAGGGCTAGGAATTTAAAAATATTTGATATAACATCCTCTCTTTGACATTTCTTTTGCTTAATCTTTACGTAAATCATTTTGATTTATTGCAATTTCTAAACTACTAGAATTTGTTTACAACACTCTGACGCGTGTTGAACTCCTCCCAGTCTTTAGTATTGTTAAATTTATCGCTTATATTTTCCATCGAGATTTACAAACTCTACGTTTCGTTCAATTTCACAAAGCAATCGATGAAATTTGAATAAGCTGATTTGTTTGACAAAAATCCTAATTCACGGTTTAATAACTTCTTATATATTTAATTTTTTCTACTTGCTGGATTCTGACGTCAGTAATTCGTAGCGCGCATCTTCGACTATCCCTCTTGTGATCTGCGTATCTTATGTTCTAAAGATTGTTTGCAACAATGATAAATCCTTGTAGGACTTCTAGTTTTCTTAGGATGGCCTCACTGTAAGGGTTAAATAAACTCGCTGAGAATGTGCACCATTCCCTTTCCATTTTATTATACTTGCTCAGTTCATTTTCTATCCGTATGCAGGCGGTTTGTTATTACTCAATGTTCTGGATTATTTTAATATAATTCCCAAATAAATCATTTGAAATGAATTGTTCTTGTTTCTTAATACTTTGCTTACCTTTTGGAAAGCATCTTTCGTTATCTCAATACGCGTTCAGATTTCAGTGTCACATTTTCGGTCCTCTGTCAAAACAATTCCTAGATATTCAAATTGTTGTGCTTGTTTAATTTGGGTATCTTCAATTTGTGATTTGTATTTTGGGCTTTTCCTTTTGCTGACAACCATGCATTCTGACATTTTGCAATTGATCTCGAGTCCCTTCTTCACGCTCTCCTTCGCTACCTTCTGTAGGAGGTTTTGTAGTTTCCTTTCTGTGTCTGCTATCAGCACAGTGTCATCTGTATATCTTATGTTAAGTTTGTGGCCACCAATACTGAATCCTGGTAGGAGTTTTAATTCTTTCAGAATCGCCTCACTGTATAAGTGGAATAAGTCCAGTGGGAAAACACATCCTTCCTACACTCATTTCTTAGTTGTAACAATCGTGAAATGTGAATATGGACTTCTAAAATATTACCATAGACCCGCAATCTACTATTTTTTGTATGGGTCCGGTTGAGAACCACTGGTTTAGTCCTTTGATCTCGCTTTCCTTCACTACCCTCTGTAGGAGTTTCCGTAGTTTCCTTTCTGTGTCTGCTATCAGCACTTGTGTCAACTGCATATCTTATGTTGTTTAGATTGTGGCCACCAAAAATGAATCGTGTTGGTTGTATATCTTCGTTGAGAAAACAAACCCTTTCTTACAACCCTTTCTAAATTTGTATGTTTTACTGAATTCATTTTCTAGCCGTATGCAAACGATTTGTACCAATATAGGTTCAAGATTATTCTAATATCCTTTCTAAATATGTCAAGATTATTACCTACCATTTCTAATAGTTCTTTGAGACATTACCAAACTAAAACAGAAGAAAATCAGCCCCTGAAATCTTTCCGAAATTATTTTTGAAAACGGTTTGTGGTAATATCTTTTATTAATCCATTTTTTTAAATACCCTGTCTTTAATTTCTTTTTTCAAATTTTCTTTGTCGCACATGTATATTTTCTGAAGCCAACAGTGGATGATGATGGTGATGAAGATGATGTTGATGATGATGATATTTATGACGCAGTGTCCATGGCAACCAATCATACGATATTTGCTTAACAGCAGGGATATTAATAGTACCCGGATAAAGAAGGAAATATTGCTAATGATTGATTCAAAATTCTAGTTGTCATCCAGGATATGATATGAAAAAATTAAGAAAGGAAAATGCAAATTTTATTTATACCCCTCCCCCATGTCAAACAAGAAAAACACGTTTTAATTTCAGATTTTATTTCTTGTAAATATGCCAAAATGAATACGAAAAAACCGTCTTCTTGATGATTTCCCCAAAAGCAAATAATCCCGAGGTAAATAGCAACCATTGAGATGCCGTCATTAGATAAACGATTCTATTTTGGCATGTTGGTTCACCGTATTTAGCGATTTTATAAGCACGTCTTCGGCTGGCGTGATTTAGGTGGAGTTCAGGTGAAGGGGTCAGTTTTAATTTGCTCTCATACAATTTGGATTCTACTTCGATTCTACTGTCAGTTTTCAATTCCAAAAGCCAGATTTCGAAAGCAGAATTTTAATGGCGCTTTTAATGCCTTTAAGTCGAATAATCGAAAAAAAAAATGTAACTATATGATTAAGCTTGAACAACTTCCGGTTGGCTTTCATAGCTTAATCATTAACGCGTTCTCTTAGTCAGACAGTTTCTCATGAATAGACGATGTGAGTTCAAATCGCACTGAAAATAAATATTTCCTCTTCCCTGCTGTTTATTTAACGTTCGTATGTTTAAAAAGTGGAGGCATGGTGGAGTAATGGATAACGGCTCGGATTGAGGAATCGGAGAGCCGAATTCGAATTTCATTCGAGTTCATTGTGGAGAGTTATGATCGCCCACGTCCTGAAGTGACACGGTACATAGATGTTTCCAAATGACAGATAAAAGGAACATTAATAAGATTGATGAAAAATGAAATAAAAATCAGTCGAAATAACAATGCTTCGCCACAGAAATTCAGAAAGACTACGTCTATTATATCTACTAGTATTAGTTGGAAACAAGAACGGAAACGATGAAAGGAAAACGAGATGAATTATTATTGATATGAATGTACCATTAAATGATTCGCGTGCAACACAGGACTACTATATCTACTACATCTAGGTCTAAACATACAAGAAAATAAGATGAAAGAACTATTAGTCAAATAGTAAATTATAATGACAATACTTCATGCATTAATTTAATAGAAATTACGACTAATATATCTCCTAGTACGAGGCGTAAACAGTAAAAATAAAATGAAAGAAAGACGAACGAAAACATTCATAATAATAACGATACTTTATCCAAGGGATTCGGGCAATTGCTACGAGAAATTTTGAAGTAGTAAATGGTTTTGTGTTAGACATGACTCAGCAATTCAATCTCTACTACATCTAGGTCTAAACATACAAGAAAATAAGATGAAAGAACTATTAGTCAAATAGTAAATTATAATGACAATACTTCATGCATTAATTTAATAGAAATTACGACTAATATATCTCCTAGTACGAGGCGTAAACAGTAAAAATAAAATGAAAGAAAGACGAACGAAAACATTCATAATAATAACGATACTTTATCCAAGGGATTCGGGCAATTGCTACGAGAAATTTTGAAGTAGTAAATGGTTTTGTGTTAGACATGACTCAGCAATTCAACACACACACACACACACACACACACACACACACACACACACACACACACACACATATATATATATATATATATATATATATATATATATATATATGTATATATATATATATATCTATATCTATATATATATATATATATATATATTGCAGTATATAGTGCACCAGGTCCCAAGTGTTGTTAGTTTTGCACAAAGCCTTCGCCACTATAATCAAATCATATGTGCTGGTGTCTGGCCGTCGGTCCCTAGGAGCTGAGATATATATATATATATATATATAATTAATATGAATAAAATTTTGTCACTTAGCTGATGTTGATGTTACCTTCTTGACTCCAGAATTTCGTTGGCGGAACTCTCCGTCCACACTTCAGGAGGTATCAGCAATTTACTGCCAATATTTTTCGATTATTTGTTTTTATGCACTTATCATTTTTTAAGTATTATTTGTGTTCGTGCGTGCGTTTGCGCACTTGCGGCCATGCTCCCGTCTGAGCAGATGTGTATGAGTGTAGGGTGTCGTGATCATTTGTCTTTTTCTAAGATTTTTTCAACTTTTTTTTTCAGTCGCTCTTTACATTTTGCTCGTTTTTTTCTCCTTTTTGCTTTTTGCTTCCGATAGTCGCCATTTGGGGCGAATTATTACAATTTCTAAACATGCCAGCGGTTTTAATTGTTTTGGAGGGGCTAGTGAAATTGTATTTATTTTTTTTACATAAATAATTGATATTAATACTTAAATGATATTTATATATATAATAGCCTAGTGAAGATATATCAGCATATATACATATATATACACACACACACACATATATATATATATATATATATATATATATATATATATATATATATATATATATACTTTAAAAATCTGGATTAAAAGCTCTACATGTTATTTTTACTTTTATTTTATTTTTTTCACACGTCTATAGAGCCACTTAATACCACTGTTTCCTGGTCTGATTTAACTCTGACCATTAACCATTTATGTATTACACAGACACACACACACACACACACACACACACACACACACACACACACACACACACACACACATATATATATATATATATATATATATATATATATATATATGTATATATATATATATATATATATATTGTCATCCACAGACAGACTGTTTCACAGCTCATCAGTGTAGCTAAACATCCGATTGCCTCAAGCCGGGATCGAAATCCGACTGAGCCATTGTTGTACGGCAGGAATGAAGCTGAATTTAGACGTGTTTATTATTAGACGCCAGTGACCGGAGAACTCGATTCGTTTTAACAAAGAGTCTTGCATCAGCAGCAGAGATATTCACTGTTTACAAATTCACTTTTCTTCCCGAAGAGCTCAACCGAAATAATTTTTTCAGGAACATGTATATATATTGCCACCCACAGACAGACTGTTATATATATGTATATATATATATATATATATATATATATATATATATATATATATATATATATATATATATGATATTGAGCACTTTATCCCATAAATATAGCACACTTTAAGACTATATTTCTTCATATATATATATATATATATATATATATATATATATATATATATATATATATATATATATAATTATCTGGACTATTATTTCGTTTTCTTATTTGGTCTGGTGGTATCGTACGTATTAATTGTAGGAGGTTAGATTTATAATTTATAAGCTTATCCATACGCACACGTGCACATACATACATATAAATGTACGTACACAGGCACATGTACACCTATGTCTGTGCTTTTTTATTAATAATCTAGTGCTTAAATGATGATGTTATTTTTCTATTTTTAGGATATTATTTATGGTTGGTTGGGTTAATAGAATTTGTTGTTTGAATATTTATATATCATATATACTCCTACACACTCACGCACGCTGCACGCACGCATTTATACATTTATTTATTCATTTAAATTTATATTATATTTATTTTATTTATATCTATTTGTTTATTTTTAAGTACTTAGATGGAAAAGTAAGTATTCATTTATATGCCTACATTTACCCCTTATTTCAGTTTTCCCGTTGAAAAAGTTTATTTTGGTTTTTAAAACTAATTATTGTTAATTTTTCCGCTGAGTATAATTTACAATTTTTACTGTTAATACAGTATGGAGGTGTTCTTTTTATAATTTTTTGTTTGATTTTGGTGTGGATATTGTTTTCTTTTTGGCTCCATATGTATTTTGATAAAGTTGTATTTTTTGTGTATTTTTTTCTTTCGAATGACGTTTTGTGGTTATAATATCTTTAAAAGTTTTTTTTTCTGTGGCGCCTATGTAAATCGTTTTGTCTTGACCGGCAAAGCTAATGAATGTAACTTAGAATATCTGCATTGGAAATAGCGATAGAGTAGCAAGACGCTAGCGACGTTTTCGTCAGTGGTTGTAGGGTGGAAAATGATTTATTATCGATCAGGCTACATAAAGCTATTTGAACTCTGCCAAAGCTAGAAAATTTCTTTCAATATGTCATGTGAGTATTAAATTCTCCGAATTCTTTTTATATGTGTTTGAAATTTCACATATCTCGTTCTGATTGTAAGTATACATTTTCTTGTAGACCCTATTTACCGTAAGACTTTTTCATTCCACGTATTCCGTCGATGGTTAGGGTTAACATTCGTCAATCGAATCATAGTTCTGTCGATTCAAGTTAGAACCCAGTGACAAAAGAGAATCTATTCTTAAGCCAGGACTACACCCGAAAGAATGTTATGAATGGGGTTTGGTCGGAAAGGTGCTGTCTGGCATGAAGTGCTTAACTGTCGTCAACTGGAAGCATTTCACAAACATTTTTAGAAAAAGCGTCCATCATGCTTGAACCTAAATGCGTTTTGTTTTTACTTTACAATGAAAGACAGCATAATGTCCGAGTCACGCTGAAAAACATTCGTGTCATCTCATCTGAATTGTCGTAGGTGATACACACCCATGGGTGAATAGGGCAGGTGAAATGCGAACCGTGATATTGCACTCAATTTGAAAGTTGGAGATTAACATGATAAATAATGGCACGAAAGTTTTTTTCTGCATCGTTACTGATTTTTGAGGAAGTGAAATTAAACATTGGATTTAGGTTCCAAATCGTAGCATTGCAATTTCATTCCAGTGAAAAGCAAACCAGTCAATTTGAATCATCTAAAAGGATCATAGCACAGCCTTTTAAAATTTATAATTCACTGAATCTTTAAAAATTTTATAAGAACAAGATGCATGGTACAAGCACATTATTACTAAATCATTTTGCCATCAAATAAAACCTTCATTTACTTCTATTTAGCCATAGCTGGAGGGGGAAGAGATGGATTCATATTTTTCCGTAAGTGAAACTAATGACTCGACTGGAATTCGAACTATGCTACGGATTATAGTACTAAATATGTAAGTTTTGCTTCATCCTCCTTCCTCACCTGCTCTTGCTCCATCTGACTATCATCCTTTCAGATGATTGCAATTGATTGGTTTGCTTTTTACGGCTTTTGCGGGTTATTTAAAGCCAGAAAATATTTTTTAGATTGTAAGAATTATTTGGAGACAGTAATGATTTTCTGATGCAATTAATTAACTCATAGCTGGGGGTGGGGAAGAGGTAGATTTTATCTTTCTCAATGGCACTTGCGTCTAAGCGATTATAATGAACTCGACTGGAATTGGAACTTGGCATTCCGATTAACAATTCCCAGCCCTTTTCGATTACATCACCGGCGCATTCAAGCTTACAACACCTGATATTCCAAAGCGGTCACCCATCTAGGTACTGGCCAGGCTCGACGCTGCTTAACTTCGTTGATTGGGAGAGAACCGGTATTTCAACGCTGTATGCAAACTTTTTAGATTTTAATTAATTAATTGTGAAGAAGTTAAAACTGACACTGGGTGTTTCTTTTCATCAAAATCTGAAGAATTTTACGCTCGAAAGATCAGCAACCGACGCAAATTGATACGATTATATAATTTGATAATGAAGGCAAATATTATCGTTTTTTTTTTTATCATTTCACCCCAAGCAAGGCAATAAAGCCACCAAAACGTATGCGGTTACTGCGTGTGAGAGAATATAAGAAAAATAAAACCTTATTAAAGAGAGAGAACAAAGAAAGAAGAGGAATTAAGAAGACAGAAGGTAACGATTGACATTACATTTCCATTTTTGAAGATCAAAGGCAATAAAGCCGCTAAGATGCAAGGCGTTAACTGACTCTTAGAGAATATGAGACAAACTATTATAAGGAGAGGGAACAATGAAAGAACAGGAATTAAGAAGACAGAAGGTAACGATTGACATTACATTTCCATTTTTGAAGATCAAAGGCAATAAAGCCGCTAAGATGCAAGGCGTTAACTGACTCTTAGAGAATAGGAGACAAACTATTATAAGGAGAGGGAACAATAAAAGAAGAGGAATTAAGAAGACAGAAGATAGCGATTGACGTTGCATTTAAATTTGTGAAGAGCAAGTTTGACTGGAAAGTAAGAAGCTGCAAGAAAATTCCACATGTGAGAAGTAAGAGAGAAGAAACTCTCAGCATAAAACTTACGGTTACGGTTCTGGCCATTTTAACTGTAAAATGATAATACCTTGCTGCCAATCTAGTACTGCACTTAAATTTATAAAGTCTAGGTAGCATAGAGGAAAGAAGATCAGAGCAATTACCGTGAAACATTTAGAAAAAAAAGTACAGGAAGCTATATTATGGCAGTGGGAAAGTGACTGAAGCCGAAATGACCGGTCAGAACAAATAACATTGCAGATTCTTCTTTGAGTTCATTAAACATATGAAGACCAAAGAAGAATTTCTTTGTTAGGTTATATTCAAATACTATACTATTTTATATAAGCGATTTGATTGTCCGTGGATAAGGGTTTCTGTATGACAGCTTGGACTCCGTCCTCCGCGGATAACGGCAAACGACTGACAATAATGAAATTAATGTGTATGAAGAAAAGTCATACAGGTTTTCTTTTCGTCAGTCATAATGCAAAATACCGCAGTGATGGTGAAAGACAATAAATGTCTTGATATTTGTAACGCTATTTTAGACATTTTTTATCTGATTTATTTTGTAACTTTAAAACTTCGCACTCCCCCGATCTTTCAAGTGTCTGTCGTATTGTCAACAATACAATGCCAATCCCTGCCAGAGGACTTCGTCTCTACACGCGAGCATGGGGGCCGAGTGCAAGTCTATTTTCGTCTCGATTGCGTCTTCGCGGTTAATATTGTATTTCTTCATGCACCGCAACGGGGAACTCACAATTCTTTGGGTCTAGTCACTGACTCTAACCAAAGTCTTTATCCACTGGAGAGTTGAGTTAAAGGGAAATAACACAGACATCCGGAAGAGGCATGGCACGTGGAACTAGAAAAAATCTACGCCGGTGGACGAAAAAAAAGGGTTCGGTTCGAAATTCTAATCACCTGAAGAAGTGAAGCACAGTGGATAAAGGCGTTGGTTAGATCTAGTGACAGGACCCAAAGAGTGTCAGTTCAATATCTGGTTAAGGCGGTGGAGAACTTGGAGAGGGGAATTAACAGGAGATAAGTGATAACTGACATCCATTATACAAGGCATGTGGAACTAGAACAGTCTACCCCAGTGAGCGAAATAAAGGGTTCAGTTCGACATTCCAACCACCTGAAGAAGGCCGGAGCGTACAACGGCCGAAACATTGTGAATATGGCAATGAAGATGAGGATAACTGTCTGAATAATGTAAATAATGCAAGTAATCATAATACCTCATCTCGGAGATATAGTCAGATATAGAGAGAGACATAGACGTAAAGGCCGGAGCATACAACGGCCGAAACGCTGTGAATATGTCAATGAAGATGAGGATAATTGTCTGAATAATGTAAATAATGCAAGTAATCATAATACCCCATCTCGGAGATATAGACAGATATATAGAGAGACATAGACATAAAGGCCGGAGCATACAACGGCCGAAACGCTGTGAATATGTCAATGAAGATGAGGATAACTGTCTGAATAATGTAAATAATGCAAGTAATCATAATACCCCATCTCGGAGATATAGACAGATATAGAGAGAGACATAGACATAAAGGCCAGAGCATACAACGGCCGAAACGCTGTGAATATGGCAATGAAGATGAGGATAACTGTCTGAATAATGTAAATAATGCAAGTAATCATAATACCTCATCTCAGAGATATAGACAGATATATAGAGAGACATAGACATAAAGGCCGGAGCGCACAACGGCCGAAACGCTGTGAATATGGCAATGAAGATGAGGATAACAGTCCGAATAATGTAAATAATGTAAGAATAGTTTTACTAGAAATAGATTGCAATGAATGAACAAAGACATTTTAAATCGTCCAGAATTAATATAATTATTTAATGCGTTATTAATTGAATAAAACGATTCTATTCATCAGTGGGAATTAATCATTTTATCTCGCAGGGCGGGGGATGCCGATCATCATTGCTTAATGAAAATACCTAGAATGTCCAGAGGAAGTAATGTGTACAAGGACGACTAAATAAATAAAAACAAACCAAGAAGAACTCTTAAAATAATTCCGAATAAAACCATATAATAATTATCAAACATAGAGTGCTGTTCGATTAAATTGACTCACCTGATTTTTTTTACTTAAAAATCTTTTCTCCTATTGTTTTTGGGGTCAAACTAATTTTTAATCTTACTAATATAAAGATCCCTTCTCGACCACCTAGTAAAAAAAGTTTACTCACCCTAAGGTACTCTATTGATAATTATAATTTTGGATATAAATGAGATTTAGGGAACTTTTAGGTGACTCACTTATTTCCTGCAACTAGTAATCAATAGAAACATAACCGAACAGCTTTAAATAAAGAATAATAGATGTATAATTTATTTATGATAGGTAATATAGTTCAAAATATTTAATAATCTATGGGTCCTCCTTTATTTTGAATAACCTTTTCAACCCTTTTTGGCATTGACTTAATTAGGTTCTGGCAAATCTCATCTCCAAGCATTGAATTCCATTCGGATATGAAATTCACAATCAAATCCTCTTTGTTGCTCAACTGCTTTCTCGAGAGCCTGTACTTTATAATGCTCCATAAGTTTTCTATGGGGTTGAGGTCAGGAGATTGGGGCGGCCATGTCAAAACACTCACCTGCTTCTCATCAAACTATTCCTTCATCAATTTTGATTTGTGACAGGGAGCATTATCCTGCATAAAAATGAGCTTGGTGGGGTCGATTTGCACCCTTTCAGCAGAAGGGAGCAGACAAGACTCTAAAATTCTCTTGTACTGCTTGCTCCTGAGGGTTTTTTCAATAGGTTTTAAGAAACAAAAGGTAAATAATAACGGAATTATTCGTTTTGTTTCAATTAATTTGCACAAGGGCATAAACAGAATAGTAGTATGGGCTTTTTAGCCTTGGTTGTTAACCAGCCTAAGGTAAGGAAAACCCTGAATTCCACATCGTGGAAAAAACAACAGAAACCATTTCCCTTGAATGCATGGCAACTTACAGATAACAAAGAAAAGAGATGTGGAGAACGCCTATGTAGTGAAGTGACAGAATTATAAAAACATATATATATATATATATATATATATATATATATATATATATATATATATATATATATATATATATATATAATATATATTAATGTATAAGCAATAATATTAAGAAAAATGTCTTTATATGGGTAATGGTGTTACGCTAGGGATGTGACCTGATAATGGACGGGGTGGAAGCTAAAAATGTTTAGCGAACCACTGGTAAATAATGTACAGGGTGCGATGGATAAATTGTCGTCTAAATGACTCAAAAATGAAAATAACACTGACATCGTATTTTAACAGATATATTTACCAAAATTACGCAAAAATATCTTGAAATAATAAAGAGTACATTCATTCAATCAAATTGCCATAATCACGTCCTCCAAAAAACTTCGGAATCTCCTGCAGCTCTTCTGGACGGTCTCCTTGTTCGAGTTGGTGAATACTACCATAAGGCTTACCTTCAGTTCATCTTTGGTTTAAAAGGAGTTTTGTTGGTCTTTCACTCAACTGTGCCCCACACATAATAATCAAGGGGTTTGCAGTCTGGGGGGTTAGGTGGCCAGATGTAAGGGATGAGGTGGTCGCAGAAATTGTCTGACAGCCATGACTGGGTTCTCCTGCTTGTGCGGCCTGGTGCAGGGTCATGTTGCTATATATAGTGCCTTTCAGCAGCCACCCTCCTGACCCATGGCAGCACTACCTCCTCAAGGCACTTGGTGTAGGCCTCCGTGTTGAGTCTGAGGTCCTGGCCAACAAATTCGGGATTTATTTTTTATTAGAACGATCAGAATGAGTTTCCGAGCTGACATACCTTCGTAATCACCATTAGACTCATCCAAGTCTTTCTGGCCCCTCTGCACTGTCCTCATCCGAACTCTTTGAGATGTTCATATTGGAGCTTCCAGCGCGAATGCAAAGCAGTAAAGAGTGCCGTTTCCAAATTTCTGGTGGAGTGAATTGTCATGGTGCTCTTTTTCTCGCAGATGGTGCCCAACTGACCCTACTATACTGTGCAGTTGACAAAATTAAAAACAAACAACGCGCGTGCGCGAAATAAAAAATATGGCGACAATTTAGCCCTCGCACCATGTATTTGTTGAATAATGTATACGATATTCATAGTGAGCTACTTAACTAACCATATATAGGAATTAATTACAGATTTCCTTCCCAAAAAGGAATGCACATTTAAAAACGAGTTAATAATATTTTATCGCACATCTAATTTTGTCTCGATAAAAATAGCTGGAGAATTACGCACATTGAATGTTGATTGTAAAATACCTGGTTTTAATGTTTCGCACTCATACGCAAAATTGAAGTGTGCCTATTACGTTGGCATGTGTGTTAGCGTATTTGCGATTATGGCAGTGTCAAAACTTGTATGTGTTAGGCTTAATTATCTGCCAGTGGAACATCATTTTTTTCTCTAACATCAAGCAGAAAAAAAAAATGAAAAAGAACTAACGGGCGTGCTTGCCATTGTGTTGGTATATTAGCTGACTGTAAACGCAAGTGAAGCTGTATTTGCGAAACTATATTTTCAACATATATATATATATATATATGTATATATAAATAAAAAGGAAAGAACAGTAAGATATAAAATCCGGTGTTCTTATAGATATTTTTATTTTTACACAATAGTGCTCTATGTAAATTTAAATTTACAGAGCATTAATATTATAAATTAATAGATTTAAAATATGGTTTTACCGCTACACAGTGATAACCATGTTTCAGAAATGGAAGCTAAAGCCCCTGAATTTAATTTTGTTATTAAACCAAAGACATTAGTTCCATTTCCTCATCAAGCGAATTTTGGAGTAACTTACTTTTTTTGCTGTGCCATTAACAACCGTAAATTTTAAAAAGTAAGTTACTCCAAAATTCGCTTGATGAGGAAATGGAACTAATGTCTTTGGTTTAATAACAAAATTAAATTCAGGGGCTTTAGCTTCCATTTCTGAAACATGGTCATCACTGTGTAGCGGTAAAACCATATTTTAAATCTATTAATTTATAATATATATATATATATATATATATATATATATATATATATATATATATATTAAGACATTTTTATGTTTATACATTCTTTTTTATAGATACAAATATTTAAGTAAATGCTCTGTTTATAATAAACAGTATTAACAACATTAACAACATCCGAGAAATTGACATAAAAAATATTCGTCTTCCGACAAGAATCGAACCTGTATCCTATGCAGAACCGTCATATAGTCTGACGTGCTTTTACCGATTTCTCCATAGAGGAGCATCTCGGTTAGCAAAGTCGATTTTACTGTTTTTAAACTATAATTTTCCCTGATTCTCTCACGTACATTCATATCTGCTCGATGCGTATACAAATGTAAACAAATGACGTCACACATTATGAAATGGATAAAGTCCGACAATTATTTTATATAGGATACAGGTTCGATTCCTGTCGGAGGACGCATATTTTCTATGACAATTTCTCGGACATTCAGGCCGGTAAATGTTGTTAATACTGTTTATTATAAACAGAGAATTTACTTAAATATTTGTATATATAACAAAGAATGTATAAACATAAAAATGTCTTAAAATAATTGTTGGACTTAGTCCATTTCATAATATATATATATATATATATATATATATATATATATATATATATATATATATATATATATATATATATATATATATATATATATATATGGTGGGCCAATAGTAGACTTAATTTTATTACTTTTATATGTTTGTTACAATCATATTTGTTCATCAAAACTGTCTATGTAGACTTTACTTACATTTTTTAAGCCCAGTTTAATCTTCTAAGTGCTCAAAATATCCACCTTCAATATTGCAACATTCGTCGAACCTCTCGAGAACACTACGACACAGGGCAAGACACAAATCTCGATCTACATCAATTTCAATAAATACTTCTGAGATGTTCTCTTTTAATTCTTCCACTGTGTGGGGATTTCTCTCCTAAACCTTGTTCTTTACTACATTCCCAAAAAAGAAATACATTGGTGTTAGGTCAAATGAACATGATGGCCATTCGATGCTGTCCCGAAACAATTCTGTAGAAAGGTTTGGTTAAGGCAGTCCATTATTGCCAAAACATAATGGGGAAGTGACCCATCTTGCTGAAAGAACAGTTCGGTGAAGTTAAAACTAAAACGTGAAACAAATAATGAAACAACTGTATATATATATATATATATATATATATATATATATATATATATATATATATATATATATATATATATATATATATATATATATAAAGAAATATAGTCTTAAAGTGTGCTATATTTATGGGATAAAGTGCTCAATATCAGAGATAGAGCGTGTGTAAATATAAAAGTGGACATGGAAGTCAGCACTTAGAGGCGACAGTCTGTTTCATGCTAGTGCAATCGTCAGGCAACTAGTTACATATATATATATATATATATATATATATATATATATATATATATATATATATATATATAGTTAAACCTAGAGAGGCAGACAAACCTACGAAGGTTTCATCTAAGCGGATCGTCAGCCAGCCTTCCCTGACGATCCGCTTAGGTGAAACCTTGGTAGGTTTGTCTGGCTCTCTAGGTTTAACTAGGTCTGCTCTACTTATTGTATTGAGCAATTTATTTAGTTAGTTGCGTACTCGTATCGTTTTTTTTTTCTTTGGGCTTTGGACCTGCATGCTGAACGATTGTTTTCGACAGGCGTTCATGTTCTCGGCTCTTTCTTTTTTTTATACCTTTTTTTCATTCGATATTGATTTGATTTTTTGCAAATTAAGAAACCGAAAGTTTTCCGAAACGAGTGTAGTTACTTATACTTATAAGATTACTACTACTACTACTACTACTACTACTACTACTACTACTACTACTACTACTACTACTACTACTACTACTAATAATAATAATAATAATAATAATAATATATATATATATATACTTTCACGGTAATTACTCCGATGAGCTGCTTTCGCTGGTTCCTAGGCCTCATGAATTTAAACGTCCTACGAGGATGTCATCCCGTTCCCACCCCTTCACCGTTGAAACTGTTAGATGTAGACGTCTCTTCTACTCCAATAGCTTCATGTCTCGCACATCTCGCCTGTGGAACTCCCTTCCTTATTCCTGTTTCCCTGACCAATACAATCTCCAACTATTTAAGTGTAACGTCAATCGACACCTCCAGTTGCCTTGATCTATCCACTTCCCTTCTCCACATCCTTTCACCTTTCATTCCTATCTGCTCTTGCTCCAAATCTTCTGTAACCCCCTTGCCTTGATCGATCCACTATCTTTCTCCACATCCTCTCCTTTACCACTCCTATCTGCTCTTCCTCCAAACCTTCTGTAACCCCTTGCGTGCTAGTGGCTTCCAGCCTTGCTTGCGGTGATAAGCTTAAAATATATATATATATATATATATATATATATATATATATATATATTGCTGAATTGATGTGGGTTTGTGATCCTGGGTTTCACGCTTTTGCGATCGTCAGACAAACTGATTAATTTTTTTAAATTTTGGATTTATGTAGCTTGCATGTATTGGTGTTTTTGTGGAAGTGGGAGGGAAATCGTCTTCGTGATGTCACTCATGCTAACGCAAACATACATGCATGTCCGTACACCCATTGAGGTACGCAGGCACACGTACACACGTGCTTGCCCACCGGGGCTCACACAAACATAAACATATGTGGACAGTAAGGGAGTTGACATATGTATGTATATGTGTGTTGTTGTCTTCATACATACGCATTTGATTGTTGAATTTCAATGATGGGGTGTGTATGCATTTCTCTATTGAATGTAGCCATTTCTCTATTTTTTCGCTGAATAATATTTCCTCTCACGCACGTATATACATGTGGTGGGGTCTGTATAAAACTAAGCTCCATCTCTGATATTGAGCGCTTTCTAATAAGTACCGCGCATATAATACATAAATAATAATATATATAATATATTACACATATATATTTAGATTTATATATACACACTTTTCACACACATACATGCATACATATATATATATAATATTAATAATCTTATAAATATAAGTAGCAGTACTCGTCCGGCAAAACCTTAGGTGTTTTGGCTTATAAATGAACAAGCCAATACCCAAGGTAAAAAAAAAAGGATAAAAAAAGAAAGAACTAAGAACATGCTTCCGGCGAAAATAATCGTCTAGAATCTAAGTTCAGAGTCCAAAGAAAAAATCCTCCAATACGAGTAAAGTAAAATAATATATATATATATATATATATATATATATATATATATATATATATATATATATATATATATATATATATATATATATATATATATATATATATATATATATATATATAGTTGGATTAGTTTAAATATCGGTCACCACTAACAACCAATATATAAATTTAAATATAAAATAATATAATACTATAAAATATAATAATTCTGCATTATGAAAGACTTAGAATAGTTGAATGTTGTATCACTATGAGAAAGACACTATATCCACATATATAGAAATTTCACACAATACACATGTCGGTCATTCCATCTCAAATGAACCAGCGCCCACGGGTGAAGCCTCTCAGAAAAATCTGGGAAATTTCTCAGGTGTCCCTTGATCAAAATTATCGCTCAAACCCGAATATTAGACCCGTATCTGTAATATTTTAAAATCAGAGCATCTTGAAATTTCACTGAATATTTTTTACAATTTGTAACCGAGCTCTCTCCACCCACAAATATAGAAAATACGAAGTTTTTACTTATTAAAAAACAGATAGGAAATATTATTATTATTATCATTATTATTATTTATTTATTTATTATTATTATTATTATTATTATTATTATTATTATTATTATTATTATTATTATTATTTATTTATTTATTTATTTATTTATTCTTCCATCAAGTTTAGCAAAATCCCTTAGCGGAATTAACATTTTTTTTCTAACATCAAACAGAAAAAAAAAGAAGAAAAAGAAAAGAAAGTAAGAGAAGAAACGATGGGTGTGCGTGGCCTCGGGTTGATATATTATGTGACTGTAAATGTAAGTTGCCACGTGGGGCGTGTAAGTATGGGAAATGAATGTGAAAACTTTTTTTTTTCTTTCCCGTAACTGGTTCATCGTAGTTCAGGCTACATGCAAAACCATCCGATGATTGCATCAGATTTTCGCTTTGAATTTGCTTATTAAGCAGCTGGCAAGACATTCCTCATCTTTCTTTCTTTCTTTCTTTCTTTCCTTTTTATTAACAACATTCTTGTTTCTTTTCTTTCTCAATCTCGCCACATACTTTCTTCAGCTCTTTCTTTTTACATTTCACTCTTTCTTTCTTTCTTTCTTTTTACATTTCACTTTTTCTGTCTTTCTTTCTTTCTCTTTTTACATTTCACTCTTTCTTTCTTTTTACATTTCACTCTTTCTTTCTTTCTTTCTTTTTACATTTCACTTTTTCTGTCTTTCTTTCTTTCTCTTTTTACATTTCACTCTTTCTTTCTTTTTACATTTCACTCTTTCTTTCTTTCTTTTTACATTTCACTCTTTCTTTCTTTCTTTCTTTCTTTGCATTTTATTAACAGAATTTCTGTTTCTTTTCTTTCTTGATCTCATCTTTTTTTTCTTTTTAATCTACAATCCACTATTCTTTCTTTCCTTCTTTCTTCATTTCGGTCTGTCTTTCTTTCTTTTCTCTCTTAATCTCTTCTCTATTATGTTTGATCATGAGCCGTTCTAAACTTCGTATAGTGGCTTTAATTTCGGGAGAAAATAAAGACAAAAACTGTCCGATATTTGGATATTTTTATTATATCTAAGATCTAAGCTTTCGGCTCACATGAGCCATCATCAGAGTGACTATATGGACATTTCAACAAAGATATTCATATTCCATTCGTTATTGTCGCATAGCAAACTTCTATGCAAACATTACAGGATATATCATCTTTATTAAGGAATATCGTTGTTAGAAATGTTCATATAACAAATCTGATGATGGCCCATGTGAGACGACAGCTTAGATAGGGGAACAACATAATAAAGAATTATCCAAATGTTGGACAGTTTTTGTTTTTATTTTCTCCCGAAACTAAAGCAACTATACGAAGCTTAGAACGGCTCATGATCAAACATAATAGACATTCGTTGTGTTATATTAAACAATATACGTTTAACGATCTGCTGCCTCTATACACTAAATAGATATGTATGTGTGTGTGTGTGTGTGTGTGTGTGTGTGTGTGTGATGTATATACCTAAACA
Source organism: Acanthosepion esculentum (assembly GCA_964036315.1). Lineage (NCBI taxonomy): Eukaryota > Metazoa > Mollusca > Cephalopoda > Sepiida > Sepiidae > Acanthosepion > Acanthosepion esculentum. Next base: position 3,417,276 of record OZ038510.1, read on the forward strand.
TTATATATGACCTACAACAACAACAACTACTACTACTATTATAACGTTAAGATTATCATCATCGTCGTCGTCATCACCACCATCATCATCATCAACTACAACAACAACAATGGAGTGTAGCAAAAATGTTTACGCTTTTATAGACATTTACACCAAAAATATTTTGGGTACTTTAGAATCAGTATTTGAGATGACTGGGTTAGAAAAATAAGTGTGGGTGAATAAGGCCAAGCCGACTTAGGTAGTGTCTGGGTATCTCGGTGCAAGTGTGAGGGTTTAGGGCCAACCTTGGGTCCTGATTGGTTCTTAGCGAGAAACACGAAAAGGGCGGCAAATTGAAACGCTTTCAAAGTAAAAGAAAAAGTAATTAAGAGAATGAGAGAGAGAGAGAGAGAGAGAGAGAGAGAGAGAGAGAGTGTGTGTGTGTGTGTGAGAGATAAAGGGAGAGAGGGGGTGAAAGACACAAAACGATAAAGAATAATCTGATACAGGCGAGGAAGAGAGAGAGAGAGGGAGAGAGAGAGATTTTTCAGATTGCAGTAAAGAAATAAAGTGGAACAGAGCAAAAGAGAAAGGCAGAACAAAGATAGCGATTGAAAGAGAGAGAGAGAGAGAAAGAGAGAGAAAATGGGTGTGTGCGTGTGTATGTGTATACGTGTGTGCGTGTATGTGGGTGTGTATAAGTGGGTGTGTCAAAAGCGAATTGATTATAAGGAATAATGGAAAACTGTAAGAAAGTTTTGCATTTATTTGCCTCCCTACGATAGCGAATAAGTTCAGTTTAAGCCCGAGTCCCACACCCGTGGGCAGACATTATTCAGCTTCTACTGATTTTTTGCATACTTGGACTGGGAAACGGATTCCCGGGAGAATGTCTTTATGATGGGAGCTTCCTGTCCATGAATGACCGGAAACAACTAAAGTCTGACGGAAACACTGTCGAAAATGAGAAAGAAAAAAGTAAGCAAGAAAGAAGTAGAAGATGAAAAGGGAGAAAAATGGGAAAAGAAAGAACGAAGAAAGAAAAAATGAAAGAAGCAACAAAAAAGGAAAAGAAAAAAGAAAGAAGAAACAAAAGAAAGAAAATAAGGATAAAAGGAAAAGAGAAAAAAGAAGACAAAAATAAATAAGGAAGAATAAAGACAGATGTAAAGAATGAAAACATAATAAAGAAGAAAGAAAGAAAGATGTAGAAGAAAAAAGAAAAAGGAAGAAAATAACAAAAAAGAAAAAGAATGGAAGAAGCAACAAAAAAGATAAAGAAAAAAGTAAGACGAAGCAAAAGAACAAAAAAAGAAAGAAAATGGCGATAATTAGAGAAGAGAAAGATATAAGTAAGAATGAAGACAGAAATAAAGAATAAGAAAAGGAAGAAACAAAAAGAAAACGAATGAAAGAAGGAAAAAAGAAGAAACAAGAGAAAAAAGAAAGAAAGAAAACGAATGAAACAGCGATAAAGAAAAAAGAAACAAAAAAGAAAACGAAGAAATTTACAAAAAGAAATAAATAAAAAAGATAAAAATCAGAAACAATGAATGAGGGAATGAAGAAAGAAAGAAAGAAAGAAAGAAAGATAAAGAATTAATGAAAGAAGAAAAAGAAAGGAATGTATGAGAAAGTATAGTTTATGAGAATTATTAAGGAAACAAAAGAAAAAGACAAATAGAAAGACATAGCAATAGAGAAAGAGAGAAAAGAAAGAAAGACTGAATGAAAACCAACCGAAGACAGAGGGACAGAAATAAAGAGAGAGAGAGAGAGAAAGAGAGAGTGTGTGTTTCACATTGTGAGAAGGAACAAGAGTTTTATGATGAAAGGCTTGAACAGAGAAAGAAAACTGGTTGTTAATAAGTGTGTGTGGGGGGGGGTATATGATGTTTAAGAAAGAGTGGGACAGATGTATCGGGAATAGCCAGAAAATTAATGACATAGTAAGTAAAGACATTTACAAAGAGTAAATGTGACCGCCATATTGTGTAAGGGGTAGGGTGAGGGAATCGAATGACGGATACAGATAGTCGAAATATCACCCACGAAGAGAAGAAGAAGAAGAAGAAGAAGAAGAAGAAGAAGAAAAGGAGAAGAAAAAGAAGAAGGCGATGACGAAAAAGAAAAAGAAGACGACGATGATAACGAAGAAGAAGATAACGACAATGAAAAAAAAAGAAGAAAAAAAAGGAGGAGAAGGAGGAGGAGGAGAAGAAGAAGAAGGTGATGAAAAAGAAAAAGAAGACGACGACGATAACGAAGAAGACGACGACGATAATGAAGAAGAAGAAGAAGAAGTAAAGAAGAAGAAAAGGAGGAGAAAAGAAGAAGAAGAAGAAGGCGATGACGAAAAAGAAAAAGAAGACGACGATGATAACGAAGAAGAAAACGACAACAATAAAGAAGAAGAAGAAGAAAAGGAGGAGGAGGAGGAGAAAAAGAAGAAGAAGAAGAAGGCGATGGCGAAAAAGAAGACGACGACGATAACGAAGAAGAAGATAACGACAATGAAAAAAGAAGAAAAAAAGGAGGAGGAGGAGGAGGAGAAGAAGAAGACGACGATTACGAAGAAGACGACGACGACGATAATGAAGAAGAAGAAGAAGAAGAAGAAGAAGAAGAAGAAGAAGAAGAAGAAGAAGAAGAATAAGAAGAAGAAGAAAGAAAGAAAGAAGAAGAAGAAGAAGAAGAAAGAAAGAAGAAGAAGAAGAAGAAGAAGAAGAAGAAAGAAAGAAGAAGAAGAAGAAGAAAGAAAGAAAGAAAGAAAGAAGAAGAAGAAGAAAGAAAGAAAGAAAGAAGAAGAAGAAGAAGAAGAAGAAGAAGAAGAAGAAGAAGAAGAAGAAGAAGAAGAAGAAGAAGAAGAAGAAGAAGAAGAAATACATAGAAAAATGACAGAGAGAAAGAAAAAAAAAGAAAAAATCTATCAAAATAATAATAGGCTGCTTGACGGCTGACTGGGTGAGTGTGGAGAAAAAGAAAAGGGTAAAGTACGTTTTTGGACCCCGTGCAATTAAAAGACGAATAAAAAAAAAAAACGATGAAATACGATTTAAAAGAGGATTTCCTTCAAGCGGGAAGTTGGGGTGTGGGAAAAGAGATAGCAGGGTCGAGTCGGATAGTTTCTTGTAGGTTAAAGTAGTGGGGAGGGGGGCTTCCGAGAAGGAGGGGGGGCAAGTGAACAGGTGATGTGAATGAAACGAAAGCAATCAGTGGCGGGGTGGGGCTGTTAAGTGAAAAGCGTAGGAGTGACACTCCGTATTTACTCCCGCCACATCAATACACTTCAATAGAAACGTAATAGTCAGCCTGAAAATAAGTACGACAGACAAACTGGTTTGTTTATACGGACCACTTTGTCTTCTGGTGTAGTCTGTCTTTTTCTCTTTTTCTCTCTCTATATATCTGAAGATTAAATTTAAAAAAAACATTTAAAACTATAGGTACAGATTTAAAGGAGATAAGTGAATTATTGTAATATTATTATTATTTCCTTTGATTTCTGATCTATACACATTTCCTTCCAGGTCCCAATCAGAGACCTAAGGTCAGAAATGACTTCATGACATTTTCCATTGATCATTTTTTGTAAAAAAAAAAATATCAACCAAAAGTCAAACCCGTTTTACATTGATAAAGCTCTTCGTAAAGTGTGAACTGCTCTTGTGAGTACAATTTTTTTGCATTTCTTTAAAGCATGGGTTACCAGGAATCCCTTCATTGAGTCTATACAATCAATCCGAGTGCTCCAACTACAACTGAAATTACTGATGTCTTCATGTGGCGCATTTTTGTGAATTTTACTTCAATATCCTTCTATTGTGATAGTTTTTTGAAGATTATCAAGAATACATTACAATCTACAGGGAATTATTATTATTATTATTATTATTATTATTATTATTATTATTATTATTATTATTATTATTTTATTTCCTTTGAGTACACATTTCTTTCCGGGTCCCGCCCAGAGACCTGAGGTTAGAAATGGCATCATGACATTTTCCACTGACAAAAAAACAAAAACAAAAAAAAACAAACATATTTTACATAGATAAAGCCGTTTGTAAGGTGTGGGCTGTATTCGTGAGAACAATTTTTTGTATCTCTTTAAGGCATGGACTTCCAGGAATCACTTCAATTAGTCTACTGGAATCTTTTCCAACCAAACCTAGGGTTCCAACTACAACAGGGATTGTTGATGTTCTATGAACCACATTTATTATTATTATTATTATTATTATTATTATTATTATTATTATTATTAATACATTTAGAAAATAATATATATATATATATATATATATATATATATATATATATATATATATATATATATATATATATATCAACATACAGTGATGAAAAACGAGAATTTTTTTTTATTTTTTTAAGTGTATCACCCCAAGCAAGGCTGGAAGCCACTATCACGCAAGGGGTTACAGAAGGGTTGGAGGAAGAGCAGATAGGAGTGGTAAAGGAGAGGATGTGGAGAAAGAGAAAGACAGTGGGTCGATCAAGGCAAGGGGGTTACAGAAGATTTGGAGCGAGAGCAGATAGGAATGAAAGGTGAAAGGATGTGGAGAAGGGAAGTGGATAGATCAAGGCAACTGGAGATGTCGATTGACGCTACACTTAAACCGTTGGAGATTGTATTTGTCAGGGAAACAGTAATAGGGAAGGCAGTTCCATAGGCGAGATGTGCGAGACATGAAGCTATTGGAGTAGAAGAGACGTCTGCATCTAACAGTGTTAGGGGTGGGAGCGGGATGCCAGCCTCGTGGGGCGCTTAAATTAAACAAATAATTGCTGATATCTCCTGAAGAGTGGACGGAGCGACTGATGAAAGTCTAGAGATGAGATGCTGAAAATAACTTCAGCTAAAAGGCAAACTTTACATTTGTAACAAATCACACACACACACACACACACACACACACACACACACACACACACACACACACACACACACACACACACACACATATATATATATATATATATATATATATTACATAGTTGGATTGATGTAATTTTGTGAGGGCGTGAAACACAGGGTCACAAACTCACATCAATTCAACTAAATATGTTAGCACTATCACTCATATTGAGCGCTTTCCAATAAGTACCGACCATATATAATATATAAATAATATCTATAAATATATATCTAAAAGTTGCATATATATATATATATATATATATATATATATATATATATATATATAAATATAGGTAACTATACTCGTGTCGAAAAACCTTCGAACTCTTGATTTAACAACAGCCAAATCAATCACGAAGGAAAAAAAGGTTTTAAAAAAAGAAAGAGCCAGGAACATGAAAGTCTGTCGAAAATAATCGCACAGATACAGGTTCAAGGCCCAAATAAAATAGCCAGCCGACCCTGACGATCTGCCTAAGTGAAACCTTGGTAGGTGTGTCTGGCTCATTAGGTTTGACTAGACTTGACTATATATATATATATATATATATATATATATATATATGTCATTCACAGACAGTACTGTTTCGCTGTATCACAGCTCCTCAGTGCGACTAGACTTCCGAATGCCTCAAGCCAGGATTGAAACTCAACTAATTTTGTGTCAGCCAGAGCTCTCTTCACTCGGTAGAGTTACACAACTAAATCCAGCGTATTGTTTTTACAAATGTAAACAAATGCCAATCAACCAAAGTGCTCCATTCATTTTACTGAAGATATTTATATACATGCATATTTTACGCACACACACACACACACCACACACACACACACACACACACACATATATATATATATATATATATATATATATATATATATATATATATATATAGAGAGAGAGAGAGAGAGAGAGAGAGAGAGAGAGGGGGGTATCTCCCTAAAAGAGCGATACATTAGGTTTAAAATGTATTTTAAAAATGAAAATCTTTCTTGAATCTTTTTTTTAGCTTTAATTCCAAGCTAATCGATTAAATTCAATATGACCAATAATGAAAGTACATTCAAATCGAATTTAAATTGATTGGAAGGATTCCTTTTTATTCAGTAAAATCTGTCAGATTATTGTCTTTATTAAAAAAAATCTTTCAAAAATAAAATAAACTTTCCTGAATCTTTATTTGAGTGAGATTAGCTGATTTAAAATTTAATTAATCTTAATTAAAACAAATGTTAATTTTTTTAGTTTAAGGTATCGCAGAAAAATATTTTTTAACACTGAGGTGAGTGTTTTATGAGGTGTTGACACATCTGTCGACAATATGATGTTTGCGAGGCTTATGTAAGGGAGAAATAATTGTAATTATATGATGAATACAACGTAAAGGTTTTGTTTTTTTTAGATAATTTCTTAACTAACCAGTAATCTTAAAAAATGAAAATATTTTAAGCATTCTAATATTTGATTGAAATTTAGTTGTTTTTGCTTTATATTCTTACGTTTTTTCCTCAGGAAATGTTAGAAAATTACAAATAAATTTAAAATTTACTATATTTACCGCGCTTTTTTATTTCGTTGTTTTGGACTGAAATAACAAAATAAAAAAGCGCGGTAAATACAAAAATCTGCAGTTATACACAAACAGATACACACACACATATACACATACACACACAATTCAAATCACATACACACACGCTATTCAAAACACATACACACACAATTCAAAACACATACACATACACACGCAATTCAAAACACATACACACACAATTCAAAACACATACACATACAATTCAAAACACACACACACAATTCAAAACACATACACATACAATTCAAAACACATACACACACTCAATTCAAAATTCTTTTTAAAATACTTGAGTTCGCTGAATTGTAATAAGCTTTTCCACTTTGATTAATAATTATAGTTTTTATGAAATAATATCACTTGACTGCTACAAATTAATACATGATTTTAACAGATTTAAAAGTTTATAAATTATTCTAATTAAAATTTTAAAAAATAATGTAAATAATTCTTGTAAAAATTAATTATTCATCGAAAAATTAAATATATTATGGACATTATAAAAAAAATAATATTTTTTTATAATGTCCATAATATATTTTTATAATGTTCATTAATATATTTAATTAAATTAAAAGCATTTCTAATTAAATACTGTTTATTGCATATTTTTAATTTGAGATTCAGAATAGATTTTCTTTAACTTTGGGTTGATAACACGAAGCTTCTTCATAAATCTCGTTTCCGAAAACATCGCTCTGTGAAGGAAGCATTCCATATAAAACATCTGGCACTCAGTAGTAATCTCACTTTATTTAACAATGGAAACAAATGTGCTAAAGGTTTTTTTTTTTTAAAACAGAAGGACGTCAACTTGAATTCCAGCCACGTTCCTTGTCGGGGTACGGAATAAATGCTACTATCATGCAATATGCTTCAAACTAGACATCTTAAAAGACAACTGTTCAAAGTAAATAACAACAATTAAACCCAAACCCCTTGAAAATGGGTAAAGAAGTGACCGAAAGCCCTTGGGACAATAGACACAACGGACAATTTTTACACTCCTTTACTCCAGTAAATGCCAAAATTTAAGAATACGAGAAAAACTCAATAAAAAAAATGATCAAATTTTCTTGTCTGCCACATTCAATGAAATATGTTTGAAAGAACGGTTGCTGCCCATATACACATGATATCTATCTATTTATCTATCTATCTATCTATATATATATATATATATATATATATATATATATATATATATATATATATATATATATATCATATGTTTTGAACAATAAAAATATTAAAAAATTTAAATTTTCAGACACACTGGTTTGTAAATTAATATTTTTGTTTTATTATTTCAATTCGGTTTCTCGACTATTTTCGGCCAGCATGGTCATCAATAGGAGAAAAAAACCCTGCTTGTTAGGATATATATATATATATATATATATATATATATATATATATATATATATATATATATATATATATATATATATATTAATAATAAAATTATTGGTAATCCATATGGAAGTTCCTAGAGGATATAGATGAGTTGAGAGCGATATGTGAAAATTATATAATGACAAAAAACACTTGAAAACTATAGGTGATATTTTATTTCATTGAAGTCGATAAAACACGGCTTCATATCTTCAGACCTGTAAACCAAACGAAAATGGAAAAATTTACTCAAGGTTTAAAAATTAAGAATAATGTTTCCATATAGAGACAATCGGGAAAAATATTTATATATATATATATATATATATATATATATATTATTTTTACATATAGACAAAAACAGTTTACTGACTAAAAAGATGAGACCTTGTTTTCGGTGCATTTATTTGGCGACAAAGATGTGGACATTAGTCCGATTAATGTAAATAGTATACATTATACCTCATATCAGATATATATATATATATATATATATATATATATATATATATATATATATATATATAATATAAAAGTGAACATAGAAGTCAACACTTAGAGGCGACAGTCTGTTTCATGCTAGATGCAATCGTCAGGCAACGTTGTCTGACGATTGCATCTAGCATGAAACAGACTGTCGCCTCTAAGTGTTGACTTCTATGTTCACTTTTATATTTACACACGCTCTATCTCTGATATTGAGCACTTTATCCCATAAATATAGCACACTTTAAGACTATATTTCTTCATATATATATATATATATATATATATATATATATATATAATGTTGAAAATGGATGGGACAAAATCCAACAACTGTAAACGGCACGCAATAAGATATCGCAGAATGGCAATTTCCGCGTTTACGTTTGTATACATGAGACAGTAGACGACGATGATAACGATGAAGGAAGACGTCAAATATGTGACTATTGTTGATACACTCCTTACTTTAAGACTCGTGCCCATATTGGCCTTTATATCTGATCATTTACAGCAATCTAGTAATAGTATCAGTACGTTTAATCTAGAATACATTTGAAACAGATATTCAGGATAACGTCATGTCCTTTTTTATAAATGTAGTTATAAATAGAACTGCAGCCTTCTGCTGAAATATATATAAGCACAGACGTCTATCTATCTATCTATCTATGATGGACTCTCCCGTCGATGTCATTGTATGCCTGTTCAGGTACATTTGTGTTGTTCAACGCCCATAGAGCCCACCTGTTGTTATACTGCAACTATGATAAGTGAACACAAGTTTCTCGGAGGGAGGGAGAGAGAGAGAGAGAGAGAGAGAGAGAGAGAGAGAGAGAGAGAGAGAAAGAGAGAGAGAGAGTTATCTAGCGTGATCAAGAGTCTAAACAAGGACAGTACGCTCAAACCCTTGGTCACGATGACTTGTGACTTTGTGTTAGTACAGCCATCAACGGCTCCGCAGTCGGTCCGTCACAAGGCTTGGGTCAACCAGTAGTATGATTTTCCGGCACTTTCCAAAGGTGCTGCATTGTGGGACCGCCTCCCCAGATCGTCGATAACATCAAGAAGTCACCTTCCAGACATGGTCAGATTCAAACTCGGGTCTCATGGGCATAAAGCGAATGTATATATATATATATATATATATATATATATATATATATATATATATATATATATATATATATATATGAAGAAATATAGTCTTAAAGTGTGCTATATTTATGGGATAAAGTGCACAATATCAGAGATAGAGCGTGTGTAAATATAAAAGTGAACATAGAAGTCAACACTTAGAGGCGACAGTCTGTTTCATGCTAGATGCAGTCGTCAGGACACCTTTGTAAGCCACCTGGCCTGACGATTTCATCTAGCATGAAAGATGCTTACATTCTTGTTGAAACTTGACTAATGCATGGAATAATAATGCAAACACAAAATGTAGTTAGAATAAAATGTATTGAAACAAGAAAGTGTACACAATATTTACATATAGTCTTTTGTATATTTCTGGGAAGACCGTTCCTGGAGAATGTGTTGACTAAGTCGCAGTCGAGCAGAGTCTCTAGTTGGATCTCTGTATTCGACTCCATGTCTTCCGGTACCAACCATATTTATATCGTCGGTACTCCACTATGCGAATTAGGTGGATCCTACCACAACAATTCTCTTCAAGGACCATAAGCCTAACTTTGCCAACAACTTGCAGTTCCGTCTTATCAATCCCTCCAAATCTGAGTTGGGATTAATTTCCAAAAGGATTATCAAGAGGATTACTTCATGTGTCCTGAATAAATACCCAGCCAAACTTTGGAAAGACTCAGCTGATACAATCAAATGGTTCCGAGAGATCCCCAACAAAGAAAGAGCCACTTTCATCCAATTTGACACCTTGGATTTTTACCCTTCTATTTCGGAGGAGCTTCTAATCAACAGCCTCAATTTTACTAGGGGATATACCGAAATAACGGATAGTGATCTAGAAATTATTTTGGCGTCAAGAAGATCCATCTTGAAATACAATGACGCTAATTGGGTGAATAAGTATAATGAAAGTTTCGATGTACCTATGGGAGCTTTCGATTCCGCTCTAATTGCAGATGTAGTGGGCATATATATCCTAGATACCTTAAGTAGAATAGTTAACCTCAACAAAGTCGGGCGTTATAGAGATGACGGTCTAATCTTCGTCCCTAGTAGTAATGGCCCCTTAACTTCCAGCTTACATAAGAAGGTCGTCAGAGCCTTCAAATACCTAGGCCTTAAGATTGAAATATCTTCCAACCTTAAAATTGTTAACTTTTTGGACATTACTCTTAACCTATCAAATGATACATTTAGACCTTTCCATAAACTGGATCAGACACCCCTATATATCAACATCCACTCTAACCACCCTAAATCTGTGATAGACCACACCCCCAAAACCGTGAATACTAGAATAAACAAGCTATCTTCTAACCATAGAATGTTTGAAGAGAATAAATTTACATACAACCAGGCCCTCAGGAATAGTGGTTTTAGACATGAATTAAAATTTAACAGAGAACTAACAAATCAAAATATTAAGAATAGAACTAAATACAGAAAGAGGAAAGTAATATGGTTTAACCCACCATATTGCAAGCTCTCTAAAATTGATATAGGTAGTTTCTTTCTTAGATTAGTAGATAAACACTTTCATAGTAAACATCCATTACATAAAATTTTCAATAGGAAGACACTGAAAATTAGTTACTCGTGCGTGAATAATATAGAGAAAATTATATCTTCCCATAATTGTAGAATACTTAGAAACTACCACAATAACGTAACTCAAACGAGTGACCCCACCTGCAGTTGTAGGAATAAAGACCTTTGTCCTATCGGGGGTAAGTGCATGTATAAAAACGTAGTGTACGAGGCAACTATCTTCCCCGAAGAAAACAGAAACGAGAAGAAAAGATACATAGGTATATCCGCTGGTGATTGGAAGCAACGTCTATACAGCCATAGGCACTCCTTCAGACACAGATACCTCAGAAACCAAACGTCCCTATCCAAACACAACTGGGATCTGGTGGATAGGGGTCTAACCCCACTTTTCGAATGGAGATACTTGTCAAGAGCTAGCACACCTAATAACTTCCGTGATAGGTGTAATCTGTGCATCGCCGAAATGATCTTTATTATCAGAGATGAAAATCAGGATGAACTGTTAAACCTTCGGAGTGAGATCCTCTCCAAATGTAGACACATAAAGCGGTTCAAAACATGAACACCGTTTTGTAACACGTTGTCGGGTGTGACACTTCCACCTTAGCCCAGTAACATCGGGCATGACTTTCTGTGTATTGAATATTACTTGTATGTATTATTGTGTATGGTTATGTGAGGCGCCATGTATTCCAATTTTTTTCTTCTTTCTTAGGCTTCATTCATGTAATGACCATTACTTATATGTATCATTGTGTATGTTTATGTGATGCGCCATGGATTTCTAATTTTTGTAATTTGGGTTTTTCTTTATTCATGTGGTGATACATGTGTGAGTGGTTAAGTAGGTAAACATTTCCCCTAATAACTGATTTGCAAAATCAGATAGCATTATAATAGTTAGACACCTAGGTATACATTCTAACATTAGAGATAGATACACGCTACTCACCCAGCGGTTTTAGAATATTATATATTTTTTAATTCGCCTTTGATTTGGTTCAAATATAGAAATGTATATGTGCGTTCATATGGGTGTATGTGTAGATGTGTATATATAAGTATACGCATAAATATATGTATATATATGTGTATATGGGTAAGTATATAAATATGTGTGTGTGTGTACACCTACATATATGGACGTATGGATACGTAGGTAGATATATATGCAGATGTGGTTATGTGTGTGTGTGCATATTTAGATATATATGTAGACATATAGCTGTATATGGGTGCAGATGTACGCAGGTATGTATAATCAACCGGAAGTCCGAAGAGTGAAAATGGAATTTTGTCTGTAGTTTTTCATCTGTCTTTTATCTTGTCAGCGGGAATTCGCCAAAAGTCCTTGTGTTGGTCAAACGATCTCGTTTGGGTTGTTATATGGGATGAGGGCGGGATGAAAACAGCCCGCCCGAGAATCATTTAGCCAGTCTGACAATTTTATGGGGGCCTCTGCTGGTGGGGGTGGGCGCGCATGTGTTTTTGGTCCTTGAATAGGGAGTGAGTAGGGTATGCGTGAGCGTGTATACTGAGGTTGGTGTGTGTGAGCACTTGACTCATTAAAGAGTGTGTATGAGATGATGTGCGTACGTGAATAGATCCGTGTGGGTGTGGGTGAGTAAGTTGTGATTTGTAGGGTTACATATTAGAACTATCTATATTGTTAGTTTATGACTTGGCCCGGCTAGACAATATGTTTCCAAGCGCGGTCTCCACTTAACTTCAAGGAATCCTAAAATCTTTCTAATGTTATCTTATCTAAACTTTTCCATTATCTCACTATAGCGAATTTAGCATTGGTTTTGAAATCGGTTGTCCTAGACGTGCAGATGTAGATCTATCTATATATATATAGATATAGATGTGTGTGTATTGTGTGTGTATGTATGCGCTGTAGGGGTCTGGGTGGGAGAATAAGATTTTATCGCCTATGGTGTGTGTGTGTCGCCAAGAAATGTACACTCTTCCGGTATATCTTCGGACGTTTGAAAATACGCACCCTTTTCTCACTGAAAGCCCTCTTTAAATCTTCTCTCTGTTAGATTTTAATGCCTCCTCCACCTTTGGACCTCCCTGCCTCTCTCGTCTGTTACCCCTCTATATAGTGCCTCTCTCGTCTGTTACCCCTCCCGCTCTCTCACACATACTCTCACTAATTTTTCCCGGAGTTGTTTTTCTGTTTTCTTTTTGAATCTGTAGGTCTGATGAATTGGATCGTTCTTACGATTCCAATGGAATAAATTATGACCATGGAATATTAGTGTTTAAGTCTTTTTATTATATCCTTACTCTGTCCTGGACATCGAGTTCTACCTGGATCATATCCTCTTGGAATTATTTTTATACATATATGTATGTGTATATATAATTGCATATGTATGTGTATATTCACCACTAATATTGTCATATATATATATATATATATATATATATATATATATATATATATATATATATATATATATAATGGACTCCCCCGTCGGTTTCGACGTATGAGGATCTGACAACTTAATTGATTCAGTTATGAAATTTTGTGCGATAATCTTTTTTTCGCTTCCGACCCGCTAGTGACTTACAAAGGAAGCCACAGATGGATCAAGAGTGAGGATTGTGAGATGAGATCAAATAAATATGGCCGTCATTTTTTGACGGTAAATTTTGTTGTCTTTGTTTAGACATGTCTACTTTTATTGATTTCAAAAGCAAGATTATTATTTGCATGGAGCAAAAATGGGTACATCAAAATCCTAGATTGATAATCATGCAAATATATAACAAATTCATCTAAAAAATTATTTTAATACGACCGTAATTATTTGAAGGTACAGCTTGTTAGCTTTCTTAGGTATGTCTTTGTTTAATGATTTAAAAAGGCAAAATATTCATTTTCATATGGAGAAAAGGAGTTAATTGCCTGGATCAAAATCCTACATTTATATTCATGCAAAAATATAATCAATTCTAAAAATTGATTTAAAAATCTATTAATTGTAAAATTATTTCAATATGGCCGACTATTTCGATGGTACAGTTTGTTAAATTTCTTTTGATATTTCTTCTGTTAATGATCTCAAAAGCTAAATTCTTTCATATGCATAACAAAAGAGTCAAGTGTAGAGATGAGAATCTGAGATTTATATTCCTACAAAAATATGACCAATTCAACTGCAAAATTATTTAAATATGGCCGTCATTCTTTGACGGTAAAGTTTGTTAGCGTTCTTTAGATATTTTTACTTTTAATGATTTAAAAATGAAAATTCTTTCTTACATTTAAGAAAAGTGTTACTTGTATGAATTAAAATCCTAGATTTATATTAATGTGAAAATATGACCAATTCAACTGCTAAATTATTTAAATATGGCCGTCATTCTTTGACGGTAAAGTTTGTTAGCTTTCTTTAGATATTTTTACTTTTAATCATTTAAAAATGAAAATTCTTTCTTACATTTAAGAAAAGTGTTAATTGTATGAATCAAAATCCTAGATTTATATTAATGTGAAATGACCAATTCAACTGCTAAATTATTTAAATATGGCCGTCATAGTGATAATATAAATTCTATAAATTGAAAATTACGTGACGTCAAGCTTAACAGCGACATTTTGGTGACTTGTAGTGATAGAAATGAAGTCCTCAATTAGAAACAGATTTTTACAATGACACAAAATTACACAAAATCACATACAATATATTTTTTATAGAAGTGTAGCCTAGATTCTACAAGGTCGTACTAATGAGTATTGAACATAAATGCAATGAATAAATTGACGAACTCGCTCAGCCATACCCACACACATATATATGCAAAGAACGTGGATAAGTACTTATGAGTTTATGGATACAGTCGGATATTTCATTGTGACGAATATCATTTATATCCATCCGCCGCATTTTGTTTTACATCAGTAGATATCTGAAGACCCTTATGACGTCAAATTGTATACTTTAAATAAAGATTGACTGCTTGACAAGATCAGTAGATTGTACCCGAACAGGATTATGCAATGAGGACGCACACATTTTACAAAAGGAAACGTCAAAGAATCAGAAGAATGGTTCGTTCAATGAAGTCTTTTGGAATGGAAAGAGGATTTTAAGCCGGGATATTTAATCTTCTCTTTTTATGAGATGTAGCTCATCATGATGTAGGCAATCATAGCTCTCCACAACGTCGTACCGTTCGTAACACTAAAAAGTAGTTGTCTCCTTGCTCCCCAACCCTATCCTTGTTCTGCCATGGATTTATATGAGCTCATTAAGATATTCCGTATTTCCATGTGGTTTTCATTTATATAGTTACTCGCTGTTTCCTTCTGCTTCTCTTGCCTTCAATATGTCCTGTGAGTGCTAAATTCTCCATGCTCTCTTTATTGTTGCTCTAAGTAACTTTTGACCCTTTACCTTCCTTCTTTTTCCTTGTTCTGCTATCCATTCACTCAAACTCGTTAAGTAGGTTACTCGCTGTTTCCATCTGCTTCTCTTGCCTTCAATATGTCCTGTGAGTGTTAAATTCTCCATGCCCTCTTTCTTGTTGCTCTAAGTAACTTTTGACCCTTTACCTTCCTTCTTTGTCCTAGTTCTGCTATCCATTCGCTCAAACTCGTTAAGTAGGTTATTCGCTGTTTCCCTCTGCTTCTCTTGCCTTCAATATGTCCTGTGAGTGTTAAATTCTCCATGCCCTCTTTCTTGTTGCTCTAAGTAACTTTTGACCCTTTACCTTCCTTCTTTGTCCTAGTTCTGCTATCCATTCGCTCAAACTCGTTAAGTAGGTTACTCGCTGTTTCCCTCTGCTTCTCTTGCCTTCAATATGTCCTGTGAGTGTTAAATTCTCTATGCCCTCTTTCTTGTTGCTCTAAGTAACTTTTGACCCTTTACCTTCCTTCTTTGTCCTAGTTCTGCTATCCATTCACTCAAACTCGTTAAGTAGGTTACTCGCTGTTTCCCTCTGCTTCTCTTGCCTTCAATATGTCCTGTGAGTGTTAAATTCTCCATGCCCTCTTTCTTGTTGCTCTAAGTAACTTTTGACCCTTTACCTTCCTTCTTTGTCCTAGTTCTGCTATCCATTCACTCAAACTCGTTAAGTAGGTTACTCGCTGTTTCTCTCTGCTTCTCTTGCCTTCAATATGTCCTGTGAGTGTTAAATTCTCTATGCCCTCTTTCTTGTTGCTCTAAGTAACTTTTGACCCTTTACCTTCCTTCTTTGTCCTAGTTCTGCTATCCATTCACTCAAACTCGTTAAGTAGGTTACTCGCTGTTTCCCTCTGCTTCTCTTGCCTTCAATATGTCCTGTGAGTGTTAAATTCTCCATGCCCTCTTTCTTGTTGCTCTAAGTAACTTTTGACCCTTTACCTTCCTTCTTTTTCCTTGTTCTGCTATCCATTCACTCAAACTCGTTAAGTAGGTTACTCGCTGTTTCCCTCTGCTTCTCTTGCCTTCAATATGTCCTGTGAGTGTTAAATTCTCCATGCCCTCTTTCTTGTTGCTCTAAGTAACTTTTGACCCTTTACCTTCCTTCTTTGTCCTTGTTCTGCTATCCATTCACTCAAACTCGTTAAGTAGGTTACTCGCTGTTTCCCTCTGCTTCTCTTGCCTTCAATATGTCCTGTGAGTGTTAAATTCTCCATGCCCTCTTTCTTGTTGCTCTAAGTAACTTTTGACCCTTTACCTTCCTTCTTTTTCCTTGTTCTGCTATCCATTCACTCAAACTCGTTAAGTAGGTTACTCGCTGTTTCCCTCTGCTTCTCTTGCCTTCAATATGTCCTGTGAGTGTTAAATTCTCCATGCCCTCTTTCTTGTTGCTCTAAGTAACTTTTGACCCTTTACCTTCCTTCTTTTTCCTTGTTCTGCTATCCATTCGCTCAAACTCGTTAAGTAGGTTACTCGCTGTTTCCCTCTGCTTCTCTTGCCTTCAATATGTCCTGTGAGTGTTAAATTCTCTATGCCCTCTTTCTTGTTGCTCTAAGTAACTTTTGACACTTTACCTTCCTTCTTTGTCCTAGTTCTGCTATCCATTCACTCAAACTCGTTAAGTATGTTACTCGCTGTTTCCCTCTGCTTCTCTTGCCTTCAATATGTCCTGTGAGTGTTAAATTCTCCATGCCCTCTTTCTTGTTGCTCTAAGTAACTTTTGACCCTTTACCTTCCTTCTTTTTCCTTGTTCTGCTATCCATTCACTCAAACTCGTTAAGTAGGTTACTCGCTGTTTCCCTCTGCTTCTCTTGCCTTCAATATGTCCTGTGAGTGTTAAATTCTCTATGCCTTCTTTCTTGTTGCTCTAAGTAACTTTTGACCCTTTACCTTCCTTCTTTGCCCTTGTTCTGCTATCCATTCACTCAAACTCGTTAAGTAGGTTACTCGCTGTTTCCCTCTGCTTCTCTTGCCTTCAATATGTCCTGTGAGTGTTAAATTCTCCATGCCTTCTTTCTTGTTGCTCTAAGTAACTTTTGACCCTTTACCTTCCTTCTTTGCCCTTGTTCTGCTATCCATTCACTCAAACTCTTTAAGTAGGTTACTCGCTGTTTCCATCTGCTTCTCTTGCCTTCAATATGTCCTGTGAGTGTTAAATTCTCCATGCCCTCTTTCTTGTTGCTCTAAGTAACTTTTGACCCTTTACCTTCCTTCTTTGTCCTAGTTCTGCTATCCATTCGCTCAAACTCGTTAAGTAGGTTACTCGCTGTTTCCCTCTGCTTCTCTTGCCTTCAATATGTCCTGTGAGTGTTAAATTCTCTATGCCCTCTTTCTTGTTGCTCTAAGTAACTTTTGACCCTTTACCTTCCTTCTTTGTCCTAGTTCTGCTATCCATTCACTCAAACTCGTTAAGTAGGTTACTCGCTGTTTCCCTCTGCTTCTCTTGCCTTCAATATGTCCTGTGAGTGTTAAATTCTCCATGCCCTCTTTCTTGTTGCTCTAAGTAACTTTTGACCCTTTACCTTCCTTCTTTGTCCTAGTTCTGCTATCCATTCACTCAAACTCGTTAAGTAGGTTACTCGCTGTTTCTCTCTGCTTCTCTTGCCTTCAATATGTCCTGTGAGTGTTAAATTCTCTATGCCCTCTTTCTTGTTGCTCTAAGTAACTTTTGACCCTTTACCTTCCTTCTTTGTCCTAGTTCTGCTATCCATTCACTCAAACTCGTTAAGTAGGTTACTCGCTGTTTCCCTCTGCTTCTCTTGCCTTCAATATGTCCTGTGAGTGTTAAATTCTCCATGCCCTCTTTCTTGTTGCTCTAAGTAACTTTTGACCCTTTACCTTCCTTCTTTTTCCTTGTTCTGCTATCCATTCACTCAAACTCGTTAAGTAGGTTACTCGCTGTTTCCCTCTGCTTCTCTTGCCTTCAATATGTCCTGTGAGTGTTAAATTCTCCATGCCCTCTTTCTTGTTGCTCTAAGTAACTTTTGACCCTTTACCTTCCTTCTTTGTCCTTGTTCTGCTATCCATTCACTCAAACTCGTTAAGTAGGTTACTCGCTGTTTCCCTCTGCTTCTCTTGCCTTCAATATGTCCTGTGAGTGTTAAATTCTCCATGCCCTCTTTCTTGTTGCTCTAAGTAACTTTTGACCCTTTACCTTCCTTCTTTTTCCTTGTTCTGCTATCCATTCACTCAAACTCGTTAAGTAGGTTACTCGCTGTTTCCCTCTGCTTCTCTTGCCTTCAATATGTCCTGTGAGTGTTAAATTCTCCATGCCCTCTTTCTTGTTGCTCTAAGTAACTTTTGACCCTTTACCTTCCTTCTTTTTCCTTGTTCTGCTATCCATTCGCTCAAACTCGTTAAGTAGGTTACTCGCTGTTTCCCTCTGCTTCTCTTGCCTTCAATATGTCCTGTGAGTGTTAAATTCTCTATGCCCTCTTTCTTGTTGCTCTAAGTAACTTTTGACACTTTACCTTCCTTCTTTGTCCTAGTTCTGCTATCCATTCACTCAAACTCGTTAAGTATGTTACTCGCTGTTTCCCTCTGCTTCTCTTGCCTTCAATATGTCCTGTGAGTGTTAAATTCTCCATGCCCTCTTTCTTGTTGCTCTAAGTAACTTTTGACCCTTTACCTTCCTTCTTTTTCCTTGTTCTGCTATCCATTCACTCAAACTCGTTAAGTAGGTTACTCGCTGTTTCCCTCTGCTTCTCTTGCCTTCAATATGTCCTGTGAGTGTTAAATTCTCTATGCCTTCTTTCTTGTTGCTCTAAGTAACTTTTGACCCTTTACCTTCCTTCTTTGCCCTTGTTCTGCTATCCATTCACTCAAACTCGTTAAGTAGGTTACTCGCTGTTTCCCTCTGCTTCTCTTGCCTTCAATATGTCCTGTGAGTGTTAAATTCTCCATGCCTTCTTTCTTGTTGCTCTAAGTAACTTTTGACCCTTTACCTTCCTTCTTTGCCCTTGTTCTGCTATCCATTCACTCAAACTCTTTAAGTAGGTTACTCGCTGTTTCCATCTGCTTCTCTTGCCTTCAATATGTCCTGTGAGTGTTAAATTCTCCATGCCCTCTTTCTTGTTGCTCTAAGTAACTTTTGACCCTTTACCTTCCTTCTTTGTCCTAGTTCTGCTATCCATTCGCTCAAACTCGTTAAGTAGGTTATTCGCTGTTTCCCTCTGCTTCTCTTGCCTTCAATATGTCCTGTGAGTGTTAAATTCTCCATGCCCTCTTTCTTGTTGCTCTAAGTAACTTTTGACCCTTTACCTTCCTTCTTTGTCCTAGTTCTGCTATCCATTCGCTCAAACTCGTTAAGTAGGTTACTCGCTGTTTCCCTCTGCTTCTCTTGCCTTCAATATGTCCTGTGAGTGTTAAATTCTCCATGCCCTCTTTCTTGTTGCTCTAAGTAACTTTTGACCCTTTCCCTTCCTTCTTTGTCCTTGTTCTGCTATCCATTCATTCAAACTCGTTAAGTAGGTTACTCGCTGTTTCCCTCTGCTTCTCTTGCCTTCAATATGTCCTGTGAGTATTAAATTCTCCATGCCTTCTTTCTTGTTGCTCTAAGTAACTTTTGACCCTTTCCCTTCCTTCTTTGTCCTTGTTCTGCTATCCATTCACTCAAACTCGTTAAGTAGGTTACTCGCTGTTTCCCTCTGCTTCTCTTGCCTTCAATATGTCCTGTGAGTATTAAATTCTCCATGCCTTCTTTCTTGTTGCTCTAAGTAACTTTTGACCCTTTCCCTTCCTTCTTTTCCTTGTTCTGCTATCCATTCACTCAAACTCGTTAAGTAGGTTACTCGCTGTTTCCCTCTGCTTCTCTTGCCTTCAATATGTCCTGTGAGTGTTAAATTCTCCATGCCCTCTTTCTTGTTGCTCTAAGTAACTTTTGACCCTTTACCTTCCTTCTTTGCCCTTGTTCTGCTATCCATTCACTCAAACTCGTTAAGTAGGTTACTCGCTGTTTCCATCTGCTTCTCTTGACTTCAATATGTCATGTGAGTATTAAATTCTCCATGCCCTCTTTCTTGTTGCTCTAAGTAACTTTTGACCCTTTACCTTCCTTCTTTGTCCTAGTTCTGCTATCCATTCACTCAAACTCGTTAAGTAGGTTACTCGCTGTTTCCATCTGCTTCTCTTGCCTTCAATATGTCCTGTGAGTGTTAAATTCTCCATGCCCTCTTTCTTGTTGCTCTAAGTAACTTTTGACCCTTTACCTTCCTTCTTTGCCCTTGTTCTGCTATCCATTCACTCAAACTCGTTAAGTAGGTTACTCGCTGTTTCCCTCAGCTTCTCTTGCCTTCAATATGTCCTGTGAGTATTAAATTCTCCATGCCCTCTTTCTTGTTGCTCTAAGTAACTTTTGACCCTTTACCTTCCTTCTTTGCCCTTGTTCTGCTATCCATTCACTCAAACTCGTTAAGTAGGTTACTCGCTGTTTCCCTCAGCTTCTCTTGCCTTCAATATGTCCTGTGAGTGTTAAATTCTCCATGCCCTCTTTCTTGTTGCTCTAAGTAACTTTTGACCCTTTACCTTCCTTCTTTGCCCTTGTTCTGCTATCCATTCTCTCAAACTCGTTAAGTAGGTTACTCGCTGTTTCCATCTGCTTCTCTTGACTTCAATATGTCCTGTGAGTATTAAATTCTCCATGCCCTCTTTCTTGTTGCTCTAAGTAACTTTTGACCCTTTACCTTCCTTCTTTGTCCTTGTTCTGCTATCCATTCGCTCAAACTCGTTAAGTAGGTTACTCGCTGTTTCCCTCTGCTTCTCTTGCCTTCAATATGTCCTGTGAGTATTAAATTCTCCATGCCCTCTTTCTTGTTGATCTAAGTAACTTTTGACCCTTTACCTTCCTTCTTTGTCCTTGTTCTGCTATCCATTCACTCAAACTCGTTAAGTAGGTTACTCGCTGTTTCCCTCTGCTTCTCTTGCCTTCAATATGTCCTGTGAGTGTTAAATTCTCCATGCCCTCTTTCTTGTTGCTCTAAGTAACTTTTGACCCTTTACCTTCCTTCTTTGTCCTCGTTCTGCTATCCATTCATTCAAACTCGTTAATAGGTTACTCGCTGTTTCCCTCTGCTTCTCTTGCCTTCAATATGTCCTGTGAGTGTTAAATTCTCCATGCCCTCTTTCTTTTGCTCTAAGTAACTTTTGACCCTTTACCTTCCTTCTTTGTCCTTGGCCTGCTATCCATTCATTCAAACTCGTTATATTGGTAGGACTACACATGCACACGACAGAAGAGTGTTGGGAATTTTAGGATATATATATATATATATATATATATATATATATATATATATATATATATATTGGAAACGATATATATATTTTGACGTGAGACATCTCAGAAGAAGGATATAAAAATGTAAAGATTTATGACAAACGTTTCGTCCTTCATGATTTAATCCGGTTCAGTCCTATGAAGTCTTAAAAACGAAAAGCTTTCTCACTTTGTCATATATTTTCCTAATATATATATATATATATATATATATATATATATATATATATATATATATATATAGTCAAACCTATAGGTTTGACTAGGTCTGCTCTACGTTTGTATCGCGTTCTTTAGTTAGTCGTTTACACGTATCGGGTTTTTTTCATTCGGCCTTGAACCTGTATCTGTGCGATTATTTTCGACAGATTTTCATGTCACTGGCTCTTTCTTTTTTAATGCCTTTTTTTCCTTCGAGATTGATTTAGCTATTGTTAAATGAAGATTTACAAGGTTTTTCGAAACGAGTATAGTTATATATATATATATATATATATATATATATATATATGTGTGTGTGTGTGTGTGTATATTTTAAATTAAAAATTCACAGAATTCTTCAAACTGTCAATGGTGGTAGATTACTGAAATAGAAATGGCTAGAAAGGGAAAGACAGAAAGAGAAAGAAAAGGAACAAACCGGTGGGGTGGGGTTAGCAAGGATTCTCATTGGATTTGTAATATTTAATATTTAAAATTTCATGTTGTGTTAATAGGATTCACTTGGATTATACCAACAGATTACTACCTGTATATATATATATATATATATATATATATATATATATATATATATATATATATATATATATATATAATCTATATAAATAATATATATATATATATATATATATATATATATATATATATATATATATATATATGCACGACCTTGTCGTTGCTTGTAAATCTTTCATGTAAAAATAAACAGGCTATCATTATTGTTTTGTCCGTGTATTGGTTAATATATTGTAATGTAATTGTCATCTTTGATAATGGCTTATGTAAGCCGAAAGTTTAGATTGAATTAAAAAATATGTATCAATATTGTGATTTTTTTTCATCTTTTAATGATAATGTTATCAGACGATATGAAAAGAATTTACATAAAACAGACAACACTTACCATTATATTATTTAATGAAACATGCATCAATACATATATATATATATACATACAGATATGTATATATATATATATATATATACATATATATATATATAGAGAGAGAGAGAGTGAGAGAGAGAGTGAGAAAGAGAGTGAGAGAGAGAGAAGGGGGCCGATAGATAGACAGATAGAAATGAATAGACTGAGATAGATAGATAGATAGATAGGTAGATGTTCAGAGTTTTATTGTTTTCATTTCATTGTGTGTTTTTATTGATATTCAATTAGTTTACCAAAGAAAAAATGTTTTAACAAAAATCAGCAATCTACTCAGATGGATATTGAATCGACTACTCATAATTATGTTTTTGAGTACCTGTACGAAATCTCAAGCAGAATGCAAAACCAAATCTAATAGTAAGCTTCATAAGGTTCAAGGTTAAACAGGAATATAGTAGAATGAAGGAAGATTGTATCGAACTAAACTTCTTTGAGATCCTGAGTTTTAGCGTGACTTAAAACACCGATTTCTAACATCGGTAGTAAATAAGCACCTATTTTGGACAGAAAGATTGAACAATATCTTGTGTACGTGTGCTTACGGGCACACTTGTATTTGCAGGTGTGCATATATATATATATATATATATATATATATATATATATGAACCTAAAGAGCCAGTCAAACTTACCTACGTTTCACCTACGATCCTGACGATCCGCGTAGTTGAAACCTAGGTAGGTTTGCCTGGCTCTTTAGGTTCATAGTTAGATTTGCTCTACTTAGCGTATTGAGCACTTTGCTTAGTTACTTTTGCTTTACTCGTGTTGGAGTTTTTTTTTCTTTGGACTCTGAGCTTGGATTCTGGACGATTGTTTTCACCTGAATTACATGTTCTTAGTTCTTTCTTTTTTTATCCCTTATTTTTCCTTGGGTATTGGTTTCTTCATTTACAAGCCAAAACATCTAAGGCTTTTCCAGTCGAGTATAATTACTTATATTTATATTATTATCATTATTATATGTGTATGTGTGTGTGTATGCGTGCGTGGGCATGTGTGTGTGTGTGTGTGTGTGTGTGTGTGTGTGTGTGTGTGTGTGTGTGTGTGTGTGTGTGTTTGTTTGTTTTTATCGAAGATCAAACGAGAAAAAAGTTAAACAAGTATTATCTTCCATTTGATTGGTCGAAACAAACCAGGACCAGGAAACGCTACTACGGCTGCAATTGTTTTCAAATAACCGGACGACAAATGGAAAATAGTGATCTTCTTGGACAATTACTGAGTTTCATTATGGGATGACACTTTTCTATATCTGGTTTGGTCAGAATAAATAATACATATTAAGCCTATCTATCTATCTATCTATCTATCTATCTATCTATCTATCTATCTATCTATCTATCAATCTAGTAAGATTGTCCATTATCTATCTATCTATCTAGTAAGATTGTCCATTATCTATCTATCTATCTATCTATCTATCTATATATATATATATATATATATAGTAAGATTGTCCATTATCTATCTATTTATCTATCTATCTAGTAAGATTGTCCATTTTCTATCTATCTATCTATCTATCTATCTATCTATCTCTCTATCTCTCTATCTATCTATCTACTAAGATTGTCCATTATCTATCTATCTATCTATCTATCTATCTAGTAAGATTGTCCATTTTCTATCTATCTATCTATCTATCTATTTATCTATCTATCTATCTATCTATCTATCTATCTAGTAAGATTGACCATATTCTATCAATCTAATCTATATATATATATATATATATATATATATATATATATCTAGTAAGATTGTCCATTATCTATCTATCTATCTATCTATCTATCTATCTATCTATCTATCTATCTATCTAGTAAGATTGTCCATTATCCATCTATCTATCTATCTATCTATCTATCTATCTATCTATCTAGTAAGATTGACCATTTTCTCTCTATCTATCTATCTATCTATCTATATATATATATATATTTATATATATATATAGGAAGATTGTCCATTATCTATCTATCTATCTATCTATCTATCTATCTATCTATCTATCTATCTATCTATCTATCTATCTATCTATCTAGTATGATTGTCCATTATCTATCTATCTATCTATCTATCTATCTATCTATCTATCTATCTATCTATCTATCTATCTAGTAAGATTGTCCATTTTCTATCTATCTATCTATCTATCTATCTATCTATCTATCTATCTATCTAGTAAGATTGACCATTATCTATCTATCTATCTATCTATCTATCTATCTATCTATCTATCTATCTATCTATCTATCTCTATATATATATATCTATCTAGTAAGATTGTCGATTTTCTATCTATCTATCTATCTATCTATCAAGTTTGTTCATTATCACTTGTTAAACATAATTTTGTGTTTTGACTTTTCAAACTGGTAGAGAATCCTTTTTCCGGAGTTTTCTTCAGCGCGTATCATGAAAACCACTATCCTCCCACTATTAAGTATACACACACACACACACACACACACACACACACACACACACACACACACACACATATATATATATATATATATATATATATATATATATATATATATATATATATATATATATATACATATACATATACACTATTAATTAGCATTGTCCCTTTGGTTGTTTTAAATCATTTCATCGCTGTACACGGCACAAATGTTGCGAGCAGCTTTGGCAACTTTGTGAGCTTCATTAAAAGCAAAGAGAAGATGTTGAACACGATCATTCTTATCTCAAAGAGGTGTTTAATCTGAAATAAAATTTCATTAACATTAGATAACAGTTTCACAGGATGACCAGAGTTACTAAGAAGCAAAAAATACTACAAAAGACTATTTTTCATAAAAACAAACCAAATGAATATATCTAACAGCCTAATACATGTCAAAGTAAAATATATCTTTTTATTACAGTTGCTAATCAAAGACTGAAATCCTAATTATATTGGCTTTGTTTTTTGTCAATCATTTCTGTTCTGAATTCCTGTGGCGAGGAGGGATCCTTATTTACATTTGGATTAATGTCCTCAGCTTTGTTTTTATTATCACAACAATTTGGTTGTTGTATTCTCTGGCCTTCTTCAATTCTTGTCTTAAAGAGGTGTTTAATCTGAAATAAAATTTCATTAATGTTAGGCAACAGTTTCACATGAGCACCAGCGAGCAAAAAATGATACGAACATTATTCTTCGAGATCATTTGCAGAATATCAGAAAAACGAACGAATACCTGTAACAAACTATTATTATTATTATTATTATTGTTATTATTATTATTATTATTATTATTATTATTATTATTATTATTATTATTATTGAGTGAGACGTCAAGATAGTGATACAAATATATCAAGCCCAATATATAGATCATGGCATTCATTTATGTTTCTTGTCAAAAATCAATTACTTATATCGAACATAGTACAACCGCCTTGAGTAGACATCTTATGTGTCACTTATCAGATCAAATATATTATTGCTTCATGACATTTTCCACTAATCATTTTATACTTATTATTTCCTTTGATTTCTGTTGTATACACATTTCCTTCTGGGGCCCAACCAGAGACCTAAGGTCAGAAATGGCTTCATGACATTTTCCACTAATCATTTTATACTTATTATTATTTGCTTTGATTTCTGTTGTATACACATTTCCTTCTGGGTCCCAACCAGAGACCTAAGGACAGAAATGGATTCATGACATTTTCCACTAATCATTTTATACTTATTATTATTTCCTTTGATTTCTGTTGTATACACATTTCCTTCTGGGTCCCAACCAGAGACCTAAGGACAGAAATGGATTCATGACATTTTCCACTAATCATTTTATACTTATTATTATTTCCTTTGATTTCTGTTGTATACACATTTCCTTCTGGGTCCCAACCAGAGATTTAAGGTCAGAAATTGTTTCATGACATTTTCCACTAATCATTTTATACTTATTATTATTTCCTTTGATTTCTGTGTGTATACACATTTCCTTCTGGGTCCAAACCAGAGACCTAAGGTCAGAAATGGCTTCATGACATTTTCCACTAATCATTTTATACTTATTATTATTTCCTTTGATTTCTGTTGTATACACATTTCCTTCTGGGTCCCAACCAGAGACCTAAGGTCAGAAATGGCTTCATGACATTTTCTACTAATCATTTTATACTTATTATTATTTGCTTTGATTTCTGTTGTATACACATATCCTTCTGGGTCCCAACCAGAGACCTAAGGACAGAAATGGATTCATGACATTTTCCACTAATCATTTTATACTTATTATTATTTCCTTTGATTTCTGTAGTATACACATTTCTTTCTGGGTCCCAACCAGAGACCTAAGGTCAGAAATGGCTTCATGACATTTTCTACTAATCATTTTATACTTATTATTATATCCTTTGATTTCTGTTGTATACACATTTCCTTCTGGGTCCCAACCAGAGACCTAAGGTCAGAAATGGCTTCATGACATTTTCTACTAATCATTTTATACTTATTATTATTTGCTTTGATTTCTGTTGTATACACATTTCCTTCTGGGTCCCAACCAGAGACCTAAGGACAGAAATGGATTCATGACATTTTTCACTAATCATTTTATACTTATTATTATTTCCTTTGATTTCTGTTGTATAGACATTTCCTTCTGGGTCCCAACCAGAGATTTAAGGTCAGAAATGGCTTCATGACATTTTCCACTAATCATTTTATACTTATTATTATTTCCTTTGATTTCTGTTGTATACACATTTCCTTCTGGGTCCCAGCCAGAGACCTATGGTCTGAAATGGATTCATGACATTTTCCACTAATCATTTTATACTTATTATTATTTCCTTTGATTTCTGTAGTATACACATTTCTTTCTGGGTCGCAAGTAAGAGACCTAATGTCAGAAATGGCTTCATGACATTTTCCACTAATCATTTTATACTTATTATTCTTTCCTTTGATTTCTGTTGTATACACATTTCCTTCTGGGTCCAAACCAGAGACCTAAGGTCAGAAATGGCTTCATGACATTTTCCACTAATCATTTTATACTTATTATTATTTCCTTTGATTTCTGTTGTATACACATTTCCTTCTGGGTCCCAACAAGAGACCTAAGGTCAGAAATGGCTTCATGACATTTTCTACTAATCATTTTATACTTATTATTATTTGCTTTGATTTCTGTTGTATACACATTTCCTTCTGGGTCCCAACCAGAGACCTAAGGACAGAAATGGATTCATGACATTTTCCACTAATCATTTTATACTTATTATTATTTCCTTTGATTTCTGTAGTATACACATTTCTTTCTGGGTCCCAACCAGAGACCTAAGATCAGAAATGGCTTCATGACATTTTCTACTAATCATTTTATACTTATTATTATTTCCTTTGATTTCTGTTGTATACACATTTCCTTCTGGGTCCCAACCAGACACCTAAGGTCAGAAATGGATTCATGACATTTTCCACTAATCAGTTTATACTTATTATTATTTCCTTTGATTTCTGTTGTATACACATTTCCTTCTGGCTCCCAACAAGAGACCTAAGGTCAGAAATGGCTTCATGACATTTTCCACTAATCATTTTATACTTATTATTATTTGCTTTGATTTCTGTTGTATACACATTTCGTTCTGTGTCCCAACCAGAGACCTAAGGACAGAAATGGCTTCATGACATTTTTCACTAATCATTTTATACTTATTATTTTTTCCTTTGATTTCTGTAGTATACACATTTCCTTCTGGGTCCCAACCAGAGATTTAAGGTCAGAAATGGCTTCATGACATTTTCCACTAATCATTTTTTACTTATTATACTTTCCTTTGATTTCTGTTGTATACACATTTCCTTCTGGGTCCAAACCAGAGACCTAAGGTCAGAAATGGCTTCATGACATTTTCCACTAATCATTTTATACTTATTATTATATCCTTTGATTTCTGTTGTATACACATTTCCTTCTGGGTCCCAACCAGAGACCTAAGGTCAGAAATGGCTTCATGACATTTTCTACTAATCATTTTATACTTATTATTATTTGCTTTGATTTCTGTTGTATACACATTTCCTTCTGGGTCCCAACCAGAGACCTAAGGACAGAAATAGATTCATGACATTTTCCACTAATCATTTTATACTTATTATTATTTCCTTTGATTTCTGTAGTATACACATTTCTTTCTGGGTCCCAACCAGAGACCTAAGGTCAGAAATGGCTTCATGACATTTTCTACTAATTATTTTATACTTATTATTTTTTCCTTTGATTTCTGTAGTATACACATTTCCTTCTGGGTCCCAACCAGAGATTTAAGGTCAGAAATGGCTTCATGACATTTTCCACTAATCATTTTATACTTATTATTCTTTCCTTTGATTTCTGTTGTATACGCATTTCCTTCTGGGTCCGAACCAGAGACCTAAGGTCAGAAATGGCTTCATGACATTTTCCACTAATCATTTTATACTTATTATTATTTCCTTTGATTTCTGTTGTATACACATTTCCTTCTGGGTCCCAGCCAGAGACCTAAGGTCTGAAATGGCTTCATGACATTTTCCACTAATCATTTTATACTTTTTATTATTTTCTTTGATTTCTGTAGTATACACATTTCTTTCTGGGTCGCAACTAAGAGACCTAATGTCAGAAATGGCTTCATGACATTTTCCACTAATCATTTTATACTTATTATTATTTACTTTGATTTCTGTTGTATACACATTTCCTTCTGGGTCCCAACCAGAGACCTAAGGTCAGAAATGGCTTCATGATATTTTCATTAATCATTTTATACATATTATTATTTACTTTGATTTCTGTAGTATACACATTTCTTTCTGGGTCCCAACCAGAGACCTAAGGTCAGAAATGGCTTCATGACATTTTCTACTAATCATTTTATACTTATTATTATTTCCTTTGATTTCTGTTGTATACACATTTCCTTCTGGGTCCCAACCAGAGATTTAAGGTCAGAAATGGCTTCATGACATTTTCCACTAATCATTTTATACTTATTATTCTTTCCTTTGATTTCTGTTGTATACACATTTCCTTCTGGGTCCAAACCAGAGACCTAAGGTCAGAAATGGCTTCATGACATTTTCCACTAATCATTTTATACTTATTATTATTTCCTTTGATTTCTGTTGTATACACATTTCCTTCTGTTGTCCCAACCAGAGACCTAAGGTCAGAAATGGATTCATGACATTTTCCACTAATCATTTTATACTTATTATTATTTCCTTTGATTTCTGTTGTATACACATTTCCTTGTGGGTCCCAACCAGAGACCTAACGTCAGAAATGGCTTCATGACATTTTCACTAATCATTTTATACTTATTATTATTCCCTTTGATATTTGTTGTACACAAATTTCTTCTGGGTCCCAACCAGAGACCTAAGGTCAGAAATGCATTCATGACATTTTCCACTAATCATTTTATACTTATTATTTTTTTCCTTTGATATCTGTTGTATACACATTTCCTTCTGGGTCCCAACCAGAGACCTAAGGTCAGAAATGGCTTCATGATATTTTCCACTGATCAGTTTATACTTATTATTCTTTCCTTTGATTTTTGTTGTATACAAATTTCCTTCTGGGTCCCAACCAGAGACCTAAGGACAGAAATGGCTTCATGACATTTTCCACTAATCATTTTATACTTATTATTATATCCTTTGATTTCTGTTGTATACACATTTCCGTCCGGGTCCCAACCAGACACCTAAGGTCAGAAATGGATTCATGACATTTTCCACTAATCAGTTCATACTTATTATTATTTCCTTTGATTTCTGTAGTATACACATTTCCTTCTGGGTCCCAACCAGAGACCTAAGGTCAGAAATGGATTCATGACATTTTCCACTAATCATTTTATACTTATTATTATTTCCTTTGATTTCTGTTGTATACACATTTCCTTGTGGGTCCCAACCAGAGACCTAAGGTCAGAAATGGCTTCATGACATTTTCACTAATCATTTTATACTTATTATTATTTCCTTTGATTTCTGTTGTATACACATTTCCTTCTGGGTTCCAACCAGAGAGCTAAGATCAGAAATGGCTTCATGACATTTTCTACTAATCATTTTCTACTTATTATTATTTCCTTTGATTTCTGTTCTATACACATTTCCTTCTGGGTCACAACCAGAGACCTAAGGACAGAAATGGATTCATGACATTTTCCACTAATCATTTTCTACTTATTATTATTTCCTTTGATTTCTGTAGTATACACATTTCTTTCTGGGTCCCAACCAGAGACCTAAGGTCTGAAATGGCTTCATGACATTTTCTACTAATCATTTTATACTTATTATTATTTGCTTTGATTTCTGTTGTATACACATTTCCTTCTGGGTCCCAACCAGAGATTTAAGGTCAGAAATGGATTCATGACATTTTCTACTAATCATTTTCTACTTATTATTATTTCCTTTGATTTCTGTTGTATACACATTTCCTTCTGGGTCCCAACCAGAGACCTAAGGACAGAAATGGATTCATGACATTTTTCACTAATCATTTTATACTTATTATTATTTCCTTTGATTTCTGTTGTATACACATTTCCTTCTGGGTCCCAACCAGAGATTTAAGGTCAGAAATGGCTTCATGACATTTTCCACTAATCATTTTATACTTATTATTCTTTCCTTTGATTTCTGTTGTATACGCATTTCCTTCTGGGTCCGAACCAGAGACCTAAGGTCAGAAATGGCTTCATGACATTTTCCACTAATCATTTTATACTTATTATTATTTCCTTTGATTTCTGTTGTATACACATTTCCTTCTGGGTCCCAGCCAGAGACCTAAGGTCTGAAATGGCTTCATGACATTTTCCACTAATCATTTTATACTTTTTATTATTTTCTTTGATTTCTGTAGTATACACATTTCTTTCTGGGTCGCAACTAAGAGACCTAATGTCAGAAATGGCTTCATGACATTTTCCACTAATCATTTTATACTTATTATTATTTACTTTGATTTCTGTTGTATACACATTTCCTTCTGGGTCCCAACCAGAGACCTAAGGTCAGAAATGGCTTCATGATATTTTCACTAATCATTTTATACATATTATTATTTCCTTTGATTTCTGTAGTATACACATTTCTTTCTGGGTCCCAACCAGAGACCTAAGGTCAGAAATGGCTTCATGACATTTTCTACTAATCATTTTATACTTATTATTATTTCCTTTGATTTCTGTTGTATACACATTTCCTTCTGGGTCCCAACCAGAGATTTAAGGTCTGAAATGGCTTCATGACATTTTCCACTAATCATTTTATACTTATTATTCTTTCCTTTGATTTCTGTTGTATACACATTTCCTTCTGGGTCCAAACAAGAGACCTAAGGTCAGAAATGGCTTCATGACTTTTTCCACTAATCATTTTATACTTATTATTATTTCCTTTGATTTCTGTTGTATACACATTTCCTTCTGTTGTCCCAACCAGAGACCTAAGGTCAGAAATGGATTCATGACATTTTCCACTAATCATTTTATACTTATTATTATTTCCTTTGATTTCTGTTGTATACACATTTCCTTGTGGGTCCCAACCAGAGACCTAACGTCAGAAATGGCTTCATGACATTTTCACTAATCATTTTATACTTATTATTATTCCCTTTGATATTTGTTGTACACAAATTTCTTCTGGGTCCCAACCAGAGACCTAAGGTCAGAAATGCATTCATGACATTTTCCACTAATCATTTTATACTTATTATTTTTTCCTTTGATATCTGTTGTATACACATTTCCTTCTGGGTCCCAACCAGAGACCTAAGGTCAGAAATGGCTTCATGATATTTTCCACTGATCAGTTTATACTTATTATTCTTTCCTTTGATTTCTGTTGTATACACATTTCCTTCTGTTGTCCCAACCAGAGACCTAAGGTCAGAAATGGCTTCATGACATTTTCCACTAATCATTTTATACTTATTATTTCCTTTGATTTCTGTTGTATACACATTTCCTTGTGGGTCCCAACCAGACACCTAAGGTCAGAAATGGATTCATGACATTTTCCACTAATCAGTTCATACTTATTATTATTTCCTTTGATTTCTGTAGTTTACACATTTCCTTCTGGGTCCCAACCAGAGACCTAAGGTCAGAAATTGTTTCATGACATTTTCCACTAGTCATTTTATACTTATTATTATTTCCTTTGATTTCTGTGTGTATACACATTTCCTTCTGGGTCCCAACCAGAAACCTAAGGTCCGAAATGGATTTATGACATTTTCCACTAATCATTTTATACTTATTATTATTTCCTTTGATTTCTGTTGTATACAAATTTCCTTCTGGGTCCCAACCAGAGACCTAAGGTCAGAAATGGCTTCATGATATTTTCCACTAATCATTTTATACTTATTATTATTTCCTTTGATTTCTGTTGTATACACATTTCCTTGTGGGTCCCAACCAGAGACCTAAGGTCAGAAATGGCTTCATGACATTTTCACTAATCATTTTATACTTATTATTATTTCCTTTGATTTCTGTTGTATACACATTTCCTTCTGGGTTCCAACCAGAGACCTAAGATCAGAAATGGCTTCATGACATTTTCCACTAATCATTTTATACTTATTGTTATTTCCTTTGATTTCTGTTGTATACACATTTCCTTCTGGGTCCCAACCAGAGATTTAAGGTCAGAAATGGCTTCATGACATTTTCCACTAATCATTTTATACTTATTATTCTTTCCTTTGATTTCTGTTGTATACACATTTCCTTCTGGGTCCAAACCAGAGACCTAAGGTCAGAAATGGCTTCATGACATTTTCCACTAATCATTTTATACTTATTATTATTTCCTTTGATTTCTGTTGTATACACATTTCCTTCTGTTGTCCCAACCAGAGACCTAAGGTCAGAAATGGATTCATGACATTTTCCACTAATCATTTTATACTTATTATTTCCTTTGATTTCTGTTGTATACACATTTCCTTGTGGGTCCCAACCAGAGACCTAACGTCAGAAATGGCTTCATGACATTTTCACTAATCATTTTATACTTATTATTATTCCCTTTGATATTTGTTGTACACAAATTTCCTTCTGGGTCCCAACCAGAGACCTAAGGTCAGAAATGCATTCATGACATTTTCCACTAATCATTTTATACTTATTATTTTTTCCTTTGATATCTGTTGTATACACATTTCCTTCTGGGTCCCAACCAGAGACCTAAGGTCAGAAATGGCTTCATGATATTTTCCACTGATCAGTTTATACTTATTATTCTTTCCTTTGATTTTTGTTGTATACAAATTTCCTTCTGGGTCCCAACCAGAGACCTAAGGTCAGAAATGGCTTCAGGACATTTTCCACTAATCATTTTATACTTATTATTATATCCTTTGATTTCTGTTGTATACACATTTCCGTCCGGGTCCCAACCAGACACCTAAGATCAGAAATGGATTCATGACATTTTCCACTAATCAGTTCATACTTATTATTATTTCCTTTGATTTCTGTAGTATACACATTTCCTTCTGGGTCCCAACCAGAGACCTAAGGTCAGAAATGGATTCATGACATTTTCCACTAATCATTTTATACTTATTATTATTTCCTTTGATTTCTGTTGTATACACATTTCCTTGTGGGTCCCAACCAGAGACCTAAGGTCAGAAATGGCTTCATGACATTTTCACTAATCATTTTATACTTATTATTATTTACTTTGATTTCTGTTGTATACACATTTCCTTCTGGGTTCCAACCAGAGAGCTAAGATCAGAAATGGCTTCATGACATTTTCTACTAATCATTTTCTACTTATTATTATTTCCTTTGATTTCTGTTGTATACACATTTCCTTCCGGGTCCCAACCAGACACCTAAGTTCAGAAATGGATTCATGACATTTTCCACTAATCAGTTCATACTTATTATTATTTCCTTTGATTTCTGTAGTTTACACATTTCCTTCTGGGTCCCAACCAGAGACCTAAGGTCAGAAATTGTTTCATGACATTTTCCACTAATCATCTTATACTTATTATTATTTCCTTTGATTTCTGTGTGTATACACATTTCCTTCTGGGTCCCAACCAGAAACCTAAGGTCAGAAATGGATTTATGACATTTTCCACTAATCATTTTATACTTATTATTATTTCCTTTGATTTCTGTTGTATACAAATTTCCTTCTGGGTCCCAACCAGAGACCTAAGGTCAGAAATGGCTTCATGATATTTTCCACTAATCATTTTATACTTATTATTATTTCCTTTGATTTCTGTTGTATACACATTTCCTTGTGGGTCCCAACCAGAGACCTAAGGTCAGAAATGGCTTCATGACATTTTCACTAATCATTTTATACTTATTATTATTTCCTTTGATTTCTGTTGTATACACATTTCCTTCTGGGTTCCAACCAGAGACCTAAGATCAGAAATGGCTTCATGACATTTTCTACTAATCATTTTATACTTATTATTATTTCCTTTGATTTCTCTTGTATACACATTTCCTTCCGGGTCCCAACTAGACACCTAAGGTCAGAAATGGATTCATGACATTTTCCACTAATCAGTTCATACTTATTATTATTTCCTTTGATTTCTGTAGTATACACATTTCCTTCTGGGTCCCAACCAGAGACCTAAGGTCAGAAATGGATTCATGACATTTTCCACTAATCATTTTATACTTATTATTATTTCCTTTGATTTCTGTTGTATACACATTTCCTTCTGGGTCCCAACCAGAGACCTAAGGTCAGAAATGGCTTCATGACATTTTCACTAATCATTTTATACTTATTATTATTTCCTTTGATTTCTGTTGTATACACATTTCCTTCTGGGTTCCAACCAGAGACCTAAGATCAGAAATGGCTTCATGACATTTTCTACTAATCATTTTATACTTATTATTATTTCCTTTGATTTCTGTTGTATACACATTTCCTTCCGGGTACCAACCAGTCACCTAAGGTCAGAAATGGATTCATGACATTTTCCACTAATCAGTTCATACTTATTATTATTCCCTTTGATTTCTGTAGTATACACATTTCCTTCTGGGTCCCAACCAGAGACCTAAGGTCAGAAATGGATTCATGACATTTTCCACTAATTATTTTATACTTATTATTATTTCCTTTGATTTCTGTTGTATACACATTTCCTTGTGGGTCCCAACCAGAGACCTAAGGTCAGAAATGGCTTCATGACATTTTCACTAATCATTTTATACTTATTATTATTTCCTTTGATTTCTGTTGTATAAACATTTCCTTCTGGGTTCCAACCAGAGACCTAAGATCAGAAATGGCTTCATGACATTTTGTACTAATCATTTTATACTTATTATTATTTCCTTTGATTTCTGTTGTATACACATTTCCTTCCGGGTCCCAACCAGACACCTAAGGTCAGAAATGGATTCATGACATTTTCCACTAATCAGTTCATACTTATTATTATTTCCTTTGATTTCTGTAGTATACACATTTCCTTCTGGGTCCCAACCAGAGACCTAAGGTCAGAAATTGTTTCATGACATTTTCCACTAATCATTTTATACTTATTATTATTTCCTTTGATTTCTGTGTGTATACACATTTCCTTCTGGGTCCCAACCAGAAACCTAAGGTCAGAAATGGATTTATGACATTTTCCACTAATCATTTTATACTTATTATTATTTCCTTTGATTTCTGTTGTATACACATTTCCTTCTGGGTCCCAACCAGAGACCTAAGGTCAGAAATGGCTTCATGATATTTTCCACTAATCATTTTATACTTATTATTATTTCCTTTGATTTCTGTAGTATACACATTTCCTTCTGGGTCCCAACCAGAGACCTAAGGTCAGAAATGGCTTCATGGCATTTTCCACTAATCATTTTATATTTATTATTATTTCCTTTGATTTCTGTAGTATACACATTTCCTTCTGGGTCCCAACCAGAGACCTAAGGTCAGAAATGGCTTCATAACATTTTCCACTAATCATTTTATACTTATTATTATTTCCTTTGATTTCTGTAGTATACACATTTCCTTCTGGGTCCCAACCAGAGACCTAACGTCAGAAATGGATTCATGACATTTTCCACTAATCATTTTATACTTATTATTATTTCCTTTGATTTCTGTAGTATACACATTTCCTTCTGGGTCCCAACCAGAGACCTAAGGCCAGAAATGGCTTCATGACATTTTCCACTAATCAGTTTATACTTATTATTATTTCCTTTGATTTCGGTAGTATACACATTTCCTTCTGGGTCCCAACCATAGACCTAAGTTCAGAAATGGATTCATGACATTTTCCAGTAATCATTTTATACTTATTATTATTTCCTTTGATTTCTGTTGTATACACATTTCCTTGTGGGTCCCAACCAGAGACCTAAGGTCAGAAATGGCTTCATGACATTTTCCACTAATCATTTTATACTTATTATTTTTTCCTTTGATTTCTGTTGTATACACATTTCGTTCTGGGTCCCAACCAGAGACCTAAGGTCAGAAATGGCTTCATGACATTTTCCACTAATCATTTTATACTTATTATTCTTTCCTTTGATTTCTGTTGTATACACATTTCCTTCTGGGTCCCAACCAGAGACCTAAGGTCAGGAATGTCTTCATGACATTTTCCACTAATCATTTTATACTTATTATTATTTCCTTTGATTTCTGTTGTATACACATTTCCTTCTGGGTCCCAACCAGAGACGTAAGTTCAGAAATGGATTCATGACATTTTGCACTAATCATTTTATACTTATTATTATTTCCTTTGATTTCTGTTGTATACACATTTCCTTCTGGGTCCCAACCAGAGACCTAAGGTCAGAAATGGCTTCATGACATTTTCCACTGATCATTTTTATATAAAAAAAGAAAAAATAACTGATGTCACACACATTTAACATGGATAAAGGTCTTCGTAATGTGCGACTGTATTTGTGAGTACAATGTTTTGTGTTTCTTTAAGGCATTGGATACCAGGAATCCTTTCATTGAGTCTGTCGGGACATTTTCTAATCAATCGGAGGGTTCCAGCTACAACTGGAATTATTCATGACCAATATCCTTGTAAAGAGTGTTCCAATAACTTGGACCAATTTTTCAATGTGAATTATGTTTAAGCGTCTAATGATTTTTTCTTTTTTTTCAGATTTGGCGGACATTTGTGCGATATTATTTTTCACACATAATTGCCATGACTTAAATAACACGATTCAGCAAATAAATTTTTACCAATGACACTGATTTATTTAATGCTGAGTTTGATCCCTCTTAATGAAACACCCTTTAGTTTTATAGTTTTTTGAAGATCTTCAAAGATATATTACAAGGCATTATTATTATTATTAGATCTTCTTCTTCTTTTTTCTTCTTCTTCTTCTTCTTCTTCTTCTTCTTCTTCTTCTTCTTCTTCTTCTTCTTCTTCTAATAATAATAATAATAATAATAATAATAATCATAATAATAATGATATAAAACACAATGAATAATGATATCACTTGGGCTGCCCCAGAAGTTGATGAGCAATAGAAAACGTGGAATCTAAGCAAACAGGACGCATCCATCTTCGTCTGGTTTGTCACGTTAACTAAAAAAAACAAAACAAAAAAATACTAATTTCTGTCTGCTTGACATCACGTACACCTAACTAGGTGTAAAACATCAATAAATGACTAAAATATATTGCGATCTAAACAGTGACGAATTTTGATAAATATTAACATTTGTGATTTTGTATGTCCAGTCGTCTTGGCGCTACGGTTACCAAACTCGCAGATCTATAGACACACAACACATACAACAAATAGTTTAAATAATACAACAAGACCCTGTCCTAGTTTTGATCACCGACTGGACAATGACTAACGCACGTAAAATCTTCAGTCTTGTTCGTGTCGGTGTGCATAAAAAGCTGAGAAAAATCCTGCTGCCAGATCACACGGAAACGAAGGGTGAAAATAGTCACCAGGAGGAGAAATGAGAACTCGAAGCCCGTTTTCAGTATATTACGGTCTTTATTCAAGCATAAATTTGTTCGGGCTGGCTGCGTAGGTAGGTGACACTTGGGACAACTACTGACATGTCAGACTAAACTCTGTGCCCATCTTAAAATGAAAACACGAGATAGATAGATAGATAGATAGATAGATAGATAGATAGATAGATAGATAGATAGATAGATATGTGAGAGGGCTGAAGATTT
Organism: Acanthosepion esculentum; assembly: GCA_964036315.1. Lineage (NCBI taxonomy): Eukaryota > Metazoa > Mollusca > Cephalopoda > Sepiida > Sepiidae > Acanthosepion > Acanthosepion esculentum. The sequence continues at coordinate 3,456,501 of OZ038510.1, forward strand.
CTCGGTCATCCTATCTACATATGATCACATGACCAAACACAATATTTGGGAACGGTTTCCTGTTTAAGCCAAGAACCTTTTAACACACACCTATATATATATATATATATATATATATATATATATATATATATATATATATATTGAACTTCCGGCCAAATCGCACTGAAACAGCATTGGTTTTCGTACGTTCGAACGATCACCGGTTAACCAATATCGAGGTCACCAGGTACTGTAAGCTTGGATGTGCGGGTGGTGTAATGGCTCGGAATCAGAGAGCCGAGCTCTAGTTCCAGTCGAGTTCATTAAATTCACGTTTTATTTTTTAAAAGAAAAAGAGCACCATGACGGAATTCACTCCGCCAGAATTTGGAAAAGTCATGCTGTACTGCTTGGTATTCGTACCGGAAGCTCCAATACGAACATTTCAGAGTGTTTGGTAATCAATAGGAAGACAGTATAGAGGCTTTGTAAAGAGTTGGATGAGTCTAATGGTGATTACGAAGGTACAGCTGCTTGGAAACTCACTCTGATCGTTCTGATAAGAAAAGAACTCCCGAATTTGTTGATGAGGACCACACACTCAACACAGAGGCCTATATCATGTGACCTAAGGAGGTAGTGCTACCCTGGGTCAAGAGGGTGGCTTCTGAAAGACTCTATGTCTGGCAACAGGACTCTGCACCATGCTACACAAGCAGGAGAACCTACTCTTGTCTTTAAGACATTTTTGGCAACCACATCACCCCGTTACCTATGACCACCTAACTCCCCAGATTGCAACCCACCCCCTTGATTATTATGTGTGGGCGTAGTTGAGTGAGACACCAACAAAACTCCTTGTAATACTAAAGATGAACTAAAGGCAAGAATTATAGCAACATTCACCACCAGAAGAATTGCAGGAGATTCCGAAGTCGTCTGGAGGCCAAGGTTGACGTCAATGTCGATTTTATTGAATAAATTTACTCTTTAGTAGTTCAAAATTTTTGTATAAATATATCTGTTAAAATGTGATGCCAGTGTTATTTTCATTTTTGCATTTTTTAGACGACTATTTATCCATCCCACATTATATATATGTGCATATATATATATATATATATATATATATATATATATATATATATATATATATATATATATGTATATATGTGTGTGTGCGTGCGCGCACGTGTGCATTGCCTCCAATTCTCTATTTTATGCATCCTGCACTATCATCCACACAAGTGGGACGTGTGTGTATATGTATGTGTGTGTGTGCGTGTCTGTGTGTGTATGTGTGTGTGTGTGTGCGCGTTTGTATGTGTATATGTATGTGTGTGTATATGTATGTGTGTGCGCGCGTGTGTGTATGTGTGTGTGTGTGTGCGTGTGTGTGTATGTGTATATGTATGTGTGTGTATATGTATGTGTGTGTGCGTGTGTGTGTATGTGTGTGTGCGCGTGTGTGTATGTGTATATGTATGTGTGTGTATATGTATGTGTGTGTATATGCATGTGTGCGTGTGTATGTGTGTGCGTGTGTGTGTGTGTATGTATGTAACACCCCCTTTTTTTTTGGCCTTGTCACACCTGGTATTTATTTGCTACCCGGTTATTGGTGAATTGACGAACTGCCTATTTTTGGCCCGAACCCGTCTCTGCAAGGACAATGCTAATGAATGAACAACCAGTTTCCAAAAAGGCCCAGGTCACGTGACATTTCCTTACTATCTAGTTTTCTAATTTTAAACAATTTGGTTAGCTACTTACAGTTTTAGCACTGAACTTTTATTAGATGCTGGCGCCCCTATCATAAAATATATGGTTCAGCCATTGATAGTTTTGCTCGTCTAGGCCCGTTTTATTTAAAGCCGATGCTTAAAACATGTATTTAGTATCTTTCAATCGTACCATTGAGAATATGCTGACGCGTTACGTGTCCAATACAGGTTTTTATTTTTACGTTGGTGTACCTATGTTTGTCTTATCGACGCCTCTTTTTAGCATTTGTATTTAAGCTAATTAAGTGTATGTGGAAATACACTTGAGTTCTTTGCGTGTAAGTCCAATATATTTTCAGTTGTGTGTGCGTCTCATTAGCTGCATTAGATGGCGAGAAGGAGGAGATCATGATTGTGTGAAATGTTTAATGTTGTAATTAGATTGGATTCACTTGGGCGTGTATTTCAGAAAACGTGTCTTAAAACACCGAGAAAACCTAACAGAATACAATATAGGCGAACGTAATCTTTCAAAAGCCTACAAAACTAGAATATATGGGGAATAATATAGGCTGACTTAATCTTTTAAGAGTTTAGAAAACTAGAATATTGACGAACATAATATTTTAAAAGGCTATAAAAATTAACAGTATTTAATATCGGCGAACAAAACTTTTAACAGCCTACAAAATTTAACAGGATTTAATATCGGCGAACAAAACTTTTAACAGCCTACAAAATTTAACAGGATTTAATAATGGCGAACATGAACTTTTAAAAGCCTAAAAACTTAACACGATATAATATAGACGAACAGAATCGCTTAAAAGCCTAGAAAACTTAGGATTTAATATCGGCGAACAAAAACTTTTAAAATCCTACAAAATTTAAAAGGATTTAATAATGGTGAACATGATCTTTTAAAAGCCTAAAAACTTAACTGGATATAATATAGATGAACAGCATCGCTTCAAAACCTAGAAAACTTAACAGGATTTAATATCGGCGAACAGAAACTTTTAAAAGCCTACAAAATTTAACAGAATTTAATAATGGCGAACATGATCTTTTAAAAGCCTAAAAACTTAACAGGATATAATATAGATGAACAGCATCGCTTCAAAACCTAGAAAACTTAACAGGATTTAATATCGGCGAACAGAAACTTTTAAAAGCCTACAAAATTTAAAAGGATTTAATATAGGCGAACATGATCTTTTAAAAGCCTAAAAACTTAACTGGATATAATATAGACAAACAGAAACTTTTAAATGCTTAGAAAATTTAACAGGATTTAATATATGGGAGTCATACCCTTAACAATATTATTTATGCAGATGACGCTGTGTGAATGGCCGACTCAGAAGGGAAATTAAAAAAAATGTTGAACAAAGAAGTAAAAGAAAGCAAGAAGAAAGAACAATCTATTAATTTATCAAAAGATAAAACCCAATATGTGCGCTACAATCAAGCAGGTACAGATGTTTAAATATCTTATTAGTGAAGTGACCATCGACTGAAAATATGACACAGGAATCCAAAGGCAGTTAAAAATGTCTTCTAGAAACTAAGCAAGATATTAAGATATAGGAAAATGTCCATAAACTTTAAGAAAAATGTGATGAGCTGATATGCAATGTCTAATTTCTTCTAAGTGGTGACAAAATCTTTTTTAAACGCAGGGTAAATCGAGTGTGATCGCCCCCCCCCAACCAGAATAATGAGAAAGACTGAATTTGTTGGAATTCTAACCGTAGTGATGAGAAATACTCTGTAGAGGACCGGGGGATGAAGATGAAAAGAAAACACGTGCGTTTATATTTCCTGCTAGAAGAAGGTCCATCTACATGAAAATGTCGGACTTGGATTAAGTCCAACTGAAGATAAAGAAAACAAACAAACAAGAGCGATATATATATATATATATATATATATATATATATATATATATATATATATATATATATATATATATATATATATAAACAAATATATGTATTAAACAAAACAATTACAAAGCACATAGACAGTTAACATTTGTGTGTGTGTGTGTGTGTGTGTGTGTGTGTGTGTGTGTGTGTGTGTGTGTGTGTGTGAATATTCGTATTTTGGAGAAGTTCGTAAGAGTTCGTGCGTACGTGAATGCGTGAAATATTATTTAACGTCTGACCGCAAGGTCGAGATGATAATTCTCTGGGACTACATTTTGCAGCAAGAAGAGAGAAAAAAGAGAATCAGCGAACTCGTGTCTGTTATTTATAGATAATGTAACCACATGACAGGCTCACAGTGCTTTTTTATCATAATCCTTTCATATTTACGAATAGTTTTTCGTATATTCAGATATTTCTTGCCTCATTTGATTTGAATATACGGAAGAATATTGGTAAATATGAAAGGATTTGGATAAAAATAGCAGGCATAATGTTTGTAATTCATTCATGCCCAAAAGATATATATATATATATATATATATATATATATATATATATATATATATATATATATATATATATATATACTATTTTAAAAACAATTAATTTATTAATGGTAATAGTCCCTAAGGCCCTTTCAACCAACATCTCATCAGGAGAAAATCGTTGGAAAATTGATAAATTAAACACGTGTTTTCCCCTCCCTTTTTTGCTCTTCATTTTCGTTGCTGTTCTAATTTTCCAACGATTTTCTCCTGATGAGATGTTTGTTGAAGGGGCCTTAGAGACTATTACCATTAATAAATTCCTTGTTTTTAAAATAGTATATAGATTTTGTACTTCTAAGCATTTGTTATATATATATATATATATATATATATATATATATATATATATATATATATATATATATATATATATATATATATACATTTCAGTTCATTGTTTTCATTAATGTCTTTGCTTCTGGTCATTAGCCGATGCTTTAAAGAGTATTGAGACACTTTTTTCTGCCACTATATATCAGCTTACTCTACGTACCATGTAACCCAGTACTACGTGCGGCATGGTCGGGTCATCGGGAACCAAATTGGTTTTTCCACCAGACTTTTCTGGTGAGGTGTCGGCTAAACATTAGCAAGATTAAAACCCACTTAAAGGGTGGATTAATCTTCTTGTAGGGTCAACAGCCATCCAGCCACATTAGGTAGACTGGTCTCCATACCTAAATAAGCAGCCGGTTTGGCGATGACACAGAAGTCATCAGCCATTATGGAGGGTAACTCGAATGGAATCAACGGTTACGTATCCATGACCAAGGTGAGCTTTCAAGTTTGGGGAAATTATGGTTTGACACAAAGTGCGATGGGCGCCGCCAGGTTTACTTACCCAATTATATTATTATTATTATTATTATTATTATTATTATTATTATTATTATTATTATTATTATTCCTTTATCTGGGCACTTATAATATTACCCATTAGAAGCGGTTTATACTAAAACCAAACATCCTACAGTAGAACGCAATTTCAGTTGCTTGCGAGAGAAAATAGTCCAGTATTCATTGCCATACAGAAGGATTGGTATTACATAACAATTAAGCACACTTCCACGCTGGTTTCTTGCATACAATTATGCGCTATAGATTGAGTCGTAGGAATTATATCTGGAAAAATCATTGCTCTTCTAAGAAGAAATATTAATGCACTATTCACTTCCCTCCCACCAAAAAACGAATTATTCTTACAACCCATTTAATCTTTTTTATTCTTAATTAACCCACAATTGTTGATAAGCCGTAAAAAAACAAAGCAGTCAACCAGTACGCTAAGAGCTCCATATAGGTGGCCTTGTGTCATACTAAATTAACTTAATAAATATCAGTTAGGTTGATCTATCAATAATAGTGGCTAGTATTGTATAAAATTTGTTCAGTATCGGAAATAGAGCATTTACAGTTATAAATAACATGGACATCGTAATCAACACTGCATGGTGACTGTCAGTTTCATGCGAACTTCAGACCAGCGTGTTGTTTCCTACACCCAACACTATCTATCTATCTATCTATCTATCTCCTGTTCATATCTATCTATCTATCTATCTTTCTCTCTCACTCACTCTCTCTCTCTCACTCACACACACACATACTCTCTCTCTCCCTCTCTCTCTCTCTCTATATATATATATGTGTGTGTGTGTGTGTGTATGTGTGTGTGTATTTAGGCAGCAATCTTTCTTTCATGCACATTTCATTGAATACGACAAGGTGCTTTGATTTAGTTTTTTATATAATATCTCATGCTATCTAATAATATAATATATTTTTATATAATTTATCATCTAAAAAGAAAAAAATTATTAGATCGCATAAGAAATTGTATAAAAAAGTAAATTTTGTCTGTCGTATTCAATGTATACACACACACACACACACACGTGCACACACACACACACACATTATTTGTACAAAATAATTGGAACAGGTGCAAATTCCACTCCTATATTTCAGACTCATTATAATGAGAACTTTAACTAAAACTTTGTAATTGCAGGTTATATCTATTGTAAATACGTTTATTTATCTAATTTACTCTCTTTGTCTTATTTATTTTTAGAATTTAGTAAAATTTAAGCTAAATGCGTGACCTCTCCAAGTTCGAAAAAGGGCAAATTGTTGGAGCTCACATGGCAGGAGCCTCGATCACTAAGGTTTCTGAACTGTTTGGTTTTTCAAGAGCTACCATATCAAGAACTATGACGCAATTTTAGAAACAGGTCAAACCTCTAGCAACCGTAGCAATTCGGGCCGGACTTGCAAACGTACTGACAGGGACCGACGTGCACTGAAATGCTATGTGGCAAAAATCATAAATGATAGTTTGGGCCGTAATATCATAGAAATGCCTCGGCCCAGTAGTTGCCCTGCATGGTAGAATCAACAGCAAAGATTACCTGAACATTTTGGGAGATCATGTTCATCCAATGGCCCAGACTTTATTCCCTGATGGTGACTTCATCTTCCAAGACGATAATGCTCCAATACATACCGCTCGAGTGGTTAAGAATTGGTATGAAGAGCATGAAAGTGAGCTAGAACATATGAAGTGACCTCCCCAATCTCCAAATAGTAATATTATTGAACATTTGTGGTGCATTTTGGAGCGACAAGTAAGGAGCCGCTATCCTCCACCGTCGTGTCTTAAAGAGCTAAAGCAGATGTTAATGGAAGAATGGCTGAAAATTCCTCTGGATGAAGTCAGGAAGCTGTATGATACCATTCCTAGACGTATTAAAGATGTATGTGAGGCTAGAGGATGACCAACTCCATATTAAATAATTTTCTTTGAATTTAACAAATGTTTCAATTATTTTGTCTAACCCCTGTATATATATATATGTCTGTGTATGTGTGTATATATATATATATATATATATATATATATATATATATATATATATATATATATATATATATATATATATGTGTGTGTGTGTGTGCGTGTGTGTGTGTGTGTGTGTGTATAGGGTGCATGACAAATACTTTTACAAACTTTGGACAAAAGTCCACTTGTGATGATACCTGATTTGCATCCGACAGCCTTTTAGTGAGAGTGTATGTGTGGAAGTAGGAAGCAAGTGTGAGAAGGAAATGTATGAAAGCTCTAGAGAGAGGGGTAACAGAAGAGAGGAAGAACAGGAAAGGCCTGAAGGTGGGGGGGGGTAAAATTTAACAGAGAGAAATTTTAAAGAGTGGAGTTAAATAGCGTTTCGAATGTCTGAGATACAGATAAATAGGAATTATTTTTCCATGCATAATTCGCGACCGAATCGCTGACCTAAAATTAAAATTAAAAAAACAGACACCGAAAACGAGTGGATATATTTATGGTGACACTAGGCACAATAAAAAACGATATGATCTAAACTTAAAATCCAGAAGATGAGAGATAAAATACATACATACATATATATATATATATATATATATATATATATATATATATATATATGTGTGTGTGTGTGTGTGTGTGTGTGTGTGTGTGTGTGTGTGTGTGTGTGTGTTTCTTATCACCTGGATGTCTGTTCATGTTACTTTAGTTTTCTTAACTCCTAACTTTCCTCCTTGGAACCCTTTCTCCCCTCCTCTTACCCAATTCTTTTTTCAACCAGCAAGGCTCAATATAAATTGTCTCAGGTGAATTAATAAATATGATATGTCCAATCTTTCACATACCTAGGAAGCGAGGTACATTTTACTGAAGAGGAAATGAAAATTCGCGTAGCTAAAACCTAGACCGCCTTGAATAAAATGGATGTCATCTGGAAATCTGATCTACCAGACAACCTCAAGCGGAGATTCTTTCGCGCCACTGTAGAGGCGGTGTTAATGTATGCTACCATTGCCTAAGCTCGATTGAACCTACGTTTCGATGCTGAGAGCTCTACTTAACATCTTTTGGAGACAACATCCAACTAAATCACATCTCTATGGACCCATACCTGATATTTCTACAACCTTACGAGAACGCAGAATTCGCATTGCGGGTCACTGCTGGCGAGTAAAACAAGAACTTGCGAGTGATCTACAGTTCTGGACACGTATCCATGGAGTGGATGGGTTGGGTGGTCTAGCAACCACCTTCATTGACCAGCTATGTTATGACACAGAATGCCACCCTCATGTCCTTTGATACAAGACCGTGATAGTTGGCGTGATAGACTTATGAATGCCCGGGCTAAATCGACCAAATAAAAAAAATATTCTATACTTCATACTATTATGTAGGCTTTTCGGTAAAACGTAACTTTTCCACTGTCTCAAGAGGCGATAGCGCCAAAGATCAATGATCTATCGGTGAAATGACCCACTCCTTGCCACAACAAAGAAGATTTACATAAAAATCCTCCCATAATAAACTAGCGAAAATGATTATGCTGACTTACCACTCCAACCACCCACGAAGTCTGTACCAAGTTGACATGTATCGACAAGCCATAGACTTCATTAAACAATGTCACCATAGAAACGTATTCTCCTTTAACGAGGGCTTTTAAAACTGACGGTCTCGGAACCCTAAAGTGAAAAGGATTCAGAAAAAGGTAGACCAGAGGCTCTAACACTATATTATACAATAATTAAATTTGATCTCGGACGAAATATTGGAATTTTATAGCGGAAAGTGACATGAGAAAATCAACAAATTACTTTGCGAAAGAGAGTTGATCTGTGAATCAAACTGCGGAAGACGCTGTTGATAATGTAACAACGTATCGAATTGATTAATTCTAAACTTTTTATTTCATTTTCTTTGTTGTGGCTATTTTTTCTGTTTCTTGTTTTATAATATATTTTCTTGTAATACGTATCTCTTCTATAATATATATTCTTGTAAGATGTATCTTGTTTTATAACATATTTTCCTTTTCTTTTTCCTTCTACATTTTCGTAATATCTTTCTGTAATATATTCGCTTTTTGCTTCTCTAATATTTCTACTGTAATTTCACTTGTGGAACTCACCTCCGGCTTCTTGCTTGTGGAACTTACCCCTAGTTTCTTGCCTGTAGAACTCACTTCCGGTTTTTTGCTTGTGGAACTCACTTCTGGCTTCTTGCTTGTGGAAATCATCCCCGGCTTCTTCCTTGTGGAATTCAACTTCGGTTTCTTTTCAAACGTGTAAAAGCATTGTCAAACGTTGTCTTCTGTCTTCTTAGTTGATTTTATTGTCCCCCCTCCTTAATAGTGTTCTTTTTCTCATATTCTTTCAAACTCAGTAACCCCTTGCATCGTAGTGGCTTTATTGCCTTGCTTAGTGTGAAATTAGTAAAGGATATATATATATATATATATATATATATATATATATATATATATATATATATATATATATATCAGGTCATCCCATGAGTTCTGTCCGAATTTTTAATAAAGAAAACAAGTGACCAAATGTTACATTTAATTACAGATTCAATCAACAATATATTTCCCTGATTATCTATGACTTCCTTCCATCTATTAACAAGCTTACTAATTCCATTACTGTAAAATTCTTTTGGCTTTGATTCGAAGAACTCACAAATGTCAGTTTTAACCTCATCCTGTGTTACAAAAGCTGTTTCTTCCAAATGATTCTGTAAGCTACGAAACAAATGGTAGTCTGAAGGAGCAAGGTCGGGATGAGGAATTTTCTCCCAACTAAGTTCTTCGATCTTTTGTGACGTGATTCTTGCTGTGTGTGGTCGTGTATTGTCCTGATGAAACATCACACGTTTTCGATTCACTAGAGAAGGTCTTTTTTCCCTCAAAGCTTGGTTCAAACGCTCTAATTGCTGACAGTATATTTGAGCATTAATTGTTGCATTAGGTGGTAAGAATTCAAAGTGGATTATTCCTTGGCAATCCCACCAGATTGAAAGAAGAACCTTTTGCCCATGAAGTTCCCTTCTCGGCTGTGGCTGGGGTCCTTCCCCTTTACCAAGCCACTGTCTACGATGTTTAACATTTCGATAAAAGATCCATTTTTCGTCGCCAGTCACAAGTCTATCCAAAAAAGGTGAAACAAGTTGGCGAGAATGGAGAGAAGAGCAGATGTCAACTCGGGATTTGAGGTTGTTTTCAGACAATTCATGAGGCACCCATTTTCCAAGTTTAGGAACTTTTCCAAGTTGTTGAAGATGACGATGAACAGTTGTATGGTTTGAACTGAGAACCACTGCCAATTCCTCAACTGATAAAACAGGATTTTCTTCAAGGGCTGCTTCAAGAAGCTTTTCACCAAACTCAACTGGACGTCCGGTTCGATCTTCATTTTCAAGAGTGAAATCTCCACCTCTGAATTTTGCAAACCATCTTCTGCAAGTTCTTTCATTCACACATTCCTCTCCATAAACTGAGTGAATGTTTCTAGCTGCTTCGGCTGCTGAGTTTCCTTTCTTGAACTCATAAAGCATTATGTGCCTCAAATGATTCTTGGGTACTTCCATGTTAGCAGGGTTTTAATCAAACAAAATTTAATTTTATTGTTCTCTGAAATAAAATTTGATCAGTTTAAATGCATCTAAACATAAAAAATAATGTTCAGCTCCATTAGACAATATAAAATACTCTTTAAATTTTGTTGATTTTAACAAAAAGTTAAAATTCGGACATATCTTATGGGATGACCTAATATATATATATATATATATATATATATATATATATATATATATATATATATATATATATATATATACTCCCTTTTTTCTTCGTCTTATGTAATATTATATATTTTTCCGTTTCTTTTTCGTCTGCTTTTTCTGTAATATATCTTTTATTCTTCTATTTCTCTAATATGTTTTCCTTCTTCTTCTGTAATATATTTTTTCTTTTCTATAATATGTTTTCCACCTGTTTCCTTCTTTTATCTTCATCTTCTGTAATATATACTTCCTTTGTTTTCTTATTATTATTCTTCTGCAGTATATTATCCTTTTTTCGCTTCTTCGTCTTTTGTATTGTATTCTCTCTTTTCATTTCTTCTCTTATATATTTTATTGTTTTCCACGTGATCATATTTTTGAAAAAAAACAAAACTGACCGTTTGTTTTTATCCATTCATTTAATTCTGACAAGTGCTTTGCATCGTGTTTAAGCGGATCTAACCCAAGCCAAGTGATCACAGTCCACAACATTTTGGAAGTAGCGCCAGCCTCTCAAGTGTCACGTTGACAAGCCGGGTTTATCAAACGCGACATATATTTAATCATCCCCAAAACAGTTGGAACCAGGATCCATCGTACCAAGCAACACATTGCCAGTTAGCCAGGGTCCAATTAGCAACATTATGGGCCCTTAATCGTCCTCTAAGTAGTCCATGTTTGACAGTAAGGCTTCCATCAATTATTGCTGGTAGATCGATTGCTGTCAAATATCCCCATAATTTCAATCTGGCATCCATTCTCATGCCAGAGAAAATAAAGATAAAAGCTAGCCAGCCCGTGAATATTTTTTATTATACTGTTCCTCGATCTAAGCTTCCAGTTCACGTGAGCCCTCATCTGTGTGGTTTTATACGGACATTACAACAGAGATGTTCACCATCAAATATGACATCCTCTTATGTTGACATATAAGTCTGTTATGCGACCATAAGGTTAGATCACTAAACAGCCTAATAAAGAAATATCCAAATGTTGGACAGTTTTTGTTTTTAATTTCTCCCGAAACTAATGTCACTTTACGAAGCTTAGAACGGCTCATGTTCAAACATAATAGACATTCGTTGTATGTTACATTTTAACAATAAATGTTAAATGATCTGCTGCACCTATATATATATATATATATATATATATATATATATATATATATATATATATATATATATATATACAAGTATAGGATTGGTGTATACGGAATAAATTCCAATAACCAACAATTACTATTCTTAAAAGAGTGCTCAATACAGAGTAGAGCAAATATAATTGTTTATTTAAAAATTATAACATAAATATGTTATAAAATCACTACAAAAATAGCCCTTTAGTTTCAACATTTGTGGTGTCTTATCAAGTGATGATGTTGAATGTAGAATAAAGGGTTTTAAAAGGTTCAAATTAATTAACCAACACTCGCCAGGGGAAACTCTGTTGCATAAGCTGGAATAACCAATCAAAATACAAGTATACGAGAATTCAAAAAACTTGACAACGAAGTAAGGTTATAATAGCTATTAAAAGCTTTAAAGTTGGTGTTATACTAAAATAGAATTTATTCTAACTAATAAGCTTTAAATTATATGATAAAATTTGAAATTAAAATAAAAAATTACCCATTTTACAATCTAAATTTAATCTAAGTTTAAAATTATAAAATTACTGAGGAAAAAAGAAAAATACGTATGTTATTCTATTTATTTTGTTTTTATTGAAATTACGTTGGAATAAACGTTAAGTTCGACTGCTCTTAACTTCATGACAACATGGATACATTTGAATTCCAAGTGTAGGGATGGGATGATGACATCTTGCGAAAGACAATACATTCACGCTCAGATTATAATACATAAGCACCCATACATATATATGCATATATATATATATATATATATATATATATATATATATATATATATATATATATATATATATATATATATATATATATGTAAAATGAAGAGGTAATAATGGTTCCAACGAGAGAAAAGTGTGCATATTAAAAAGAAGAGAGGTACCGCAAACTTTTTTGGTTGTAATGTGGATTTAAGAAAAAATATTATTCTTTATTTTTCATAATTTTACAACACGTGTTTTTGGTCTCGCGACCGTCTTCAAGTAAAGTCGGTCGCGAGACCAGAAACACGTGTTGTAAAATTATGAAAAATAAAGAATAATATTTTTAAAAAAAATCCACATTACAACCAAAAAAGTTTGCGGTACCTCTCTTCTTTTTAATATATATATGTATATATATATATATATGAGAAATAGTTGTAGGTATGTTCATATGTACAAATATATATATACAAAAAGTGTATAAATGCGAGTATATATATATATATATATATATATATATATATATATATATATTTAAAAATCCCTGATTTAAAATCCTACAATACCAAATGACTCTAATACAGATATAGATAAAACAAAAACAAGCGGACAGACATTTTTTAAGTCTGGACATTGTGTAATTAATTAGATTCATGATTCTTATTTATCCTCAGAAATCCGAAGACATTTTCCTCACGCAAAGATTTGTCTTTCTTCCATTTTAACCCGAGGAAGATGGCGGAACACGTCGTTAATACCTTTTCCATTTTGTCTCATCATCTTATTTTGGATACTATTAGACATCCTACAAATACACATATATGTATGTATATGGTGTGGTGATCGTGTATGGCATAACACTGCAAGTAACCATACAGTGTTGATCCCTCTGTCCACATAGTTTATATCAATAAACGCTTTACTTCTTCTTCTATAAATATAGTAACTTTAAAGAATGTGTATGCGTGTAGCGTTTGTGTTATTTTTGCTTTTAGAATTCTTTATAGGAATTTAAACTTAAAGTCGGGGGAAATGAAGTTCTATATATTATTCATTGGCCACTTAAAACGGTCACGAAATTATAGGGACCCATTATCGATCTTATTTTGAATCGTTTTTAAAGTCGGGCTTATTTATTCTCATCTCGTGCTAAGAAAAAATATATTTTGCGCCCAGAAGATTTTGCGCCACCTGATAAGCAAACAGTTCTTTTCTTTATTATGGACTTCGAAAATGATTAAATAAATAAATAAAACTAAAAAAAGAAGTAAAGAGAACAGTCAACATTAACTATAGACAGCAGGAAATGCCCCCGACCTTCTCTTTAAATTACAGTTAGTTTTCAGTTCAATTTACATTTCTAATTCTCAGCTGAAAGAGGAACTCCCGGAGATTTCCTTTTAGCTTCTCACGAATGTCATTAATATTAGAAGGATTTTATTTTCGAAACAATGGAATCGTATTTGTCACTTGTAAAATCGATTTCTCAACATTCTTATCCCTTCTCTACAAAAAGAAATGGATTAAGACAAAGAAAACTCAAAGACAAGAAAATCGCAAACGAAATACACACTCTTGATGGCGGATTCAACGCCCGTGATGGATTTGACTTTAAATAAAACTTACTGATTAAATTTATTGATTTAATTTGTATTTGCTAATATAAAAAAAATTCAAGTTTTGTAATTGTATTTTTCTTGTTTAAATTGGTTGCATATAGGCCTTTCCGAAACTAGTTCTCGAAAGTTCGTTGCTCTTCAATAACAAGAACAACATTAATAATAATAATAATAATAATAATAATAATAATAATAATAATAATAATAATAATAATAATAATTGACTTTTCCACTATTTTTGAACAATTAAGAGGAGAGCGCGATTTAAGAAAAGAAATAGAATATCTTTATTTTTTTTCTTTTTCTCCTCTTAATTCGTGGTCTTCTTTTAGCTGTTGATGATGATGATAATGATAATAATAATAATAATAATAATAATAATAATAATAATAATAATAATGACGATGACGATGATGATGGTAATGATGATGAACCAAATATGAAGATCGAACATCACCATGAAAAAAGAAAAAGGAGGAAAGAAACGAAAAAAGAAAAAGAAGGAAAGAAAACCCCTCCTCATCGATGTGGCTATTTCCGGTGACCATAATATCAAAGGTTAGCGAAACTGCAGAGCTTCAAAAGCACACTGAACTCCAAAACGTGGTTGTCAACATGGGAGATGTTCAGACCACTATGGTGCCAGTTGTGATTGGGTACGTTGGGGTTTATACCACCGACAGGGAAGAAAGAACTGACCTCGAAAGGCCCACATTAAGAAAATCGGAATAAAGCCTTGTATCCCAGCGCTTCAGAAGTCTGCATTACTTGTCACTGCAAATATTCTGCGAAAAGTGTCGTCTGTCTTGTCGGATAATGAATAGAAGCATAACGCCGCCGTCACTAGTGATCACTCCAAATACCATCGTGATCACCATTAGATTCATCCAACTCTTTCCGAATCCTCTGCACTGTCTTCAGGTTGACAACAAAACCGTCTTGGAGCTTCCGGTGAGAATATTTTTCTCACAAACATTGCCAACTGACCCTACTATACTGTGTAGTAGACAGAATAAAAAACAACGCGCATGCGCGAAGTTAACAATATAAAATGGTGACAATTTACCTATCGCACTATATATATATATATATATATATATATATATATATATATATATATATATATATATATATATACATATATATAATATTTTTGATATTCAGTAGGGATAATTCCATAGAGGATATAAATCCAAAGAGAGCTTAATGTAAAAACAGACCAAATATAATAATGGTAAAAGCGCTTTCATTATATATATATATATGTATATATATATATATATATATATATATATATATATATATATATATATATATATGTATTAATAATTACACATATAACCTACATTTACAGTACTGTATGTGTAATTATTAATATATACTTCATAGCTTTGTTTGACTACACTGAGCACTGCTTTGTCTACACCTTTGATTAAATAAATAGTTATTTAGTCACCTGTATGTGTACATAATCGCTCACATATATGGTTTGTCATATCTCTTAAATTGGATCATTTCTAAATATACAGTGAGGTAAAACAAGTATTTGGACAGTAAAAAAAAAGGATTTAGAATCATATATTGAAAGAAAAGCATTGTCTAAAGCTCACAATATATTCGTAAAATAATTATAAATGCAAATAAACAGCAAAAATAAATTATTTGACACGTATATATATTTTATATACAAATTATTAAAACA
>OZ038510.1:3480003-3665003 GCA_964036315.1 Acanthosepion esculentum
CCATAGCATCACTTGCAATCCGTTTCCACGACTCCATCCTATCTAATGCAAGGTTTTTCATTGTCAGTGTCGATGTTGAACATTTTAAGTATGTCTTATTGACAGTCCTTATGAGATTTTCGGATCATATATATATATATATATATATATATATATATATATATATATATATATATATATATATATATATATCCGAGGCCATGAGAACGAAAGTAATATGTAAATTCCAACGTTCACAGCATTAATCCAAAAGAGGGTTTGATACCGATAGTAGAGCAATAATTATTTTATTTATAATTTTGTCATATAGACAAAACCATTTTACACACTACAAAGATACAACTTCGTTTCAGTGCATTATAACTACACTTCGACAGGTGAGAATCGAAACTTGCAATTCTCTGAACGAACCTTGCTTCTTATGTTTACCGGAGAAAATATGTATCATTGAACCTTTGAAGAACACCCAATTATTAAACCAAAGATATGAAACTACTGTTTTTTGTAGACATACTAAGGATCTAACAGCACAATCATGTTAAATTCTTACTTCCATAACTATAAACGTTTTAAAATTATACATCACCTAATTTGATATATTCTCCACCCTCTTATGTACCTGTCCACTAATTAGATAATGATTCTTAAAATATTTTTTTTCCATATATATATTCCCGTAATATTTTCAGATAAATTGTTTTACACCCATACTTATTCTACACGTTATACTGTCCAGGAATAGGTCAAAATTTGATTATAAAAGGTTATATTAGTATCCCTTATTTATAGAAATCACCACTTCTAAATTTATTAATCCACAAACACTTTCATTGATTACAGAATTAGTAGTGATAACCCCAACATAAATATAGGCAATTCAGCTCTAGACATTTTATAGTAAACCAAAACATTCCCAATTACTACTAGAACTATCACTAGAATTTGACCTACTCAAACGTGATACTATCCGCTATCTCCATCTTTCCTTAGGGCGTTTGTGAGATGATGTGCCTAAACTTTTGACCGGTGTTTATCAGTAAGAAAAAATCTCCACAGACCAATCAACATTTCACACCCCATCTATTCTCCACCAAACTGCTGTTAACAAGAGCTGATATTGTTTCACTCCGTCATCTTTTTAGTTTTATGTGTATTTTTTCTTTTCAAATAAATTGACGTTTCACATACGGCTTGTCTACAAGCAGAATTCTTCATAACCATTTTCGATTCTCACCCGTCGAAGTGCAGTTGAAATGCACCGAAACGAATATCAGCTGAGAACGTTAACCCGAGAAGGCGAAACGAGTCACTCTCCCGGAGGTTAGCACCAGCAATATTGATGGAAGTACCACATTTTCATAACTAATTATGTGTGTATATATATATATATATATATATATATATATATATATTAGTAATAATTGATTTCAATCCTTGTAATGCAATCAGAAGCCTGCTCTTATGCATGGAATAGTTGACATTTTGATCAGCACACGAAGAAGTTATACGTAATTTCAAACACGTTGTAATATTTACGATTAAATTTATAATTAAAATCTCGAAGAGTGAAACATAGTTACGTTTTTTCTTATAATATCGCTGATTCTTCTTTGTCTTTTATGAAGTTGCTCAGGATAAATCGCAGGGTCACCGAACCATATATGGAAGCAATATTCTAAGTCAGTTATAAGTAGACTTATAGATATATATGATAGATTCAGGAGAGAAAAATTGTCTATCACAGCACAATCAAGCCATTTTCTTAGCAGCTGACCTAGCAATGGATTTATTAGTCTTTCCATTGCATGTAAGCTGACAGCGTTAACCCGAGAAGACGTAACAAGTCACTTTCCTGATAGCATCATTTTATGGAATAAAATAAAGAAACAATGAAAACATTAAATTAAACTATTTTACTGGGTTTCAACGTTTGAGAATTAGAAAACATTCTGTATTCTTGTGTTCTTTATGAAAAAAAAATAAGAAAAAGAAAAAATAAGAAAAAGAAAAAATAATTGTCTCTCGAGAAGCAGTACATTAATAGACCGAGAAATAGTAATTATTTTTCCCTTTTTTTTTCTTTACCAATTCCTTGAGATACGTACAACAATAATTACAAGATCATTCAAGTGTTTGTCTATTAATAAGCCTTATTAGATATGCCCACAAAGTGGTTGCTACTTTTAATGGCCAAACTCAGAAAGAATTATAAAAGTTCAACGGTGAAGTTGACCGAAATAATTAAATTGCTACAAACAAATGTAAGAATTTTTTTTCGCTGAATCAAAAAAAAAAAACAAACAATTTTCCTTTTTAAAAACAAACGATCTGTTTATATTTCTGAGATGAGGTAGTATGTACACTATTTGCATTATTCGGACTATTGTCCTCATCTTTGTCGCCATATTTATTACAACGTTTCGGCCTTCAGTATCTGTTTATATTTCTGAGATGAAGTATTATGTACACTATTTACATTATTCGGACTATTGTCCTCATCTTTGTCGCCATATTTATTACAACGTTTCGGCCTTCAGTATCTGTTTATATTTCTGAGATGAGGTATTATGTACACAATTTACATTATTCGGACTATTGTCCTCATCTTTGTCGCCATATTTATTACAACGTTTCGGCCTTCAGTATCTGTTTATATTTCTGAGATGAGGTATTATGTACACTATTTACATTATTCGGACTATTGTCCTCATCTTTGTCGCCATATTTATTACAACGTTTCGGCCTTCAGTATCTGTCTATATTTCTGAGATGAGGTATTATGTACACAATTTACATTATTCGGACTATTGTCCTCATCTTTGTCGCCATATTTATTACAACGTTTCGGCCTTCAGTATCTGTCTATATTTCTGAGATGAGGTATTATGTACACTATTTACATTATTCGGAATATTGTCTTCATCTATGTTGCCATATTTATTACAACGTTTCGGCCTTCAGTATCTGTTTATATTTCTGAGATGAGGTATTATGTACACTATTTACATTATTCGGACTATTGTCCTCATCTTTGTCGCCATATTTATTACAAGGTTTCGTCCTTCAGTATCTGTCTATATTTCTGAGATGAGGTATTATGTACACAATTTACATTATTCGGACTATTGTCCTCATCTTTGTCGCCATATTTATTACAACGTTTCGGCCTTCAGTATCTGTTTATATTTCTGAGATGAGGTATTATGTACACTATTTACATTATTCGGACTATTGTCCTCATCTTTGTCGCCATATTTATTACAAGGTTTCGTCCTTCAGTATCTGTCTATATTTCTGAGATGAGGTATTATGTACACAATTTACATTATTCGGACTATTGTCCTCATCTTTGTCGCCATATTTATTACAACGTTTCGGCCTTCAGTATCTGTCTATATTTCTGAGATGAGGTATTATGTACACTATTTACATTATTCGGAATATTGTCTTCATCTATGTTGCCATATTTATTACAACGTTTCGGCCTTCAGTATCTGTTTATATTTCTGAGATGAGGTATTATGTACACTATTTACATTATTCGGACTATTGTCCTCATCTTTGTCGCCATATTTATTACAAGGTTTCGTCCTTCAGTATCTGTCTATATTTCTGAGATGAGGTATTATGTACACAATTTACATTATTCGGACTATTGTCCTCATCTTTGTCGCCATATTTATTACAACGTTTCGGCCTTCAGTATCTGTCTATATTTCTGAGATGAGGTATTATGTACACTATTTACATTATTCGGAATATTGTCTTCATCTATGTTGCCATATTTATTACAACGTTTCGGCCTTCAGTATCTGTTTATATTTCTGAGATGAGGTATTATGTACACTATTTACATTATTCGGACTATTGTCCTCATCTTTGTCGCCATATTTATTACAACGTTTCGTCCTTCAGTATCTGTCTATATTTCTGAGATGAGGTATTATGTACACAATTTACATTATTCGGACTATTGTCCTCATCTTTGTCGCCATATTTATTACAACGTTTCGGCCTTCAGTATCTGTCTATATTTCTGAGATGAGGTATTATGTACACTATTTACATTATTCGGAATATTGTCTTCATCTATGTTGCCATATTTATTACAACGTTTCGGCCTTCAGTATCTGTTTATATTTCTGAGATGAGGTATTATGTACACTATTTACATTATTCGAACTATTGTCTTCATCTATGTTGCCATATTTATTACAACGTTTCGTCCTTCAGTATCTGTCTATATTTCTGAGATGATGTATTATGTACACTATTTACATTATTCGGACTATTGTCCTCATCTTTGTCGCCATATTTATTACAACGTTTCGGCTGTTGTACGCTTCGGTCTCGAGAACACATGGCCCAGTGGATAAAGGCGTTGGTTAGATCTAGTGACAGGACCTAAAGAGTGTGAGTTCAATATCTGGTTAAGGCGATGTAGAAGTTGGAGTGGGGAATTAACAGGAGATAAGTGATAACTGACATCCATTATACAAGGCATGTGGAACTAGAACAGTCTACCCCAGTGAGCGAAATAAAGGGTTCAATTCGACATTCCAACCAACTGAAGAAGACCAGAGCGTACAACGGCCGAAACGCTGTAATAAATATAGCGACAAAGATGAGGACAATAGTCCGAATAATGTAAATAGGCCGGTAAATATTGTTAATACTTGTTGTAAAAAGAGCATTTATTTAAATAAATAAATATATATATATATATATATATATATATATATATTATTGGTCAATATACATATATATATATATATATATATATATATTCCCAAGAGGATAGAACCCATGTAGAACTCAATGTCCTGAACAGAGTAAGAATTTTTGAATTTGTAGGTCTGATGAATCGGATCGTGATTACGATTCCAATGTAATAAATTATAACCATGGAATATTAGTGTTTTAGCCTTTTATATTATATATATATATATATATATATATATATATATATATATATATATATATATATATATATATATATATATATATTCTCATCCTTAGTATGAAAGAGAAAGATGAACCAAAAATATCCTTCAAGTTAGAATTTGAAAGCGCTGAAATTTAATCTGTCATGGGGTTGTGTATTTAACGTATGACAACTTATTAATGACGTAAGTAATTATCTCTCTACTACCGTAACGCATCACAGACACGACCAAATAAACATGAATATCAATTGTATTGGACAGAATTACATCCGGTGTTAGCATAGTGACGTGAAGTAAACGTGAGTCACAAACCATCCCAAATCATAGAAATTACATGAAAATCAATATGAACTTTTACTTATCGCTCACCTTCTAAATCGGGCTGGGATAGAGAGTTACTTTCCTAACAATAACCGTGAAAATTTTACGGTTCTCCTATTTTCATTTGTTTCATCATTCATAATTCACAATTTAATGGATGACCAACGTCTTTAGAATTCCATGAATTTAAAGTACACATGAAAATTCCCCTATTGCAACATGTAGCGGAGACTTACTTCGGCGTCGCAAAGGGCCAGGGTCAAGTGTATGTTTTCAAATGAAGTGTGGAGACCTATATACCTAATCTATCTATATTTATATGAAGAAATATAGTCTTAAGGTTTGCTATATTTATGGGATAAAGTGGCCAATATCAGAGATATTGCGAGTGTATATAAAAGTGAAAATTGTAGTCAAGACTTAGAGGCGACAGGCTGTTTCATGCTAGACGCAATCGTCCAGCATGAAACAGCCTGTCGCCTCTAAGTCTTGACTTTCATATTTATAGTACTTTCTTGGAGAGATGAAAGTACACTCTCCTCGAGAGTAATATATATATATATATATATATATATATATATATATATATATATATATATAATAAAAATAAAAAGACATTTTATATGTTTATACGTTTATTTTTATAGATACAAATATTTAAGTAAATGCTCTGTTTTAACGACATTTACCGGCCTGAATGTCCGAGAAATTTTCATAGAAAATATGCGTCCTCCGACAGGAATCGAACCTGTATCCTATACGGATCCGTCACATAGCCTAACGTGCCTCAACCGATTGGGCCACAGAGGAGCGTTTCGTTTAGCATGGTCGATTTTACAGTTTTTAAACACAATTCTCCATGATTTTCTCACATACATTCATATCTGTTCAATGCGTATCATAATGGAAACAAATGACGTCACATATTATGAAATGGACAAAATCTGACAATTATTTTTTAAGACATTTTCTTTATATTTAAGTAAATGATCTGTTTGTAATAAACAGTATTAACAACATTTACTAGCCTGAAATATTTGTATCTATGAAAAGAATGTATGAACATCAAAAAATGTCTTAAAAAATAATTGTCAGACTTTGTCCATTTCATAATGTGTGACATATATATATATATATATATATATATATATATATATATATATATATATGGTACTTTCTCGAAGAGATAAAAGTTCTCTCTCGTTGAGAGTAATATGATATGACCTAAATGACTTGAGGGTTTTAGATCTCGGACATTATTTATGTGATGACCTGATAGCATGTATTGCTATAATTTAGGCATTTTTGAATCGCTAAAATATTCAAGATATCGCTATCAAATTTCTGATATCATTTATTGGATGACCTAATATCAAAGATTGGCCTTTGGGCGTGTTCGGAAAGAATAAATGTTAAGGAATCTATGGCTGTCAGATTTCGAATATTACTTTATATTATGGGATAAGGTAATAGGCAAGTTTTTTTTTTTTATTGTGTAAGCATTTTAGAATAAAGTAAACATGAATGAATCTGTCTGTCAGATATCAGACATTACTTATAGCGTTACCTGGCAACATATATTGTTATCATTTAGTCATGTTAGAATAACTAAAATGTTACTAAATAGCCTGATCCTATCAGACATTACTAGTATGTTTTCTTGAAGCGGGTGCCTCTGCATGAGGGCAAATTTGACCGTTTGTTTTAATGTTCTGACTCAGGCTGTACATGGCAGTCGAGGCAAATATTTGTTAAATCTCCTTCGGCATTTCCTTGTTGGGATTCTTCAGATATCAGCACTTAAAACAGATCTGAAACTTCTAATCAAAGTTGCAGACGTGCTGTCTGAATAGTTGTAAATGGCCGCCATATTGGTCAGTATAATAATAGAAAAAGCATAAAAATGTTAGCAAACTTCGGATATTATATATAGGACGACCTAATATCATGTATCTTTTTATAATTTACGTATTTTAGGAGAGCTAAAATATTTAATTTATCACTCTCAGATTTCAGTCATTATATATAGGACGACCTAATATCATGTATTGTTATTATTCAAGCATTTTAGAGGAGCAAAAATATCATTCCATCTATCGCTATCTGCTTTTGGACATTACATTTACATCATGTAAGCATTTTAGAAGAGTGGAGATATCTTTCAATTTTCGGTCGTTATTTATGGGATGACGTAATATCATGAATTGTTATTATTGAGATCGATAATATCCAATCAGTCGCGATTAGACTTAGAGTATTATTTATAAGGTGACCTACTAGCCGACATTTTTTATCACTTCGTCATTTTAGAATAGACCAGATGCCGTTCAAACAATCTCTATCAGATTCTATGCTGCTTCTGGGATGACTTGACACTTTACCAAATAACTATGTTGAAAAATGAGGAAAATACGCCAATTCTTTTAATGTCACTCATTGTTATCATTCTGTTGTTCTTCAAGAATCTTTGACGCAGATGGATTGTATTCTGTTCCAAATTTCAAAGATGGAATGAAACTACTTACCCTCTTCACTGAAGCCTTAAATTCCATAAACATTGTCGATTTTGTATCTTTAGCATCTGCCTGATTTGCAAGTTATGTGGTGCATACGAAACTATTCTCACCAAACGTGACATGTAAACGCATTAATTGTATCGTAAAAATATTGTCTCGATTTCGAAGCCAGAACAATGATTTATCGTCTTGTACTCTCGCTGAATTTTTCATTTTAATTTTACAAAAAGAAAGAAAATTATCTTCGTCCAAAAGCATTCTGTGACAAGAAATAATATCTTTGAAAAGAATTGATTTTTATTTTTTTAATCATTTCACACCCAAAGTAAGGTAATAAAGCCTCTAAAACGCAAGAGGTTACTGAGTGTTAGAGAATAGGAGAAAAGGAAACCATTAAGAAGAGAGAACCATAAAAGAATAGGAATAAAGAAGGCAAAAGATAATGATTGATTTTGAAGATTGTGGTGACCTTGTTAGGGTCAGAAATAAAGACACAAGAGAGGAATTGAGTTAAACAAATATATTAACAGAAACAGTAATACAAAACATAGACAAACGAGAGTGTTACAGCAAGAATGTTCGGTCAGACTGCCAGAGCTGACTGCTGGAAACTTCCCTCCCTAAAAAGTAGTACCTGCTTCTATTCATAGCCAGGAGAGTCCATGCGTGCGTGGTAAATTACCATAACAAAGATCAAAGTTGGCTGGAAAGCATGAAGCTGGAAAAGAGTTCCACAAGCGAGACGCGCAGAAGAAAATATTATCAGAGGTCTTACGCTTAGATTTAGTCATTTCAACTGTAAAATGGGACCTTACCGCCAATCTAGTACTGCGATTAAATTCATAAAGTCTAGGTACCAAAGAAGAAAGTTCATCATAACAATTACAATGAAAGTATTTACAGAAAAACCATAGGAAAGCTTGGTTCTGGACGTGGGAAAATGACCGAAGCTATGGTGCCATGTCAGGACCAGTAACATTGCAGATTATTCATTGGGTTTCATCAAGAATCTCTAAATACATAGCAGGATCACGAAACCATATGTGGCTGCAATATTCAATGCATGAACAAATAAATGTGAAAGATAGATTCTAGAGAGAAAGATTGTCTAGCACGCACACATCAACTTTCCAAGCAATAGACCTAGCTTTTTGTTTCAGCGGAAAACGTTAGTCAAGAGAAGTCGCAATTATATTATTTTAATGAAGAAACATCAACAATTTAAACCCACGAGATTTTGTGATCGTAATATTAGCTATTTTCACATAAGGAAACATTCGACATTAATTGACCGAACAGCGAATGCTATTATTACTCTTTTTAGTACTGATCGGAGTTTCCTTCCTAACCTTTTGTTCGAAGTAGTGTGGAACGTCAACATCTTGATTATATCATTATTCTCTTTTCTGGTGTGTTAATGGGTAACTAAAATTCATACATACATACATACATATATACATACATATATATATATATATATATATATATATATATATATATATATATATATATATATATATATATATTCCATGATCTGGCATCGCGTCTGCAGTCGCTCTCCCACAGACGTGCCGTCGCCTTCCTCTGTCTTTTTTACAAATACTCTCACGGTAACTGCTCCGATGAGCTGCTTTCGCTGGTTCCCAGACTTCATGAATTTAAGCGTTCAACTAGGCTGGCATCTCGCTCTCACCCTTTCACTATTGAAACTGTTAAATGTAGCCGTCTCTTCTACTCCAATAGCTTCCTGTCTCGCACTTCTCGCCTGTGGAACCACCTTCTCGTTTTTTGTTTCCCTGATAGCTATAATCTCCAACTATACAAATGTAATGTCAATCGACGTCTCCAGATGCCCTGATCTATCCCCTATCCTTCTTTTCATCCTTTCCTCTATCACTTCTCTTTGTTCTCGGTCCAACTCTCTGTAACCCCTTGCGTGCTAGTGGCTTCCCGCCTTGCTTGGGGCGAAACGCTTAATATATATATATATATATATATATGATAATTTTCATATAACAGAGACATACACACGCAGACACACAGACACACACACACATCTATCTATCTATCTATCTATCTATCTATATATATATATATATATATATATATATATATATATATATATATATGTATAAGTGAACATAGAAGTCAACACTTAGAGGCGACAGTCTGTTTCATGCTGGTGCAATCGTCAGGCAACTCTGTGTTGACTTCTATGTTCACTTTTATATTTACAAACGCTCTATCTCTGATATTGAGCACTTTATCCCATAAATATAGCACACTTTAAGACTATATTTCTTCATATATATATATGTATATCACCACTGCTTACCATTTTCCGCTACACAGATCGATTTTGTCAGGTTTTACAGTTTCTAAAGGTATCATTATCAACACCAAGAGTTTTACCGTTTTTTGAGGAAACTAGTTTAATAAATACGTTTAAGTTACAAATCGTAGCATTAGAATGTCATTCCGATGATCAGTGAAAACCTTACAGCACAGCCTTATCAAATTTATAACTTATTGAAGCTTTACAAATTGTCTATGAACAAGATGCATGGCACAAACACATTATTACTCAATCATTGTGCCATCAAATAAGATCTTCATTTACTTCAAAGAGAAATTATATTGAACAATTTAGTTATATTATGATGTAATAGTTATGATATAAGGTAATCATTTGTGCCCAGCCGAATTATTATACACTTTTATTAATTTTTTGTTTTTATTAATTATGATCTAACAAATGATCGAACCAATTTTATTCATTGATTAGCCTCTTTTACAATATTTTACGATTTTTTACACAGTTTTTACTTATCAAATACAGTAAAAAAGATGATTATTTTGCTTGTGGTAATTCATAATTAACATTCTGGTTTGAATATATCAACTTTATTGGGATTTATTCTTGAAATAGTAATTTTTTTAAAACCAGAACTTACAGTACGAGGCCAAAAAAATGGACGCTCCCATAAAAAGTCGATTTTTTGTATTTTTACCAAGACATGTGAGTAATAGAATTCATTTATTAATACAAGGTATTGATATAGGTGTACATATGTACATTATACAAGTCAAAAATGATTTAGTAACGATAACGGTCCTGCCTTAAAGAATGAACGTTATCTCGAGAGGAAGCGCAACGAGGGTAAATTGCAACACTTCCAGTGGCCTAGTCAGAGTCCTGACCGTAACCCAATTGAAAAACCTTTGGGCGATAATGGAGAAGCGTGCTCGTAATAGGAAAGTTAACACAGAAGATGAGCTTTTGCAGGAATTAAAGAAATGCTGGAAAATCTGGCGAAGAACGTTAACTTACGAAAGAATTTAGTCTATAGCATGCCACGAAGAATTGAGGCTGTTATTATAGCAAAAGGTTACCCAACTAAATACTAAATCTTTTTTTTTTACTTGTATAATGTACATATGTATGTATATGTATAGCTGGCCCCTCGCATTCAAGGATACCCGTCTACTAGGGCGGCTAGCCAATCCCTATTGCAGACGCTTGCTCAGGCACATTTGTGTTTATTCAACACCCACAGAGCCCACCTGTGGTTTATACAGCCACTGTGCTGAGCAGACCTTAGTTACAGTTTCTGGGAAAGAGAAAGTTATCTAGCGTGATCAACAATTTGAACAAGGCTAGCACGCCCAAGCCCTCGACCACTATGACTTGTGACTTAATTTAAGCACAGCTATCGACGACCCTCAAAAGTTCCGTCTACCCAATTTCACTCACAAGGCTTGGGTCAACCCGTGGTACGGTTTTTAGGGAGTTTCAAAATGTACATATGTACACCTATATTAATACCATGTATTAATAAACGAATTCTATTACTCACTTGTCTAGGTAAAAATACAAAATTCAACTTTCTACGGGAGCGTCCATTTTTTGGTTTTGTAATGTAGGTATTTCGGTACATTTTTTCAGACGATTTTTAAAACTAAATGCTCAAAAAGCGGTGAAAGCGATGAATTTCTAATATTTGGGGTATGTACTTATCACATCAAACCCCACCCGCTGAGTGCAATAATAATTTTGTAATAAGGAGTGAAAATTCAACCTGCCCTATTGTCCATCTCGTCATTTCGACCACCCCACTGCAACCTTATACTGTTAGAAATAATCATACGATTTGAAACAAAGAAATCTTGTACCGTGTTTGAAACAGACGACTTTAGATAGATATTTAAATGATTTTAAGATTGAAAAATATTTCAATGAGTTTAAATGTTTTGTGTTTTTCCATGTCGACGTTAAGAGATAACGATGTATATTTTTATATAACCACAAACCCAATGAATTAAAAAAAAGGATATTGTCCTACCAACTAACTCTATCACATCTATAATCGAAAAGAATCTATCTAAACTCAACATAAAATTTGTTACTACTACATTCAAAACAATAAAAGACTTAGTCAATACTATACAAAACAATAAGCTAAAACCTGAAGGAGGAGTTTACTCCGTCGCCTGTAATGATTGTCACAAAAAATACATAGGAGAAACCTCAAGGAATCTAAATAAAGGATTATATGAACACAAAAGGGACATTTTACAAAATAATATGTCAAATACATTGGTTGCCCACTGTAACGAGACTGACCACAATTTTACCATAAAAATGTTACTTTGATCAAAGGAGAAAACAATTAACTCCAACGTAAAAGTCTAGAGATTAACTTGATCGCAAGGTCATCTACAGTGAATTTGCGCCATGGCTCTTACAACACTTCACCATTCTTGGCAGATCTTCTAATATCATATTTAACAAAAGTGAAGGAAAGAAAAATAAAAAGACTCTAAATGAATTCGGCTCGATATTAAAAATTTCTAAAATTCCCAGCACCCATTGTTCGTGCGCATGTGTAGTCGCATCAACATAAACAAATTTAGTCCAATGAAGTCCTGATGATGAAACGCGTCAGAAGTAAACTTTTTCTGCTTTCTCCTACAATCTCCCCAAGGATTTTAAAATAAATAAAAAAACGCATTAAAATAAATAAGATAGAAATAAATTACAAAAGATTTAAGATGAAAATACAGTGCTGTTCGATAAAAGTGACTCACCTGATTTTTTTTTACTAAATGTTCTCTTCTCCGATGAAACGAAAGTTGAGCTAAATTCAAAGGATAAGCGATCTAAAATCCGAAGAAAAAGCTTTGAAAGCTCTTTGAATTCAGCAGTAAGTACTGTCAAGCATCCGTTCAGTATAATGTTCTGGGGATGCTTTTCCTTTCATGGAACTGGTTTCTTAAAACCTATTGAAAAGACCCTCAGGAGCGAGCAGTACAAGAGAATTTTAGAGTTTTGTCTGTTCCCTTCTGCTGAAAGGGTGCAAATCGACCCCACCATCCTCATTTTTATGCAGGATAATGCTCCCTGTCACAAATCAAAATTGATGAAGGAATACTTTGATGAGAAGCAGGTGAGTGTTATGACATGGCCGCCCCAATCTCCTGACCTCAACCCCACAGAAAACTTATGGAGCATTATAAAGTACAGGCTCTCGAGAAAGCAGTTGAGCAATAAAGAGGATTCAATTGTGAATTTCATATCTGAATGTAATTCAATGCTTGGAGATGAGATTTGCCAGAACCTGATCAAGTCAATGCCAAAAAGGGTTGAAAACGTTATTCAAAATAAAGGAGGACCCATAGATTATTAAATATTTCGAACTATATTACCTATTATAAATAAATTATACTTCTATTATTCTTTATTTAAAGCTGTTCGGTTATGTTTCTATTGATTACTAGTTGCAGGAAATAAGTGAATCACTTTTTTGCACAGAGTTTTTTCCCTAAATCTCATTTATATCCAAAATTATAATTATCAATAGAATTAGGGTGAGTAAACTTTTTTACTATGTAGTCGCAAAGGGGTCTTTATATTAGTAAGATTAAAAATTAGTTTGACCACCAAAACAATAGGCGAAAAAAATTTTTAAGTAAAAAAATATGGTGACTCACTTTTATCGAACAGCACTGTACATTGCAAATGCTTTTACAAAAAAAACCCAAAAAAACTACAAATAATATGATCGCAGGAATTCATTAAAAATATAAACGAAAAGGATTGTCATCTATGGCCAGGATTTATTATTTACCATTCACTGACTACATTTTGACAGTAAAATTAAAATAATGAAATTTTTTCAAAATGTCTTCGGATGACAACTGAAAAATGTCACTTTGGGTTTGGTTCATACTTGTCTCGTCAACCGTGATATCATAAGCACTCCTTTTTAAATCCTTTGTATTATATTTCCATCTAATAATTATTTTAATTTATCTCGATCTAAAAAAAAAACATTTTAGTGTATTTCTATTTTAAAACCATTTTTTCATCTTAAAATTGTAACATTGTTCGAAAAGTCATTTAAACTATTCTGATATATTTTTATCGTAAAATTATTCACAATTTATTTTACTTTTAAAATAAATTGTGATATATTTCTATCGTAAAGCCATTTACAAGATACTTTTATCGTAAATCGTTAGCAGTTTATTTTAATCTTAAAATTATTAGTAATGCATTTCTACCCCAAGATTAACTGGAAAGTATTTTTTCAGTAGAACGGAATTATTTTCTCGGTAGAACGGAACTATTTTCTCAGTAGAACGGAATTATTTTCTCGGTAGAACGGAACTATTTTCTCAGTAGAACGGAACTATTTTCTCAGAAAAACAGAAGTGTATGGTCAGTAGAACAGAATTATTTTTTTCAATAGAACGGATGTGTCTTGTCAGTAGAATGAGAGTATTTTGCAATAGAACGGATTTGTTTTCTCAGAAGTATACAAGTGTATTGTCAATAGAATGGAAACGTCTTGTTAGGAGAACGGAAGTTTTTTTCACAGTAGAATGGAAGTGTTTTATTAGAAGAATGGAAGGGTTTTCCCTACAGAAACGCGCCACTCCAAGAGGTAATCATTTTAAATTTCAGTCTGCTATGTAAATTCATTATAAATTTCTCCCTTTGTTAAAGTCATGAAAAATACTCATTCTCCATAACAAAGCATATTCTTGATTACCTTACGAAATTTTAAAAAAATCCAAGTTAAAATTTTATAAAAGTTAATATTTATACTACGAACGTAGGTTGGAAATTTCATAGGCTATGAAGAAATGATGCTAGATCTGTGAAATCTTGCATGCATTAATTTCAATACCTCTTATTAATAACTGAATTGTTTCTTTGCTGTTACGATGTTTGGCTGAACAATTCATAGGTTAACTATTATTGGATATAAACTCCTATATTTTACGGCCAATAAGTGAAGTACAAATAAGTAAGAGAGGCTTTCAAATAAATCTCACTAAATTCAGTAAATACGAAAAACCTTTTACAATTTTGTACAAACACGGCTACAAAATTAAATCACTGGTTTCTGGAACCTGATTGGATATGACAAGTCACGTGATGTGCTTTCTACGACGTCCGCACAGTTGAACTCCAAATGACCTGGGAGTAGGTTATTAAATACATTCCCTCGCAAAATTCAGCCAGCGATTCGTAATCGACCCCGATCAAAATAAAATAAAAAAAAATTTATATAAGATAAAAAATAAAAATAAAAACAAGCAAAATAATTTGACCCAAATAAATAAACAAATAAACGACTTCCGGTAAAATAACCGCCAAAATAGACTACCCACAATAAGATATATAAACAAATTTTTACTACGTTTATAAAAACACCGATCAAAATAAAATAAATAAATAAATAAAATATATAAGATAAAAAATAAAAATAAAAACAAGCAAAATATTTTGACACAAATAAATAGATAAACAAATAAACGACTTCCGGTAAAATAACCGCCAAAATTGACTACCCCCATCTGCGGATCATGAGAAATATACACAGAAATTGTCGAGACTAAATAAATGAAGCGAGTAAAAGAGTTTGTCTTTGATTTATTACACGCAGATATAATGGGCGGCAATGCAAAATGAGTTTCTTGCTGTGGGTCGCAATAAAAGCAAGTTTGAACGGCACTCTAGATTCTAGAGGGCTTAATAGATAGTGACATTACAAATGCCCGGATGTGAACACATAGACATGGATATGATGCTGAGCAAGGTTCCAAATGTTAGAAAATTAAAAGCACAGTTAGAATCGTGTGAAAGACAAACAACGCCTTTGCCGCGTGTTTGTTATTTTTTTTTATTTATTTATCATTTTTTGTTGTTGTTGTTGCAAACAGGGGCGTAATTACATTTCTGTAAACATATCCCCCCCCCCCATCTGCTTCGACACTTTGATGGCAGAAGTCCATTTTAAATTCCTTTCTGTTAGAGGCAATCAAGCAATCAAATATTTCAAATGTTTATAATTGTTTCATGATAAAGTGGCCTCCTTCAAAACTACGCAATTTTTTTGGAGTGACTCTTATAGCCCTCTTGACTAAAACTATTGAGTTAAATTGAACGAGAAACAGCTCATGGGGCAAAGGCATTTTCGTTTGCTATCTGACTTACATAGGAACAAAACTGTGTCAAATTCTATTTAATCAAGTCAATGTTTTCACACTAGAAATGTCATTAATCTACCAATGGTTATGAAATGTTCAGAATATAATTACATAAGACAATGTACTAGAGGCTCTAATCTATTCCGAATTGGCTAAGGTTCTCACTTCACACGGCTTTTCTTTCAGATAAACAATATGGCTTTTTGTTTTCGATGCCTTAATGATTATTACTGAATTTGTCTGGCAGGCTCGACTCGGGCGGTGGATTTAGATATCTGAGCAGTGTTCTGAACTCATTATGACCTCCAGTTTTTTTTAAGCCCCCCAAAATAAACGAGACAATAATTTAATAAAATTCGCATTTTTTTTATTTCATTTATTATATATATATTATCGGTGGAGTAATGGAGAGCCGAGTTCGAATTCCAGTCGAATCCATTCCATTCACTTACGTGCTAATACCCTTGGGAAAGGTTTAAAGCCTCTTCTTCTCCCTCCAACTATAGGTAAATAGCAGGATGGACGGGGCTCTATAGTCTTGGTGACAACAGGTCGACTGCAACATACTGCGGGAAAAATATACCTCGTCAGTCATGTATCGAGGGATACATGATCACCTACGCGTGTATCACACATGACACGTAACTGACTGATATATATTATCATTATTATATTCATTTGAAGTTATATATACATGGTTTTTATTATTTATTACAGCTTTTTACAGTTACCGGGTTTTTGTGTATTAGTATTTGTTTTGTACAACTAACCTGAAGATTGATTGTCTTATTTTCCATACCTAAAATTATATTTATCAACATTCCACTTCATTCTCTCGTTCGAGTAGTGCTGTCAAAAGAGTAGTATTTTTATTTTATGTTACAAATAATGACTTCCTAATTTCTGAGTATTTTACGCTAAAATATCTATTTATATTTTTGCTTCTGTTATCTTTTTCCACAATTATCAAACTATTCGATGTTTCTATCTATATTTCTGAGATGAGGTATTATGTACATTATTTACATTAATCGGACTATTGTCCTCATCTTTGTCGCTATATTTATTACACCTTTTTGGCCGTTGTGCACTCCGGTCTTCTTCAGGTGTTTGGAATGTCGAACTGAACCCTTTATTTCGCTCACTGGGGTAGACTGTTCTAGTTCTACGTGCCATGTTTGTGTTTATTTATTTTACGATTTTTTCCTAATTTGTCTTCTTTTTTTTTAGGGTTTTTGTTTATCTAACTTAATCCAGGGTGTATCAAAAGTACTTTTACAAACTTTGAGGTCGGTTTCCTAAAACCAAAAAAAGGACAAAAGTCCATATAATCTTATGTCCGCAAATCCTACGTTTTTGAGTTATTTTGTTTAAGTAGAGTTTACGGTTGATGGCGCTGTGTCGTCACGTAGATTAGGTTACATTTGTCATTCGTGTACATTTGTGGCTAGTCTGTCTTCAGTGTTTAATGTGTGTAGTAGCGAGTTAACTGAGAAGTGTTCCATTTAACAATGGCTGGATATTCATATCGGGAGCAGGCAGAGAGGATTTTTAGATACGGCCACACGAATGATAATGAACGTGAAGTTGCACGGCTGTATCAGATTCCGTTTCCAGACCGAAGGCAACCGAGTCGTCGAACCTTTTTTGGTATGAAGAACCCGCCTCCAATGTTTGTAAAATTATTTTTGATACATCTATATAATTCGCCAATCGTTTCTCTTGCGTGGAAAGCGTTTGACCTTACTATTATTAGCATAAAGAAAACGGAGGTTATCCACCAGCAGCCTCCACTTGCAAAGCAGATTCGGGGTGTCAGACAACCTGTACCAGTTCATCAATTCCCAGACATTCCTATGCAGATTGAAGCGAAGAACTTGAAGGATGTGAAGTCTTTTACATATTTATGAAGCAAGATGAATGCAAATGCATTCTTTGGTG
This sequence comes from Acanthosepion esculentum, assembly GCA_964036315.1. NCBI lineage: Eukaryota > Metazoa > Mollusca > Cephalopoda > Sepiida > Sepiidae > Acanthosepion > Acanthosepion esculentum. The sequence goes on from OZ038510.1 coordinate 3,498,227, forward strand.
AGGAAATAACCAATCGGATCACCAAAGCTACAAGTGCATTAGGGAAACTTCGCCTCCAATTATGGAATGAGAGAGGAATCGAATTGGGCACGAAAATATGGCAGCCTTTTATACGACACTGTTGTGTAAGGCTCAGGAGCCAAACCGATAAAGATGGCAGATAATCTCGTGACTTTTGTAGATTAGGGACGGACAAATTTCCACAAAGCTAGCATTCGTATTTGCAGCGAATTTCATATTCATCTTAGGGAGGGGTTAATCCTCCTAAGGCGAATTAAATATTAATCATAAGTAGGGGTTAACCTACTCAAGCCAAACCGATGAAGATGTCAGGTAATCAGGATATTCTTGACGCTAACGGACGGAAATATATCCTACAAGCTAGCATTCGTATTTGCGGTGAATTTAATATTAATCATGAGTAGGTGTTAATCCACTCAAGCCAAACAGATAAAGATGTCAGATAATCTGGTGATTCAGGTCGCTTAAGGACAGAAAATTATCCTACTAGCTAGCATTAGTATGTGCGGCGAATTTCATATTAATCATAAATAGGGGGTAATCAACTCAAGCCAAACGGATGAACATGTCAGATAATCTGGAGATTCTTGTCGCTTAAGGACGGACAAATATCCTACAAGCTAGCATTTCCATTTCCGGTGAATTTAATATTCATCATGAGGAGTGTTTAATGCACTCAAGCCAAACCGATGAAGATGAGATAATCCTTTAATACTTGTACGTACGGAAAAATATCCTGCAAGGTAGCATTCGTATTTGCGGCGAATTTAATATTAATCATCAGTAGGGGTTAATCCACTCAAACCAAACCGATGAAGAAGGCAGATAACCTGGTGGCACTTGTCGATAACTGACGGACAAATATCCTACAAGCTAGCATTCGTATTTGCGGCGAAATTAATATTCATCATAAGGAGTGTTCAATCCACTCAAGCCAGACCGATGAAGATGGCAGAAAATCTCGTGCATCTTGTCGGTTACGGACGGACAAATATCCTACAAGCTGGCACTCATATTTGCGGCGAAATTAATATTCATCATATGGAGTGTTCAATCCACTCAAGCCAAACCGATGAAGATGGCAAATAATCTCGTGACTCTCGTCGCTTACGGACGGACAAATATCCTACAAGCTGGCATTCCTATTTGGGGCGAATTTAATATTCATCATTAGGAGTGTTCAATCCACTCAAGCCAAACCGATGAAGATGGCAAATAATCTCGTGACTCTCGTCGCTTACGAACGGACAAATATCCTACAAGCTGGCATTCCTATTTGCGGCGAATTTAATGTTCATCATAAGAAGTGTTCAATCAACTCAAGCCAAACCGATGAAGATGGCAGATAATCTCGTGACTTTTGTCACTGACGGACATACAAATATCCTACAAGCAAGCATTCATATTTGCGGCGAATTAAATATTCATCATAAGAAGTGTTCAATCCACTCAAGCCAAACCGATGACGATGGCAGATAATCTCGTGACTTTTGTCGCTTACGGACGGACAAATATCCTACAAGCTATCATTACTATTTGCGGCGAATTTAATATTCATCATAAGAAGTGTTCAATCAACTCAAGCCAAACCGATGAAGATGGCAGATAATCTCGTGACTTTTGTCACTGACGGACATACAAATATCCTACAAGCAAGCATTCATATTTGCGGCGAATTTAATATTCATCATCAGAAGTGTTCAATCCACTCAAGCCAAACCGATGACGATGGCAGATAATCTCGTGACTTTTGTTGCTGGCGGAGGGACAAATATCCTACAAGCTAGCATTCATATTTGCGGCGAATTTAATATTCATCATAAGGAGTGTTCAATCCACTCAAGCCAAACCGATGACGATGGCAGATAATCTCGTGACATTTGTCGCTGTCGGACGGACGGTCAAATATCCTACAAGCTATCATTCATATTTGCGGCGAATTTAATATTAGTCATAAGAAGTGTTCAATCCACTCAAGCCAAACCGATGAAGATGGCAGATAATCTCGTGACTTTTGTCGCTGACGGACGGACAATTATCCTACAAGCTATCATTCATATTTGCGGCGAAATTAATATTCATCATATGGAGTGTTCAACCCACTCAAGCCAAACCGATGAAGATGGCAAATAATCTCGGTACTCTCGTCAATTACGGACGGACAAATATCCTACAAGCTGGCATTCCTATTTGGGGCGAATTTAATATTCATCATTAGGAGTGTTCAATCCACTCGAGCCAAACCGTTGAAGATGGCAAATAATCACGTGACTCTCGTCGCTTACGGACGGACAAATATCCTACAAGCTGGCATTCCTATTTGCGGCGAATTTAATATTCATCATTAGGAGTGTTCAATCAACTCAAGCCAAACCGATGACGATGGCAGATAATCTCGTGACTTTTGTCGCTGACGGACGGACAAATATCCTACGAGCTATCATTCATATTTGCGGCGAATTTAATATTCATCATAAGAAGTGTTCAATCCACTCAAGCCAAACCGATGAAGATGGCAGATAATCTCGTGACTTTTGTCGCTGACGGACGGACAAATATCCTACAAGCTATCATTCATATTTGCGGCGAAATTAATATTCATCATATGGAGTGTTCAACCCACTCAAGCCAAACCGATGAAGATGGCAAATAATCTCGGTACTCTCGTCAATTACGGATGGACAAATATCCTACAAGCTGGAATTCCTATTTGGGGCGAATTTAATATTCATCATTAGGAGTGTTCAATCCACTCGAGCCAAACCGTTGAAGATGGCAAATAATCTCGTGACTCTCGTGGCTTACGGAAGGACAAATATCCTACAAGCTGGGATTCCTATTTGCGGCGAATTTCATATTCATCATTAAGAGTGTTCAATCCACTCAAGCCAAACCGATGACGATGGCAGATAATCTCGTGACTTTGTCGCTGAGGGACGGACAAATATCCTACATGCTAGCATTCATATTTGCGGCGAATTTAATATTCATCATGAGAAGTGTTCAATCCACTCAAGCCAAACCGATGACGATGGTAGATAATCTCGTGACATTTGTCGCTGACGGACGGACAAATATCCTACAAGATATCATTCCTATTTGCGGCGAATTTAATATTCATCATAAGAAATGTTCAATCCACTCAAGCCAAACCAAAGAAGATGGCAGATAATCTCGTGACTTTTGTCACTGACGGACGGACAAATATCCTACAAGCAAGCATTCATATTTGCGGCGAATTTCATATTCATCATTAAGAGTGTTCAATCCACTCAAGCCAAACCGATGACGATGGCAGATAATCTCGTGACTTTTGTCGCAGACGGACGGACAAATATCCTACGAGCTATCATTCATATTTGCGGCGAATTTAATATTCATCATAAGAAGTGTTCAATCCACTCAAGCCAAACCGATGACGATGGCAGATAATCTCGTGACTTTTGTCGCAGACGGACGGACAAATATCCTACGAGCTATCATTCATATTTGCGGCGAAATTAATATTCATCATATGGAGTGTTCAATCCACTCAAGCCAAACCGATGAAGATGGCAAAATATCTCGTGACTCTCGTCAATTACGGACGGACAAATATCCTACAATCTAGCATTCATATTTGCGGCGAATTTAATATTCATCATAAGAAGTGTTCAATCCACTCAAGCCAAACCGATGACGATGGCAGATAATCTCATGAATATTGTCGCTTACGGACGGACAAATATCCTACAAGCTAGCATTCATATTTGCGGCGAATTTAATATTCATCATAAGAAGTGTTCAATCCACTCAAGCCAAACCGATGACGATGGCAGATAATCTCGTGACTTTTGTCGCTGACGGACGGACAAATATCCTACAAGCTATCATTCCTATTTGCGGCGAATTTAATATTCATCATAAGAAGTTTTCAATCCACTCAAGCCAAACCGATGAAGATGGTAGATAATTTCGTGACTTTTGTCACTGACGGACGGACAAATATCCTACAAGCAAGCATTCATATTTGCGGCGACTGTAATATTCATCATAAGAAGTGTTCAATCCACTCAAGCCAAACCGATGACGATGGCAGATAATCTCGTGACTTTTGTTGCTGACGGAGGGACAAATATCCTACAAGCTAGCATTCATATTTGCGGCGAATTTAATATTCATCATAAGAAGTGTTCAATGAACTCAAGCCAAACCGATGAAGATGGCAAATAATCGCGTGACTTTTGTCGCTGACGGACGGACAAATATCCTACAAGCTAGCATTCATATTTGCAGCGAATTTAATATTCATCATAAGAAGTGTTCAATCCACTCAAGCCAAACCGATGACGATGGCAGATAATCACGTGACTTTCGTCGCTGACGGACGGACAAATATCCTACAAGCTAGCATTCATATTTGCGGCGAATTTAATATTCATAATAAGAAATGATCAATCCACTCAAGCCAAACCGATGACGACGGCAGATAATCTCATGAATATTGTCGCTTACGGACGGACAAATATCCTACGAGCTAGCATTCATATTTGCGGCGAATTTAATATTCATCATAAGAAGTGTTCAATCCACTCAAGCCAAACCGCTGACGATGGCAGATAATCACGTGACTTTTTTCGCTGACGGACGGACAAATATCCTACAAGCTAGCACTCATATTTGCGGCGAATTTAATATTCATCATAAGAAATGATCAATCCACTCAAGCCAAACCGATGACGATGGCAGATAATCTCGTGACTTTTGTCGCTGACGGACGGACAAATATCCTACGAGCTAGCATTCATATTTGCGGCGAATTTAATATTCATCATAAGAAGTATTCAATCCACTCAAACCAAACCGATGACGATGGCAGATAATCTCGTGACTTTTGTCGCTGACGGACGGACAAATATCCTATAAGCTAGCATTCATATTTGCGGCGAATTTATTATTCATCATAAGAAGTGTTCAATCCACTCAAGCCAAACAGATGAAGATGGCAGATAATCTCGTGACTTTTGTCACTGACGGACGGACAAATATCCTACAAGTAAGCATTCATATTTGCGGCGACTGTAATATTCATCATAAGAAGTGTTCAATCCACTCAAGCCAAACCGATGACGATGGCAGATAATCTCGTGACTTTTGTTGCTGACGGAGGGACAAATATCCTACAAGCTAGCATTCATATTTGCGGCGAATTTAATATTCATCATAAGAAGTGTTCAATCCACTCAAGCCAAAACGATGAAGATGGCAAATAATCTCGTGACTTTTGTCACTGACGGACAGACAAATATCCTACAAGCAAGCATTCATATTTGCGGGGAATTTAATATTCATCATAAGAAGTGTTCAATCCACTCAAGCCAAACCGATGACGATGGCAGATAATCTCGTGACTTTTGTCGCTGACGGACGGACAAATATCCTAGAAACTATCATTACAATTTGCGGCGAATTTAATATTCATCATAAGAAGTGTTCAATCCACTCAAGCCAAACCGATGAAGATGGCAGATAATCTCGTGACTTTTGTCACTGACAGATAAATATCCTACAAGCAAGCAATCATATTTGCGGCGAATTTAATATTCATCATAAGAAGTGTTCAATCAACTCAAGCCAAACCGATGACGATGGCAGATAATCTCGTGACTTTTGTCACTGGCGGACAGACAAATATCCTACAAGCAAGCATTCATATTTGCGGGGAATTTAATATTCATCATAAGAAGTGTTCAATCCACTCAAGCCAAACCGATGACGATGGCAGATAATCTCATGACTTTTGTCGCTGACGGACGGACAAATATCCTACAAGCTGTCATTCCTATTTGCGGCGAATTTAATATTCATCATTAAGAGTGTTCAATCCACTGAAGCCAAACCGATGACGATGGCAGATAATCTCGTGACTTTTGTCGCTGACGGACGGACAAATATCCTAAAAGCTAGCATTCATATTTGCGGCGAATTTAATATTCATCATAAGAAGTGTTCAATCCACTCAAGCCAAACCGATGACGATGGCAGATAATCTCGTGACTTTTGTCGCTGACGGACGGACAAATATCCTACAAGCTATCATTCCTATTTGCGGCGAATTTAATATTCATCATAAGAAGTGTTCAATCCACTCAAGCCAAACCGATGACGATGGCAGATAATCTCGTGACTTTTGTTGCTGACGGAGGGACAAATATCCTACAAGCTAGCATTCATATTTGCGGCGAATTTAATATTCATCATAAGAAGTGTTCAATGAACTCAAGCCAAACCGATGACGATGGCAGATAATCGCGTGACTTTTGTCGCTGACGGACGGACAAATATCCTACAAGCTATCATTCCTATTTGCGGCGAATTTAATATTCATCATAAGAAGTTTTCAATCCACTCAAGCCAAACCGATGAAGATGGTAGATAATTTCGTGACTTTTGTCACTGACGGACGGACAAATATCCTACAAGCAAGCATTCATATTTGCGGCGACTGTAATATTCATCATAAGAAGTGTTCAATCCACTCAAGCCAAACCGATGACGATGGCAGATAATCTCGTGACTTTTGTTGCTGACGGAGGGACAAATATCCTACAAGCTAGCATTCATATTTGCGGCGAATTTAATATTCATCATAAGAAGTGTTCAATGAACTCAAGCCAAACCGATGACGATGGCAGATAATCGCGTGACTTTTGTCGCTGACGCACGGACTAATATCCTATAAGCTAGCATTCATATTTGCGGCGAATTTAATATTCATCATAAGAAATGATCAATCCACTCAAGCCAAACCGATGACGACGGCAGATAATCTCATGAATATTGTCGCTTACGGACGGACAAATATCCTACGAGCTAGCATTCATATTTGCGGCGAATTTAATATTCATCATAAGAAGTGTTCAATCCACTCAAGCCAAACCGATGACGATGGCAGATAATCACGTGACTTTCGTCGCTGACGGACGGACAAATATCCTACAAGCTATCATTACTATTTGCGGCGAATTTAATATTCATCATAAGAAATGATCAATCCACTCAAGCCAAACCGATGACGACGGCAGATAATCTCATGAATATTGTCGCTTACGGACGGACAAATATCCTACAAGCTAGCATTCATATTTGCGGGGAATTTAATATTCATCATAAGAAGTGTCCAATCCACTGAAGCCAAACCGATGACGATGGCAGATAATCTCGTGACTTTCGTCGCTGACGGACGGACAAATATCCTACGAGCTATCATTCATATTTGCGGCGAATTTAATATTCATCATAAGAAGTGTTCAATCCACTCAAGCCAAACCGATGACGATGGCAGATAATCTCGTGACTTTTGTCACTGACGGACGGACAAATATCCTATAAGCTATAATTCATATTTGCGGCGAAATTAATAGTGATCATATGGAGTGTTCAATCCACTCAAGCCAAACCGATGAAGATGGCAAATGATCTCGTGACTCTCGTCAATTACGGACGGACAAATATCCTACAAGCTAGCATTCATATTTGCGGCGAATTTAATATTCATCATAAGAAGTGTTCAATCCACTCAAGCCAAACCGATGACGATGGCAGATAATCTCATGAATATTGTCGCTTACGGACGGACAAATATCCTACAAGCTAGCATTCATATTTGCGGCGAATTTAATATTCATCATAAGAAGTGTTCAATCCACTCAAGCCAAACCGATGAGGATGGCAGATAATCTCGTGACTTTTGTCGCTGACGGACGGACAAATATCCTACAAGATATCATTCCTAGTTGCGGCGAATTTAATATTCATCATAAGAAGTGTTCAATCCACTCAAGCCAAACCGATGACGATGGCAGATAATCTCGTGTCGTTTGTCGCTGACGGACGGACAAATGTCCTACAAGCTAGCATTCATATTTGCGGCGAATTTAATATTCATCATAAGAAGTGTTCAATCCACTCAAGCCAAACCGATGAAGATGGCAGATAATCTCGTGACTTTTGTCACTGACGGACGGACAAATATCCTACAAGCAAGCATTCATATTTGCGGCGACTGTAATATTCATCATAAGAAGTGTTCAATCCACTCAAGCCAAACCGATGACGATGGCAGATAATCTCGTGACTTTTGTCGCTGACGGACGGACAAATATCCTAAAAGTTAGCATTCATATTTGCGGCGAATTTAATATTCATCATAAGAAGTGTTCAATGAACTCAAGCCAAACCGATGACGATGGTAGATAATCTCATGAATATTGTCGCTTACGGACGGACAAATATCCTACAAGCTAGCATTCATATTTGCGGCGAATTTAATATTCATCATAAGAAGTGTTCAATCCACTCAAGCCAAACCGATGACGATGGCAGATAATCGCGTGACATTGTCGCTGACGGACGGACAAATATCCTACAAGCTAGCATTCATATTTGCGGGGAATTTAATATTCACCATAAGAAGTGTCCAATCCACTCAAGCCAAACCGATGACGATGGCAGATAATCTCGTGACTGTTGTCGCTGACGGACGGACAAATATCTTACAAGCTATCATTACTATTTGCGGCCAATTTAATATTCATCATAAGAAGTGTTCAATCCACTCAAGCCAAACCGATGAAGATGGCAGATAATCTCGTGACTTTTGTCACTGACAGACAAATATCCTACAAGCAAGCATTCATATTTGCGGCGAATATAATATTCATCATAAGAAGTGTTCAATCCACTCAAGCCAAACCGATGACGATGGCAGATAATCTCGTGACATTTGTCGCTGGCGGAAAGACAAATATCCTACAAGCTAGCATTCATATTTGCGGCGAATTTAATATTCATCATAAGAAGTGTTCAATCCACTCAAGCAAAACAGATGACGATGACAGATAATCTCGTGACTTTTGTCGCTGACGCACGGACTAATATCCTACAACCTAGCATTCATATTTGCTGTGAATTTAATATTCATCATAAGAAGTGTTCACTCCACACAAGCCAAACCGATAAAGATGGCAGATAATCTCGTGACTTTTGTCGCTGACGGACGGAATAATATCCTACAAGCTATCATTCCTATTTGCGGCAAATTTAATATTCATCATAATAAGTGTTCAATCCACTCAAGCCAAACCGATGAAGATGGCAGATAATCTCGTGACTTTTGTCACTGACGGACGGACAAATATTCTACAAGCAAGCATTCATATCTGCAGCGAATTTAATATTCATCATAAGAAGTGTTCAATCCACTCAAGCCAGACCGATGGCGATGGCAGATAATCTCGTGACTTTTGTCGCTGACGGAGGGACAAATATCCTACAAGCTAGCCTTCATATTTGCGGCGAATTTTATATTCATCATAAGAAGTGTTCAATCCACTAAAGCCAAACCGATGACGATGGCAGATAATCTCTTGAAATTTGTCGCTGACGCACGGACAAATATCCTACAAGCTTTCATTCATATTTGCGGCGAATTTAATATTCATCATAAGAAGTGTTCAATCCACTCAAGCCAAACCGATGACGATGTCAGACAATCTCGTGACTTTTGTCGCTGACGGACGGACAAATATCCTATAATCTAGCATTCATATTTGCGGCGAATTTATTATTCATCATAAGAAAGGTTCAATCCACTCAAGCCAAACCGATGAAGATGGCAGATAATCTCGTGACTTTTGTCGCTGACGGACGGATAATATACTACAAGCTATCATTCATATTTGCGGCGAAATTAATATTCATCATATGGAGTGTTCAATCCACTCAAGCCAAACCGATGGAGATGGCAAATAATCTCGTGACTCTCGTCGCTTACGGACGGACAAATATCCTACAAGCTGGCATTCCTATTTGCGGCGAATTTAATATTCACCATTAGGAGTGTTCAATCCACTCAAGCCAAACCGTTGAAGATGGCAAATAATCTCGTGTCTCTCGTCGCTTACGGACGGACAAATATCCTACAAGCTGGCATTCCTATTTGCGGCGAATTTAATATTCATCATTAGGAGTGTTCAATCCACTCAAGCCAAACCGATGAAGATGGCAAATAATCTCGTGACTCTCGTGGCTTACGGAAGGACAAATATCCTACAAGCTGGCATTCCTATTTGCGGCGAATTTAATATTCATCATTAGGAGTGTTAAATCCACTCAAGCCAAACCGTTGAAGATGGCAAATAATCTCGTGTCTCTCGTCGCTTACGGACGGACAAATATACTACAAGCTGGCATTCCTATTTGCGGCGAATTTAATATTCATCATTAGGAGTGTTCAATCAACTCAAGCCAAACCGATGAAGATGGCAAATAATCTCGTGACTCTCGTGGCTTACGGAAGGACAAATATCCTACAAGCTGGCATTCCTATTTGCGGCGAATTTAATATTCATCATTAGGAGTGTTCAATCCACTCAAGCCAAACCGTTGAAGATGGCAAATAATCTCGTGTCTCTCGTCGCTTACGGACGGACAAATATACTACAAGCTGGCATTCCTATTTACGGCGAATTTAATATTCATCATTAGGAGTGTTCAATCAACTCAAGCCAAACCGATGAAGATGGCAAATAATCTCGTGACTCTCGTGGCTTACGGAAGGACAAATATCCTACAAGCTGGCATTCCTATTTGCGGCGAATTTAATATTCATCATTAGAAGTGTTCAATCCACTCAAGCCAAACCGTTGAAGATGGCAAATAATCTCGTGTCTCTCGTCGCTTACGGACGGACAAATATACTACAAGCTGACATTGCTATTTGCGGCGAATTTAATATTCATCATTAGGAGTGTTCAATCAACTCAAGCCAAACCGATGAAGATGGCAAATAATCTCGTGACTCTCGTGGCTTACGGAAGGACAAATATCCTACAAGCTGGCATTCCTATTTGCGGCGAATTTAATATTCATCATTAGGAGTGTTCAATCCACTCAAGCCAAACCGTTGAAGATGGCAAATAATCTCGTGTCTCTCGTCGCTTACGGACGGACAAATATACTACAAGCTGGCATTCCTATTTGCGGCGAATTTAATATTCATCATTAGGAGTGTTCAATCAACTCAAGCCAAACCGATGAAGATGGCAAATAATCTCGTGACTCTCGTGGCTTACGGAAGGACAAATATCCTACAAGCTGGCATTCCTATTTGCGGCGAATTTAATATTCATCATTAGGAGTGTTCAATCCACTCAAGCCAAACCGTTGAAGATGGCAAATAATCTCGTGTCTCTCGTCGCTTACGGACGGACAAATATCCTACAAGCTGGCATTCCTATATGCGGCGAATTTAATATTCATCATTAGGAGTGTTCAATCAACTCAAGCCAAACCGATGAAGATGGCAAATAATCTCGTGACTCTCGTGGCTTACGGAAGGACAAATATCCTACAAGCTGGCATTCCTATTTGCGGCGAATTTAATATTCATCATTAGGAGTGTTCAATCAACTCAAGCCAAACCGTTGAAGATGGCAAATAATCTCGTGTCTCTCGTCGCTTACGGACGGACAAATATCCTACAAGCTGGCATTCCTATTTGCGGCGAATTTAATATTCATCATTAGGAGTGTTCAATCCACTCAAGCCAAACCGATGAAGATGGCAAATAATCTCGTGATTCTCGTGGCTTACGGAAGGACAAATATCCTACAAGCTGGCATTCCTATTTGCGGCGAATTTAATATTCATCATTAGGAGTGTTCAATCCACTCAAGCCAAACCGTTGAAGATGGCAAATAATCTCGTGTCTCTCGTCGCTTACGGACGGACAAATATCCTACAAGCTGGCATTCCTATTTGCGGCGAATTTAATATTCATCATTAGGAGTGTTCAATCCACTCAAGCCAAACCGATGAAGATGGCAAATAATCTCGTGACTCTCGTGGCTTACGGAAGGACAAATATCCTACAAGCTGGCATTCCTATTTGCGGTGAATTTAATATTCATCATTAGGAGTGTTCAATCCACTCAAGCCAAACCGCTGAAGATGGCAAATAATCTCGTGTCTCTCGTCGCTTACGGACGGACAAATATACTACAAGCTGGCATTCCTATTTGCGGCGAATTTAATATTCTTCATTAGGAGTGTTCAATCAACTCAAGCCAAACCGATGAAGATGGCAAATAATCTCGTGACTCTCGTGGCTTACGGAAGGACAAATATCCTACAAGCTGGCATTCCTATTTGCGGCGAATTTAATATTCATCATTAGGAGTGTTCAATCCACTCAAGCCAAACCGTTGAAGATGGCAAATAAACTCATGTCTCTCGTCGCTTACGGACGGACAAATATACTACAAGCTGGCATTCCTATTTGCGGCGAATTTAATATTCATTATTAGGAGTGTTCAATCAACTCAAGCCAAACCGATGAAGATGGCAAATAATCTCGTGACTCTCGTGGCTTACGGAAGGACAAATATCCTACAAGCTGGCATTCCTATTTGCGGCGAATTTAATATTCACCATTAGGAGTGTTCAATCCACTTAAGCCAAACCGTTGAAGATGGCAAATAATCTCGTGTCTCTCGTCGCTTACGGACGGACAAATATCCTACAAGCTGGCATTCCTATTTGCGGCGAATTTAATATTCATCATTAGGAGTGTTCAATCCACTCAAGCCAAACCGATGAAGATGGCAAATAATCTCGTGACTCTCGTGGCTTACGGAAGGACAAATATCCTACAAGCTGGCATTCCTATTTGCGGCGAATTTAATATTCATCATTAGGAGTGTTCAATCCACTCAAGCCAAACCGTTGAAGATGGCAAATAATCTCGTGTCTCTCGTCGCTTACGGACGGACAAATATACTACAAGCTGGCATTCCTATTTGCGGCGAATTTAATATTCATCATTAGGAGTGTTCAATCCACTGAAGCCAAACCGATGAAGATGGCAAATAATCTCGTGACTCTCGTGGCTTACGGAAGGACAAATATCCTACAAGCTGGCATTCCTATTTGCGGCGAATTTAATATTCATCATTAGGAGTGTTCAATCCACTCAAGCCAAACCGTTGAAGATGGCAAATAATCTCGTGTCTCTCGTCGCTTACGGACGGACAAATATCCTACAAGCTGGCATTCCTATTTGCGGCGAATTTAATATTCATCATTAGGAGTGTTCAATCCACTCAAGCCAAACCGATGAAGATGGCAAATAATCTCGTGACTCTCGTGGCTTACGGAAGGACAAATATCCTACAAGCTGGCATTCCTATTTGCGGCGAATTTAATATTCATCATTAGTAGTGTTCAATCCACTCAAGCCAAACCGTTGAAGATGGCAAATAATCTCGTGTCTCTCGTCGCTTACGGACGGACAAATATACTACAAGCTGGCATTCCTATTTGCGGCGAATTTAATATTCATCATTAGGAGTGTTCAATCAACTCAAGCCAAACCGATGAAGATGGCAAATAATCTCGTGACTCTCGTGGCTTACGGAAGGACAAATATCCTACAAGCTGGCATTATCTATTTGCGGCGAATTTAATATTCATCATTAGGAGTGTTCAATCCACTCAAGCCAAACCGTTGAAGATGGCAAATAATCTCGTGTCTCTCGTCGCTTACGGACGGACAAATATACTACAAGCTGACATTGCTATTTGCGGCGAATTTAATATTCATCATTAGGAGTGTTCAATCAACTCAAGCCAAACCGATGAAGATGGCAAATAATCTCGTGACTCTCGTGGCTTACGGAAGGACAAATATCCTACAAGCTGGCATTCCTATTTGCGGCGAATTTAATATTCATCATTAGGAGTGTTCAATCCACTCAAGCCAAACCGTTGAAGATGGCAAATAATCTCGTGTCTCTCGTCGCTTACGGACGGACAAATATACTACAAGCTGGCATTCCTATTTGCGGCGAATTTAATATTCATCATTAGGAGTGTTCAATCAACTCAAGCCAAACCGATGAAGATGGCAAATAATCTCGTGACTCTCGTGGCTTACGGAAGGACAAATATCCTACAAGCTGGCATTCCTATTTGCGGCGAATTTAATATTCATCATTAGGAGTGTTCAATCCACTCAAGCCAAACCGTTGAAGATGGCAAATAATCTCGTGTCTCTCGTCGCTTACGGACGGACAAATATCCTACAAGCTGGCATTCCTATATGCGGCGAATTTAATATTCATCATTAGGAGTGTTCAATCAACTCAAGCCAAACCGATGAAGATGGCAAATAATCTCGTGACTCTCGTGGCTTACGGAAGGACAAATATCCTACAAGCTGGCATTCCTATTTGCGGCGAATTTAATATTCATCATTAGGAGTGTTCAATCAACTCAAGCCAAACCGTTGAAGATGGCAAATAATCTCGTGTCTCTCGTCGCTTACGGACGGACAAATATCCTACAAGCTGGCATTCCTATTTGCGGCGAATTTAATATTCATCATTAGGAGTGTTCAATCCACTCAAGCCAAACCGATGAAGATGGCAAATAATCTCGTGATTCTCGTGGCTTACGGAAGGACAAATATCCTACAAGCTGGCATTCCTATTTGCGGCGAATTTAATATTCATCATTAGGAGTGTTCAATCCACTCAAGCCAAACCGTTGAAGATGGCAAATAATCTCGTGTCTCTCGTCGCTTACGGACGGACAAATATCCTACAAGCTGGCATTCCTATTTGCGGCGAATTTAATATTCATCATTAGGAGTGTTCAATCCACTCAAGCCAAACCGATGAAGATGGCAAATAATCTCGTGACTCTCGTGGCTTACGGAAGGACAAATATCCTACAAGCTGGCATTCCTATTTGCGGTGAATTTAATATTCATCATTAGGAGTGTTCAATCCACTCAAGCCAAACCGCTGAAGATGGCAAATAATCTCGTGTCTCTCGTCGCTTACGGACGGACAAATATACTACAAGCTGGCATTCCTATTTGCGGCGAATTTAATATTCTTCATTAGGAGTGTTCAATCAACTCAAGCCAAACCGATGAAGATGGCAAATAATCTCGTGACTCTCGTGGCTTACGGAAGGACAAATATCCTACAAGCTGGCATTCCTATTTGCGGCGAATTTAATATTCATCATTAGGAGTGTTCAATCCACTCAAGCCAAACCGTTGAAGATGGCAAATAAACTCATGTCTCTCGTCGCTTACGGACGGACAAATATACTACAAGCTGGCATTCCTATTTGCGGCGAATTTAATATTCATTATTAGGAGTGTTCAATCAACTCAAGCCAAACCGATGAAGATGGCAAATAATCTCGTGACTCTCGTGGCTTACGGAAGGACAAATATCCTACAAGCTGGCATTCCTATTTGCGGCGAATTTAATATTCACCATTAGGAGTGTTCAATCCACTTAAGCCAAACCGTTGAAGATGGCAAATAATCTCGTGTCTCTCGTCGCTTACGGACGGACAAATATCCTACAAGCTGGCATTCCTATTTGCGGCGAATTTAATATTCATCATTAGGAGTGTTCAATCCACTCAAGCCAAACCGATGAAGATGGCAAATAATCTCGTGACTCTCGTGGCTTACGGAAGGACAAATATCCTACAAGCTGGCATTCCTATTTGCGGCGAATTTAATATTCATCATTAGGAGTGTTCAATCCACTCAAGCCAAACCGTTGAAGATGGCAAATAATCTCGTGTCTCTCGTCGCTTACGGACGGACAAATATACTACAAGCTGGCATTCCTATTTGCGGCGAATTTAATATTCATCATTAGGAGTGTTCAATCCACTGAAGCCAAACCGATGAAGATGGCAAATAATCTCGTGACTCTCGTGGCTTACGGAAGGACAAATATCCTACAAGCTGGCATTCCTATTTGCGGCGAATTTAATATTCATCATTAGGAGTGTTCAATCCACTCAAGCCAAACCGTTGAAGATGGCAAATAATCTCGTGTCTCTCGTCGCTTACGGACGGACAAATATCCTACAAGCTGGCATTCCTATTTGCGGCGAATTTAATATTCATCATTAGGAGTGTTCAATCCACTCAAGCCAAACCGATGAAGATGGCAAATAATCTCGTGACTCTCGTGGCTTACGGAAGGACAAATATCCTACAAGCTGGCATTCCTATTTGCGGCGAATTTAATATTCATCATTAGTAGTGTTCAATCCACTCAAGCCAAACCGTTGAAGATGGCAAATAATCTCGTGTCTCTCGTCGCTTACGGACGGACAAATATACTACAAGCTGGCATTCCTATTTGCGGCGAATTTAATATTCATCATTAGGAGTGTTCAATCAACTCAAGCCAAACCGATGAAGATGGCAAATAATCTCGTGACTCTCGTGGCTTACGGAAGGACAAATATCCTACAAGCTGGCATTATCTATTTGCGGCGAATTTAATATTCATCATTAGGAGTGTTCAATCCACTCAAGCCAAACCGTTGAAGATGGCAAATAATCTCGTGTCTCTCGTCGCTTACGGACGGACAAATATACTACAAGCTGGCATTCCTATTTGCGGCGAATTTAATATTCATCATTAGGAGTGTTCAATCAACTCAAGCCAAACCGATGAAGATGGCAAATAATCTCGTGACTCTCGTGGCTTACGGAAGGACAAATATCCTACAAGCTGGCATTCCTATTTGCGGCGAATTTAATATTCATCATTAGGAGTGTTCAATCCACTCAAGCCAAACCGTTGAAGATGGCAAATAATCTCGTGTCTCTCGTCGCTTACGGACGGACAAATATCCTACAAGCTGGCATTCCTATATGCGGCGAATTTAATATTCATCATTAGGAGTGTTCAATCAACTCAAGCCAAACCGATGAAGATGGCAAATAATCTCGTGACTCTCGTGGCTTACGGAAGGACAAATATCCTACAAGCTGGCATTCCTATTTGCGGCGAATTTAATATTCATCATTAGGAGTGTTCAATCCACTCAAGCCAAACCGTTGAAGATGGCAAATAATCTCGTGTCTCTCGTCGCTTACGGACGGACAAATATACTACAAGCTGGCATTCCTATTTCGGCGAATTTAATATTCATCATTAGGAGTGTTCAATCAACTCAAGCCAAACCGATGAAGATGGCAAATAATCTCTTGACTCTCGTGGCTTACGGAAGGACAAATATCCTACAAGCTGGCATTCCTATTTGCGGCGAATTTAATATTCATCATTAGGAGTGTTCAATCCACTCAAGCCAAACCGTTGAAGATGGCAAATAATCTCGTGTCTCTCGTCGCTTACGGACGGACAAATATACTACAAGCTGGCATTCCTATTTGCAGCGAATTTAATATTCATCATTAGGAGTGTTCAATCAACTCAAGCCAAACCGATGAAGATGGCAAATAATCTCGTGACTCTCGTGGCTTACGGAAGGACAAATATCCTACAAGCTGGCATTCCTATTTGCGGCGAATTTAATATTCATCATTAGGAGTGTTCAATCCACTCAAGCCAAACCGTTGAAGATGGCAAATAATCTCGTGTCTCTCGTCGCTTACGGACGGACAAATATCCTACAAGCTGGCATTCCTATTTGCGGCGAATTTAATATTCATCATTAGGAGTGTTCAATCCACTCAAGCCAAACCGATGAAGATGGCAAATAATCTCGTGACTCTCGTGGCTTACGGAAGGACAAATATCCTACAAGCTGGCATTCCTATTTGCGGCGAATTTAATATTCATCATTAGGAGTGTTCAATCCACTCAAGCCAAACCGTTGAAGATGGCAAATAATCTCGTGTCTCTCGTCGCTTACGGACGGACAAATATCCTACAAGCTGGCATTCCTATTTGCGGCGAATTTAATATTCATCATTAGGAGTGTTCAATCCACTCAAGCCAAACCGATGAAGATGGCAAATAATCTCGTGACTCTCGTGGCTTACGGAAGGACAAATATCCTACAAGCTGGCATTCCTATTTGCGGTGAATTTAATATTCATCATTAGGAGTGTTCAATCCACTCAAGCCAAACCGATGAAGATGGCAAATAATCTCGTGTCTCTCGTCGCTTACGGACGGACAAATATACTACAAGCTGGCATTCCTATTTGCGGCGAATTTAATATTCATCATTAGGAGTGTTCAATCAACTCAAGCCAAACCGATGAAGATGGCAAATAATCTCGTGACTCTCGTGGCTTACGGAAGGACAAATATCCTACAAGCTGGCATTCCTATTTGCGGCGAATTTAATATTCACCATTAGGAGTGTTCAATCCACTTAAGCCAAACCGTTGAAGATGGCAAATAATCTCGTGTCTCTCGTCGCTTACGGACGGACAAATATCCTACAAGCTGGCATTCCTATTTGCGGCGAATTTAATATTCATCATTAGGAGTGTTCAATCCACTCAAGCCAAACCGATGAAGATGGCAAATAATCTCGTGACTCTCGTGGCTTACGGAAGGACAAATATCCTACAAGCTGGCATTCCTATTTGCGGCGAATTTAATATTCATCATTAGGAGTGTTCAATCCACTCAAGCCAAACCGTTGAAGATGGCAAATAATCTCGTGTCTCTCGTCGCTTACGGACGGACAAATATACTACAAGCTGGCATTCCTATTTGCGGCGAATTTAATATTCATCATTAGGAGTGTTCAATCCACTGAAGCCAAACCGATGAAGATGGCAAATAATCTCGTGACTCTCGTGGCTTACGGAAGGACAAATATCCTACAAGCTGGCATTCCTATTTGCGGCGAATTTAATATTCATCATTAGGAGTGTTCAATCCACTCAAGCCAAACCGTTGAAGATGGCAAATAATCTCGTGTCTCTCGTCGCTTACGGACGGACAAATATACTACAAGCTGGCATTCGTAATTGCGGCGAATTTAATATTCATCATTAGGAGTGTTCAATCAACTCAAGCCAAACCGATGAAGATGGCAAATAATCTCGTGACTCTCGTGGCTTACGGAAGGACAAATATCCTACAAGCTGGCATTCCTATTTGCGGCGAATTTAATATTCATCATTAGGAGTGTTCAATCCACTCAAGCCAAACCGTTGAAGATGGCAAATAATCTCGTGTCTCTCGTCGCTTACGGACGGACAAATATACTACAAGCTGGCATTCCTATTTGCGGCGAATTTAATATTCATCATTAGGAGTGTTCAATCAACTCAAGCCAAACCGATGACGATGGCGGGATAATCTCGTGACGTTTGTCGCTGACAGACAGACAAATATCCTACAAGCTATCATTCCTATTTTCGGCGAATTTAATATTCATCATGAGAAGTGTTCAATCCACTCAAGCCAAACCAATGAAGATGGCAGATAATCTCGTGACTTTTGTCACTGACGGACGGACAAATATCCTACAAGCTTTCATTCATATTTGCTGCGAATTTAACATTCATCATAAGAAGTTTTCAATCCACTCAAACCGATGACGATGGCAGATAATCTCGTGAATTTGTCGCTGACGGACGGACAAATATCCTACAAGCTAGCATTCATATTTGCGGCGAATTTAATATTCATCATAAGAAGTGTTCAATCCACTCAAGCCAAACCGCTGACGATGGGAGATAATCTCGTGACTTTTGTCGCTGACGAACGGACAAATATCCTACGAGCTAACATTCATATTTGCGGCGAATTTAATATTCATCATAAGAAGTGTTCAATCCACTCAAGCCAAACCGATGACGATGGCAGATAATCTCGTGACTTTCGTCGCTGACGGACGGACAAATATGCTACAAGCTAGCATTCATATTTGCGGCGAATTTAATATTCATCATAAGGCGTGTTCAATCCACTCAAGCCAAACCGCTGACGATGGCAGATAATCTCGTGACTTTTGTCGCTGACGGACGGATTAATATCCTACAAGCTATCATTCATATTTGCGGGGAATTTAATATTCATCATAAGAAGTGTTCAATCCACTCAAGCCAAACCGATGACGATGGCAGATAATCTCGTGACTTTTTTCGCTGACGGACGGACAAATGTCCTGCAAGCTAGCATTCATATTTGCGGTGAATTTAATATTCATCATAAGAAGTGTTCAATCCACTCAAGCCAAACCGCTGACGATAGCAGATAATCTCGTGACTTTTATCGCTGACGGTCGGACAAATATCCTACAAGCTATCATTCCTATTTTTGGCGAATTTAATATTCATCATAAGAAGTGTTCAATCCACTCAAGCCCAACCGATGAAGATGGCAGATAATCTCGTGACTTTTGTCAATGACGGACGGACAAATATCTTACTAGCAAGCATTCATATTTGCGGCAAATTTAATATTCCTCATAAGAAGTGTTCAATCCACTCAAGCCAATCCGATGACGATGGCAGATAATCTCGTGAATTTGTCGCTGACGGACGGACAAATGTCCTACAAGCTAGCATTCATATTTGCGGCGAATTTAATATTCATCATAAGAAGTGTTCAATCCACTCAAGCCAAACCGATGAAGATGGCCGATAATCTCGTGACTTTTGTCGCTGACGGACGGACAAATATCCTACAAGCTATCATTCCTATTTGCGGCGAATTTAATATTCATCATAAGAAGTGTTCAATCCACTCAAGCCAAACCGCTGACGATGGGAGATAATCTCGTGACTTTTGTCGCTGACGGACGGACAAATATCCTACATGCTAGCATTCATATTTGCGGAGAATTTAATATTCATCATAAGAAGTGTTCAATCCACTGAAGCCAAACCGATGACGATGGCAGATAATCTCGTGACTTTTGTCGCTGACGGACGGACTAATATCCTACAAGCTATCATTCATATTTGCGGGGAATTTAATATTCATCATAAGAAGTGTTCAATCCACTCAAGCCAAACCGATGACGATGGCAGATAATCTCGTGACGTTTGTCGCTGACAGACGGACAAATGTCCTACAAGCTAGCATTCATATTTGCGGCGAATTTAATATTCATCATAAGAAGTGTTTAATCCACTCAAGCCAAACCGATGACGATGGCAGATAATCTCGTGACTTTTGTCGCTGACGGATGGACTAATATCCTACAAGCTATCATTCATATTTGCGTGGAATTCAATATTCATCATAAGAAGTGTTCAATCCACTCAGGCCAAACCGATGACGATAGCAGATAATCTCGTGACGTTTGTTGCTGAAGGACGGACAAATGTCCTACAAGCTAGCATTCATATTTGCGGCGAATTTAATATTCATCATAAGAAGTGTTCAATCCACTCAAGCCAAACCGCTGACGATGGCAGATAATCTCGTGACTTTTGTCGCTGACGGACGGACAAATATCCTACAAACTAACATTCCTATTTTCGGCGAATTTAATATTCATCATAAGAAGTGTTCAATCCACTCAAGCCAAACCCATGAAGATGGCAGATAATCTCGTGACTTTTGTCAATGACGGACGGACAAATATCTTACTAGCAAGCATTCATATTTGCGGCGAATTTAATATTCATCATAAGAAGTGTTCAATCCACTCAAGCCAAACCGATGACGATGGCAGATAATCTCGTGACTTTCGTCGCTGACGGACGGAAAATATCCTACAAGCTATCATTTCTATTTGTGGCGAATTTAATATTCATCATAAGAAGTGTTCAATCCACTCAAGCCAAACCGCTGACGATGGCAGATAATCTCGTGACTTTTGTCGCTGACGGACGGACAAATATCCTACAAGCTAGAATCATATTTGCGGCGAATTTAATATTCATCATAAGAAGTGTTCAAGCAAAACCGATGACGATGGGAGATCATCTCGTGACTTTTGTCGCTGACGGACGGACAAATATCCTACAAGCTAGCATTCATATTTGCGGCGAATTTAATATTCATCATAAGAAGTGTTCAATCCACTCAAGCCATACGGGATGAAGATGGCAAATAATCTCGTGACACTTGTCGCTTACGGAGTGAAAAATATCCTAGAAACTATCATTCCTATTTGCGGCGAATTTAATATTCATCATAAGAAGTGTTCAATCCACTCAAGCCAAACCGCTGACGATGGCAGATAATCTCGTGACTTTTGTCGCTGACGGACGGAGAAATATCCTACAAGCTAGCATTCATATTTGCGGCGAATTTAATATTCATCATAAGAAGTGTTCAATCCACTCAAGCCATAGCGGTGACGATGGCAGATAATCTCGTGACTTTTGTCGCTGACGGACGGACTAATATCCTACAATCTAGCATTCATATTTGCGACAAATGTAATATTCATCATAAGAAGTGTTCAATCCACTCAAGCCAAACCGCTGACGATTGGAGATAATCTCGTGACTTTTGTCGCTAACGAACGGACAAATATCCTACAAGCTAGCATTCATATTTGCGGCGAATTTAATATTCATCATAAGAAGTGTTCAATCCAGTCAAGCCATACCGTTGAAGATGGCAAATAATCTCGTGACTCTTGTCGCTTACGGACTGAGAAATATCCTACAAGCTATCATTCCTATTTGCGGCGAATTTAATATTCATCATAAGAAGTGTTCAATCCACTCAAGCCAAACCGCTGACGATGGGAGATAATCTCGTGACTTTTGTCGCTGACGGACGGACTAATATCCTACAAGCTATCATTCATATTTGCGTAGAATTTAATATTCATCATAAGAAGTGTTCAATCCACTCAAGCCAAACCGATGACGATGGCAGATAATCTCGTGAATTTGTCGCTGACGAACGGACAAATATCCTACAAGCTATCATTCATATTTGCGGCGAATTTAATATTCATCATAAGAAGTGTTCAATCCACTGAAGCCAAACCGATGACGATGGCAGATAATCTCGTGACTTTCGTCGCTGACGGACGGACAAATATCCTACAAGCTATCATTCCTATTTGCGGCGAATTTAATATTCATCATAAGAAGTGTTCAATCCACTCAAGCCAAACCGCTGACGATGGGAGATTATCTCGTGACTTTTGTCGCTGACGGACGGACTAATATCCTACAAGCTATCATTCATATTTGCGTAGAATTTAATATTCATCATAAGAAGTGTTCAATCCACTCAAGCCAAACCGATGACGATGGCAGATAATCTCGTGAATTTGTCGCTGACGGACGGACAAATATCCTACAAGCTATTATTCATATTTGCGGCGAATTTAATATTCATCATAAGAAGTGTTCAATCCACTGAAGCCAAACCGATGACGATGGCAGATAATCTCGTGACTTTCGTCGCTGACGGACGGACAAATATCCTACAAGCTATCATTCCTATTTGCGGCGAATTTAATATTCATTATAAGAAGTGTTCAATCCACTCAAGCCAAACCGCTGACGATGGGAGATAATCTCGTGACTTTTGTCGCTGACGGACGGACTAGTATCCTACAAGCTATCATTCATATTTGCGTAGAATTTAATATTCATCATAAGAAGTGTTCAATCCACTCAAGCCAAACCGATGACGATGGCAGATAATCTCGTGAATTTGTCGCTGACGGACGGACAAATATCCTACAAGCTATCATTCATATTTGCGGCGAATTTAATATTCATCATAAGAAGTGTTCAATCCACTCTAGCCAAAACGCTGTCGATGGCAGATAATCTCGTGACTTTTGTCGCTGACGGACGGACTAATATCCTACAAGCTATCATTCCTATTTGCGGCGAATTTAATATTCATCATAAGAAGTGTTCAATCCACTCAAGCCAAACCGCTGACGATGGGAGATAATCTCTTGACTTTTGTCGCTGACGGACGGACTAATATCCTACAAGCTAGCATTCATATTTGCGGCACATTTAATATTCATCATAAGAAGTGTTCAAGCAAAACCGATGACGATGGGAGATAATCTCGTGACTTTTGTCGCTAACGGACGGACAAATATCCTACAAGCTAGCATTCATATTTGCGGCGAATTTAATATTTATAAGAAGTGTTCAATCCAGTCAAGCCATACCGATGAAGATGGCAAATAATCTCGTGACTCTTGTCGCTTACGGACTGAGAAAAACCCTACAAGCTATCATTCCTATTTGCGGCGAATTTAATATTCATCATAAGACGTGGTCAATCCACTCAAGCCAAAACGCTGACGATGGCAGATAATCTCGTGACTTTTGTCGCTGACGGACGGACTAATATCCTAAAAGCTAGCATTCATATTTGCGGGGAATTTAATATTCATCATAAGAATTGTTCAATCCACTCAAGCCAAACCGCTGACGATGGGAGATAATCTCGTGACTTTTGTCGCTGACGGACGGATAAATATCCTACAAGCTAGCATTCATATTTGCGGCGAATTTAATATTCATCATAAGGCGTGTTCAATCCACTCAAGCCAAACCGATGACGATGGCAGATAATCTCGTGACTTTTGTCGCTGACGGACGGACAAATATCCTACAAGCTAGCATTCATATTTGCGGCGAATTTAATATTCATCATAAGAAGTGTTTAATCCACTCAAGCCATACCGCTGACGATGGCATATAATCTCGTGACTTTTGTCGCCGACGGACGGACTAATATCCTACAATCTAAAATTCATATTTGCGGCGAATGTAATATTCATCATAAGAAGTGTTCAATCCACTCAAGCCAAACCGCTGACGATGGCAGATAATCTCGTGACTTTCGTCTTTGACGGACGGACAAATATCTTACTAGCTAGCATTCATATTTGCGGCGAATTTAATATTCATCATAAGAAGTGTTCAATCCACTCAAGCCAAACCGCTGACGATGGGAGATAATCTCGTGACTTTTGTCGCTGACGGACGGACTAATATCCTACAAGCTATCATTCATATTTGCGTAGAATTTAATATTCATCATAAGAAGTGTTCAATCCACTCAAGCCAAACCGATGACGATGGCAGATAATCTCGTGAATTTGTCGCTGACGGACGGACAAATATCCTACAAGCTATCATTCATATTTGCGGCGAATTTAATATTCATCATAAGAAGTGTTCAATCCACTCAAGCCAAAACGCTGACGATGGCAGATAATCTCGTGACTTTTGTCGCTGACGGACGGACTAATATCCTACAAGCTATCATTCCTATTTGCGGCGAATTTAATATTCATCATAAGAAGTGTTCAATCCACTCAAGCCAAACCGCTGACGATGCGAGATAATCTCTTGACTTTTGTCGCTGACGGACGGACTAATATCCTACAAGCTAGCATTCATATTTGCGGCACATTTAATATTCATCATAAGAAGTGTTCAAGCAAAACCGATGACGATGGCAGATAATCTCGTGACTTTTGTCGCTAACGGACGGACAAATATCCTACAAGCTAGCATTCATATTTGCGGCGAATTTAATATTCATAAGAAGTGTTCAATCCAGTCAAGCCATACCGATGAAGATGGCAAATAATCTCGTGACTCTTGTCGCTTACGGACTGAGAAAAACCCTACAAGCTATCATTCCTATTTGCGGCGAATTTAATATTCATCATAAGACGTGGTCAATCCACTCAAGCCAAACCGCTGACGATGGCAGATAATCTCGTGACTTTTGTCGCTGACGGACGGACTAATATCCTAAAAGCTAGCATTCATATTTGCGGGGAATTTAATATTCATCATAAGAATTGTTCAATCCACTCAAGCCAAACCGCTGACGATGGGAGATAATCTCGTGACTTTTGTCGCTGACGGACGGATAAATATCCTACAAGCTAGCATTCATATTTGCGGCGAATTTAATATTCATCATAAGGCGTGTTCAATCCACTCAAGCCAAACCGATGACGATGGCAGATAATCTCGTGACTTTTGTCGCTGACGGACGGACAAATATCCTACAAGCTAGCATTCATATTTGCGGCGAATGTAATATTCATCATAAGAAGTGTTTAATCCACTCAAGCCATACCGCTGACGATGGCATATAATCTCGTGACTTTTGTCGCCGACGGACGGACTAATATCCTACAATCTAAAATTCATATTTGCGGCGAATGTAATATTCATCATAAGAAGTGTTCAATCCACTCAAGCCAAACCGCTGACGATGGCAGATAATCTCGTGACTTTCGTCGTTGACGGACGGACAAATATCTTACTAGCTAGCATTCATATTTGCGGCGAATTTAATATTCATCATAAGAAGTGTTTAATCCACTCAAGCCAAACCGCTGACGATGGCAGATAATCTCGTGACTCTTGTCGCTTACGGACTGAGATATATCCTACAATCTATCATTCCTATTTGCGGCGAATTTAATATTCATCATAAGAAGTGTTCAATCCACTCAAGCCAAACCGCTGACGATGGCAGATAATCTCGTGAATTTTGTCGCTGAGGACGGAGAAATATCCTACCAGCTTGCATTACTATTTGCGGCGAATATAATATTCATCATAAGAAGTGTTCAATCCACTCAAGCCAAACCGATGACGATGGACGATAATCTCGTGAATTTTGTCGCTGACGGACGGACAAATATCCTACAAGTTAGCATTCATATTTGCGGCGAATTTAATATTCATCATAAGAAGTGTTCAATCCACTCAAGGCAAACCACTGACGATGGCAGATAATCTCGTGACTTTTGTCGCTGACAGACGGACACATATCCTACAAGCTAGCATTCATATTTGCGGCGAATTTAATATTCATCATAAGAAGTGTTCAATCCACTCAAGCCAAACCGCTGACGATGGCAGATAATCTCGTGACTTTTTTCGCTGACGGACGGACTAATATCCTACAATCTAGCATTCATATTTGCGGCGAATATAATATTCATCATAAGAAGTGTTCAATCCACACAAGCCATACCCATGAAGATGGCAGATAATCTCGTGACTCTTGTCGCTTACGGACTGAGAAATATTCTACAATCTATCATTCCTATTTGCGGCGAATTTAATATTCATCATAAGAAGTGTTCAATCTACTCAAGCCAAACCGCTGACGATGGCAGATAATCTCGTGACTTTTGTCGCTGAGGACGGAGAAATATCCTAACAGCTTGCATTACTATTTGCGGCGAATATAATATATATCATAAGAAGTGTTCAATCCACTCAAGCCAAACCGATGACGATGGCAGATAATCTCGTGAATTTTGTCGCTTACGGACGGACAAATATCCTACAAGCTAGGATTAATATTTGCGGCGAATTTAATATTCATCATAAGAAATGTTCAATCCACTCAAGCCAAACCGCTGACGACGGCAGATAATCTCGTGACTTTTTTCGCTGACGGACGGACAAATATCCTACAAGCTAGCATTCATATTTGCGGCGAATGTAATATTCATCATAAGAAGTGTTCAATCCACTCAAGCCAAACCGCTGACGATGGGAGATAATCTCGCTGACGGACGGACAAATATCCTACAAGCTAGCATTCATATTTGCAGCGAATTTAATATTCATCATAAGAAGTGTTCAATCCACTCAAGCCATACCGATGAAGATGGCAGATAATGTCGTGACTTTTGTCGATGACGGACGGACAAATATCCTACAAGCTATCATTCCTATTTGCGGCGAATTTAATATTCATCATAAGAAGTGTTCAATCCACTCAAGCCAAACCGCTGACGATGGGAGATAATCTCGTGACTTTTGTCGTTGACGGACGGACAAATATCCTACAAGCTAGCATTCATATTTGCGGCAAATTAATATTCATCAAAAGGAGTGTTAAATCCACTCAAGACAAACCGATGAAGATGGCAGATAATCTCCTGACTTTTGTCGATGACGGACGGACAAATATCCTACAAGCTATCATTCCTATTTGCGGCGAATTTAATATTCATCATAAGGAGTGTTCAATCCACTCTAGCCAAACCGATGAAGATGGCAGATAATCTCGTGACATTTGTCGCCGACGGACGGACAAATATCCTACAAGCTAGCATTCCTATTTGCGGCGAATTGAATATTCATCGTAATGAGTGATTAAACCACTCAAGCCAAACTGATGAAAATGTGAATAATCTGTTGATTCTTGTTGCCTACGGTTGGTCAAATATCCTATGAGCTAGCCTTCGTATTTGCGCCAAATTTAATATTCAACATAAGGAGTGGTTAATCCACTCATGCCAAACCGATGAATATGACTGATAATCTCCTTACTCTTGTCGCTTACAGACGGACAAACATTCTACAAGCTATTCATATTAACGTGTTGTTAATCCACTCAAGCCAAACCGATGAAGATGGCAGATAATCTCGTGACTCTTGTCGCTTACCGACGGACAAATATACTACAATCTTGTATTTGCGGCGAATTAATATTCTTCATAAGGACTGGTTAATCTACTCAAGCCAAACCGATGCAGATGTCATATAATCTGGTGATTCTTGTCGCGTACTGACGGACAAATATCCTACAAGCTAGCATTCGTATTTGCGGCGAATGTAATATTCATGATGATGAGTGCTTAATCCACTCGAGCCAAACCGATGAAGATGTCAGATATTCTGGTGATACTTGTCGCTTACGGACGGACAAATATCCTACAACATAGCATTCGTATTTGCGTCTAATTTAATATTCATCGTAAGGAGTGGTTAATCCACTAATGCCAAACCGATGAAGATGACTAATAATGTCGATACTCTTGTCGCTTACAGACGCACAAATATCCTAAGAGCTAGCATTCGTATTTGCGGCGAATTTAATATTCATCATAAGGAGTGGTTAATCCACTCAAGCCGAACCGATGAAGATGGCAGATAATTTCGTGTATCTTGTCGCGTACGGACGGAAAAATACTTACAAGCTAGCATTCGTATTTGCGGCGAATTTAATTTTCATCATAAGGTGTGGTTAATCCACTCAAGCCGAACCGAGGAAGATGTCAGATAATCTGGTGATTCTTGTCGCTTACGCACGGACAAATATCCTACAAGCTAGCATTCGTATTTGCGTTGAATTTAATATTCATCATAAGGAGTGGTTACTCCACTCAAGCCAAACGAATGTAGATGTCAGATAATCTGGTGATTCTTGTCGCTTACGGACGGACAAATATCCTACAAGCTAGCATTCGTATTTGCGGCGAATTTAATATTCATCATAAGGAGTGGTTAATCCACTCAAGCCAAACCGATGTAGATGTCAGATAATCTCGTGATTCTTGTCGCTTACGGACGGACAAATATCCTACAAGCTAGCATTCGCATTTTTGCTTCGAATTTAATATTCATCACAAGGAGTGGTTAATCCACATAAGCTAAACCGATGATGATGGCAGATAATCTGGTGATTCTTGTCGCTTACGGACGGACAAATATCCTACAAGCTAGCATTCGTATTTGAGGCGAATTATTATTCATCATAAGGAGTGGTTAATTCACTCAAGGCAAACCGATGAAGATGGCAGATAATCTCGTGATTCTTCTCGCTTACCGACGAACAAACATCCTACAAGCTAGCATTCGTATTTGCGGCGAATTTAATATTCATCTTAAGGAGTGGTTAACCCACTCAAGCCAAACTAATGAATATGGCAGATAATCTGGTGATTCTTGTCGCTTACGGACGGACAAATATCCTACAAGCTAGCATTCGTATTTGGGGCGAATTTAATATTCATCATAAGGAGTGGTTAATCCACTCAAGCCAAACATATGAAGATGGCAGATAATCTCGGGATTTTCCGTCGCTTACGGTCTGACAAACTTCCTCTCAGCTAGAAAATGAACAATATATTAGAAGGAAGTTCCACAAGCGAGACATGCGAGAAAAGACTCTATTTGCACAAAACTTCCGGTTACTTCATTTCAACGGTAAACCGACGAGACCTAATTGCCAATCTAGTAGTGAGCTTTAATTCATGCGGTCAAGGTATCAGTGGCTAGACATCATCAGAACAGCATCCGTGAAAATAATATTTTTTATATTGTAATCATTTTTGGGAAGATAATAATGACACAAGTCCTACTAATTAACCTAGAGCTAGCAGTAGAGGAGATGGATTCATACTATTCCTAAGTGAATTTAAACTGAAACTGAGATATTCAGAAATTTAACTGAAACTGAGATATCCAGAAATGGCGCGGCACGGGGAACTAGGACAATCTACCCCTGTGGACTAAATAAATGGTTCGGTTCGAAATTGCAACGTATATCACCTGAAGAAGGCCTATGCCTACAACGGTCGAAACGTCGCTAATATGATAATAAAGATGAGGATACCAGTCCGATATATGTAAATTCTGTAAACATGTTAAGTAAGTAATCAGTGTTTCAGCTGGGCTGAAATATGTCTGGAAAGAGAACAGTTATTTCTAAACCTTTGGCGTTTCCTGATAAGCAAAATCGTTCCTGTGGAGGCGGGTAAGACTAATAAAGTAAAAGAATGATAATGACCTGGTTGATATCTGATACCAGATATTGGCCAAACAGAAATCGTCTCTCTAGCCCCCACGTCTACTCAATACTAAAACAACAAATGCCAATTGCCCTATGATCAAATATTCCACCCCGAACAAGTAATTTAAAAAATAGCTGGCAGTTGATACACGAACGTTGAACTTAAAGAACGAGATGTTATCAGTTGGCTAATGAGTTCATTTTGTCTTTATAATTATCTTTATTGTCAAAAGCACGACATTCAATATTGTCTGGGTTATGGAAATGATGGCTAACCGGAAGTTGCAATTTAGACATCTAATGACACAGCGATAACAATTTTCCGCTTCGGAAACTATATTGCACACGGGCAATACTTTTACGCATGTGACTGATGTGATGCAGCAGTCCAATGCATAAAACGACAATGTCAATATTCTCACTGTGTCAAAAGACTTGCCTTCGAGCAAGGTTTACTTTGGTTTATTTTGTTTTACGGCATATCAACCTCAATTTAATGCCGGCAAAATTTTTATTGCTGCTAATGTGTTTTTCTTCAAAAATCTATTTCTGGGAATATTTTTCCTTGAAGAAATCGATAGCTGGTCATATTTTTTTTCAAAGAATGTATAACTGTTTGCATTGCTGGTATTTTTTTTTTTTAAGTATTGCTGATAATATTTTTTCCTTAAAAAATTATTGCTGGTAATAATTTTTTCTATTACAAAGTATTTCTGGTATTAAAACCTATTTTTACACAAGTTTGGGTGTTAACTATTTGCCGATAGCTGAGACACTAACAGCTCCCTTCCCTCTTACTGTTTCCCTGACAAATACAATCTCCAACAGTTTAAGTGTAGCGTCAATCGACATCTCCAGTTGCCTTGATCTATCCACTTCCCTTCTCCACATCCTTTCATTTTTCATTCCTATCTGCTCTCGCTCCAAATCTTCTGTAACCCCCTTGCCTTGATCGACCCACTGTCTTTCTCTTTCTCCACATCCCCTCCCTTGCCACTCCTATCTGCTCTTCCTCCAGCCCTTCTTTAACCCCTTGCGTGATAGTGGCCTCCGGCCTTGCTTGGGGTGATATGATTAAAAAAAAAAAAAAAAAAGGTGCTACAACCCCGGGTCAGGGTGGACCTGGGAATACCAGCAATTAAGAGGTCGTTCCACGCTCCTCAAAACCTCCTGATCAGAGGCTTTGCTGTTGGACGTAGTTTATTGTCTTAGCCAGGACGCGGATGTAGTTTATCGTCATACCCAGGACACGGTTTAGTTTATCGTCATACCCAGGTCGACCTTCGAACAAGTGTGTCTGCTTCAAGTTTTATTAAAATTTGGTTCACTGTGTCGGGCGAGAAAATTTTTTTTTCCAGAATCTATCTTACACGCCTTTAAGTCTACCATTCGTCCATTCTTAGAGTATTTCTGTCACATATGGTCTGGTGACCCTGCTATTTACCTTGAGCTCCAAGATAATATCCAAAGAAGAATCAGCAATATTATTAGTCCTGCTCTGGCAGCTATTTCCCACTGCAGTCACTTCGCCTCTGTTTTTTCTGGATATATTTTCTTAGCAACTGCTCTGACAAGCTTTTTTCTCTGGTGCCTGGACTACGTTTAATCATGCAACTAGATTGGCATTTAGGTCCCACCCTTTTACTGTTGAATTAATTAAATGTAACCGCCACTTCTACTCCAACAGTTTCCTTTCTCTCACTTCCCGTCTGTGGAACTCTCTTCCGTTTACTTTTTCCCTGATAACTACAATCTTCAAAAATTTAAATGCGACTTCAATCGCCATCTTATGTCTTGTTGAACCCACCTCAATTTTTATCCTTTCCACTATCCCTCCTATACCCAGACTCTTCTCTCGCCTTCACTCTTTGTAATCCCCTGCGTACCAGTGGCATTCCCGCCTAGCGGTGAAATGATTAAAAAAATGAAACACATATTTTTACCTTCTATTATTCATCATTGGTAACGGTCATTACGAGCGCGTTGTGTTTAACGATCAAAAGCAAACGCCTTTATTGAACACATCGTTCAAAAATCAAATTTACAGTTGCATAGAAATCGCAGAGACTAATAAGTCTGCGCCGAAAATGCCTAGTACGGTGGCAAAAGATGTTGGTGGCGCCAGGAGTGGCAGTACCACCTTAACCACCGAAACACTGTTATCTCCCCTGGTTGACAGCTGATGAGGGCAGACTATCGCACATGCTTTCACACTTTGTATGTAGAATATATATATATATATATATATATATTTCATTAAAAACGACTGACACGGTGCTTTTATTTAGTTTTTTATATAATTTCTCGCGTGATTTAAAATGTTATCCTTTACAGATGATAAATTATATAAAAACTGTCCGAATGTTCTTTTTACCCGAGCGCTTTCGGCAATACATTTAGCCATTTTCAAGGATTATATTTCAAATGTGTTGACTTCTATGTTCACTTTTCTATTTACAAACGCTCTATCTCTGATATTGAGCACTTTATCCCATAAATATAGCACACTTTAAGACAATATTTCTTCATATATATATATATATATATATATATATATATATATCCATTATGACCATTTATTTATGGAAGAAATCAGACAATCCCATGATCTCATCAGTTCCAGCATAGATTATCTGCCAAAGCATTACTCTTTTCATCAGGAAAATATAGTTAGTCATCTTTCTCTTTAAAGAGAAGAAAGAACAAATATTCCCATGTGATCAATAAGCAGCCCATCTAAAGAGTCTGCTGAAGTTGTTAGAGTGTGATAAAAAAAATCGATTCAATTTTGTTCTTCAGCAGTGACAAAATGTTTGTACGGGGGGAATGTTTATACGGGGGGGGGCAAAATACTAATACGGGGGGGTGACAAAATGTTTATACTTTGGCAAAATACTAATACGGGGGGGGGTGACAAAATGTTTATACGGGGGGTGGCAAATTACTAATAGAGGGGGGTGACAAAATGTTTATACAGGGGGTGGCAAAATGCTAATACAGGGGGGTGACAAAATGTTTATACGGGGAGGGGGCAAAATGTTTATATAGGCGGTGGAAAAATGTTTATACCGTGTGTAGCAAAATGTTTATACAAGGAGTGACAAAATGTTTATACAGGGGCTGACAAAATGTTTATACGGGAGGGGGGAGCAAAATATTTATACAAGTGTGACAAGATATTTATACAGGGGTGGCAAGACATTTATACAGGGAGTGGCAAAATGTTAATACAGGCGGTGACAAAATGTTTATACAGGCGGTGACAAAATGTTTATACAAGGGGTGGCAAAAATACCTCCCACAAACTAAAGGTTAACAAGAAGACCAAGTTAACTGCGATTAAAAAAATCATTTCATTGTTGTTTAAAAAATACTTACAGCATTTATTCATTTTGTTTTTAAAATGGCGCCCTCTAAATTGTGGTCTTTATTCGTCATACACGATTGTAGACAATGTATGGCGAATAAGAAACAGGAAAGTTTAGGAAACTTAGAAAAAGTAGAAAACAGAAAATAGTATTGAAATTTTATTTAATAATATATTTAATAATATATTTAATAATATCGTTTATTTTATGTTATGCAATATGGTTCCATTTATGTGTCCGTAGCAGATAGACAATCTCCTCAGATATGAAGAGGAGACTTGAGTGAACAGAAATAGGGTTCTACAGACGGATATCATGGGCTGATTATAAGAATGACCCCCACAATGAATCAGAGGGTGACAATTTCTATTTCTAAGGCACATAATGAGGAAAGAAGGCGACAACGGTGTATGGCGAATAGAGACCCACAAAGTTTTCCGTCACCCGAAGCGTCATTTCTGGCGGTAAGTCTGCCACTATTTGTCGACCAACATTCTTTAGTTCTTCAATGGTTGCTGGTCGGTGTTTGTAGAACTCAGCTTTCAAGTAACCCCAGAGAAAATAATCACTGGGGGCAGGGGAGGGTGAAATCGGATGAACGTTCAGGCCATCAAATATCCCCGCATAAGTAAATCAAATTTCCTGGAAACATCTCTCTTAACTCTTCTCCCTGTGTGGATGAATGGTTCCAACCTGTTGAAACCAGACATCTGGACTCGCACGGTCTTTGAG
Organism: Acanthosepion esculentum; assembly: GCA_964036315.1. Taxonomy (NCBI): domain Eukaryota; kingdom Metazoa; phylum Mollusca; class Cephalopoda; order Sepiida; family Sepiidae; genus Acanthosepion; species Acanthosepion esculentum. Next base: position 3,532,665 of record OZ038510.1, read on the forward strand.
TATTGGTTTCCGAAAGGTCCGTAACATCTCCACATATCGGTCAGATGTTACGGTAATCGAATAGCGTTCCTCTTTAAAAAGTATAAGAGTCATTAATTTGGATGGATGGCACTTGAAATCGCTGTGTAAAATTATTATGATTGGTCGATCAGACAATCGCAAACAAGAATTTTTGCGGGGTGAACATGTAGGAGATTGCACAACAGACTGTCTCACAACCTGAATATTGTCTGGAGTTCGAGCGCTTCAAAGTCTTCCAGGTGGCCGCCTTTTAAGCGCTGAAGCTGTGGCCGTGAAATTTTACGATGGATGTACCCGAGACTTTTTCTTACATCTAACGCATGGCTATATTGGCGAGGGGACTGTGATGTACTTGTGTTCGGCTTTTGCTTCAATCGATAGCACCTCACATGGTTTAGGATTCCGTAAGGGATATACCAGAGGCCTTCTGTCTCTAACATTCGTATATTGTCAAAAGCTTGGTGATGAATGTCCATTCGGCCTTTGCTACTATCGATATCACCTTACAGATTACAAATCTTTGTGAGTGATGTGCATGTGGCGTTTGCTGATATCACTTAAATATTTACATTAGCAAAGGTTTGATTTAGTGAAGGTGTTCAACATTTCCTGCCATCATTTGCATCTATACAATTATCGGCTAGTTTTTGAATTTGCTTACTTTCAAGGAATCGCCGAGGTATCTGCATGCTTCAGGCCTTTCTTGGTTTTCTGCTCCCATCGTTTCTATATGCTTGGTATCAATGGAGACAGTTGGTGTTTACGTTTTAATCATTTCTCCTAGAGAAGTCAATAAAGGTGCAGGGGTTTACTGAGTGTTACAGAATAAAAACAACTAATGTTAAGGAGAGAGAAGATAAAAAGAACAAGAATTAATAAAAGAAAAGAAAACGATGGACATTGCATTTAAAATTTTGAAGATCAAACTTGACTGGAAATTCCACAAGTGAGAAGTAAGACAGAAGAAACTATTAACGTAGAACTTACGGTAACATCTGGCTGGTATCTGTCTATATTTCTGAGATGAGGTATTATGTACACAATTTATTTTATTCGAACTATTGTCCTGATCTTGTCGCCATATTTATTACAACGTTTCGGCTTTTCAGTATCTGTCTATATTTCTGAGATGAGGTATTATCTACACTACATTACTGATACTCACGGGACAGATAGCGGGACAGAGGAAAGCAGCAATGGGCTTGAGTAAAAGGATGGTAGAAAAGGGTTTGGGTGAAATAACAAAACTTATTAAGAGCTACAAGGGACAGGAAGGGCCTTGATAACCTAAGTCCTGAAGGGACACTATACATGAAAGAAGATGCTCCAATCGAAGCTGAAAGTAATTTTCCAAGCCCTCCTTCCTCATTATGCGCACCAGAAATATCTACTGTTTCTTCCTGACGTTAAGTATGTTTCTATTTTGTTTCCATTTTCTCTAAAACTTCGCCGTTGCCCACATGTTCGGTCCAGGGTATCCTTATCATCTTTCTATAAAACCACATTTCTGTTGCTTCAAGTCTCTTCTTCTTTGAGGAGATTGTCCAGCCATACAGGAGGACTGGCATCACGTAACAGTTCGGTATTCTTTGCTTCCAACGAGGTTTTTCTGTCTCTTAACTCTCTGTTTATCTTTTGGAATAGATCTTTGGCCATCCAAATACGTCTTCGGATCTCAGTGTCACAATTTCCGTCCTCTGTTAGAACACTTCACATATATTTAAATGTCTGCACTCATAAGCAGGAAGAGACACCTGAAGTGTCTGGGACACACAAAGAGAAGGGAGGGCCTGGGGAATCTGATACTCACGGGTCGAATAGAGGGAAAGAGAGACAAGGGAAATCAGCGCGTGACATACCTGGCGAGCTTGAGCGTGGTCTAGGGGAGGAAGCAGAGTAAAGGAACTTGCTGAGAGCTGTAAGTGATAGAGGGAGGTGGAGAGACATGACCGCCTATGTCCCGAAAGGACATGTCACTTGAAAAGAAAGAAGTAGGCTATTGAAAACGAGTGTCAATGTTTATCTATGAAGTAATGATACCAGAAGATGGGTAGGGGTTACCCTGCTTCGTACGTCAATTATCTGTCTATCGGAACTGAGACCCTTAAAGACTTAATTCGACTGTTATCTCGAACGATTATTAAACAATAACACAACCGTTTGAGATAATGTTATTGACCATATAACTGCATTACTTCCATAGTTCATTTCTTTTTTTTTATAATCGGTGTCACCCCATGCAAGGCAGTAGAGGCATTCAAAAGCTTGGGGTTGAAAGGTGTGGAAGAATTAGGAGCAGGAACATTAATGAGCATGGAGGGAAAAGAGTAATCAGGAGGACAGGAGATAGCGACTGACATTGCATTTTTATTTTTTGCAGATTAAACGTGGCTGGAAAGCATGGAAACAGAAGAGAGTTCTGCAAGCGAGATGTGAGAGAAAAGAAACTGTTGGCATAGAACTTACAACGACATCTAGCTAGCTCAACTGAAAAATTGATCAGATGGTGATATCTCGACGCCAGTTTTGTACTGCGCTTAAATTAAAAAGGTCTAGATATGATAGCAAAGACCTCACCAGAAAAATTACCATAAATGTCACAATAATAATTTTGAATGTGTTCGTTATTATTTTGACGTTGATTAGATTGGTTAAATTGCTTTGGATAGCGGATGTTATGGAATTAGTAGGTAGTACTATATATATATATATATATATATATATATATATATATATATATATATATATATATATATATTAAAGAAAAACAAACCACTTTAAAGCTCCATGTAATAATTTATTTCACCATAGCCCTTTTAAAGGACGCTGGATCATCAGACTACACTTTCAAAAGGTGAAACGAAAAATGAAATGAAAATTTACACTTTTGACGGGTAGTATTAAGTTTATGAGTGGTGTGATAGACATGATCGAGTTTAGAGAGGGTTTATTTTAATATTTCTATCTATCATACTCAGTATTAGGGGAGGAGGGGCTAGACATTGACCTATTTAATCGGTTAACTTAACGGAAGTGATATATTGAAAGAGAAAGGGGAGAAGAGAGAAAACAATAAAAAGAAAAAAAGAAGAAAGAAGGGGGAAGTAAAGAGAAAGAAGCTGTAATTAAGCTTTACGAAGAGAGGAGGTGTGGTAACTTTTAGCAATTTATGTAAAAAAAAACAGATTTTAATGTTTGATAGTAATTTAAATGTTTAAAAAATCCCCGAAGAAATTAATTTGATGTTTGCTAGCAATTTATATATTTAACTGTTTTACAAATAATTTAGGGATTTAATATGAGTTAAATAGTATATTTAAAAACACATTCATAGAAAGTACATTAAAAAAATGATTTAAAATATAACAGTTTACTGATAGTAATCTTTTAATATTGTAAATGATTGTTAAGCTAACATCTCTATCAGTTTGAATCTAATTTATGAATGTAATTTGTGACTATTTTTAGATTGGTAATCTTTTTTACTTAAAGTTTAGTTTTTAAATTAAGGTGGATCAATATTTGAAGGCAATATTAAAGATTTTGTTTTATCATATATATATATATATATATATATATATATATATATATATACCATACATACACTTATATATATATATATATATATATATATGTTTTTATCTAATCTATTGTTGTTAATAATGTTGTTATCTTTTTGCGGTCGTATATTTTGTATTCCTTTCTATTAGCATTGTGGGTGAAATAATAAGGATATTTGCGGTTTATGAAAGTGTTTTCTATATATATTTCTTCATTAGGTAAGTACTGGGGGCTGCTGATTCTCCATGCTCTTAAATATAAACCTATAATTATTCCAGATTTGATCTTGTTACAGTGGTAGGAAAAAATTGATGAGGTCATTCTTGTTGGTAGATTTTCTGTAAACTGGAGTTCGTTATTATTTCTTTGTCGAATGATATCTAGGAAGGGTAAAGTGTTGTTAAACTCAGATTCAAAGGTAAAGCCTATTGTGGTTCGATGTTATTAAGTTTGTTGCCAAGATCAGGTAAAATTGTTTTCTGGAAATATTAATAGAGAACCATTGATGGATCTGAAATAAGAAGAATTTTCTGGTAAAATATTTTTGAATTGACCACTTTCCAGAAATTCCAAAAATTGACAAGCCAAAACTCCACCGGTAGACCAAATTGATGTCTACAACAATTGTTATCGAAAATGAAAAGAAACATTGGTTAGTGATTAAATGTTTGGTTTGGTTTTTATTTTACGGCTTATCAACCTCAATGGGTCATTTAATGCCGACAACTTTTTTTTTCCTGGTAATATTTTTGTTTTGCCAAAAATCTATTTCTGGTAATATTTTTTTCCTCACAATTGTATAATTGGTAATATTCTTTTTTCAAAATCGTATTGCTGGTAATTTTTCTTTTTCAAAAACGTATTGCTGGTAATAATTTTTTCTTCAAAAATTTATATTTGGTAATAATTTTTTACAAAGTATTTCTGGCATTAAAACCTATCTTTACACTTTCATAATGCTTTTTACCTCAGTTTCGGTGTTAACTATTTTCCCATAGCTGGGACCCTAACAGGTGCTACCACCACGGGTCAGGGTGAACCTGGGAACACCAGCAATTAAGAGGTGGTTTCACGCTCCTCAAAGCCTCCTGATCAGAGGCCTTGCTGTTCTTACCCTGGACGCGGATGCAGTTTATCGTTATACCCAGTACTAGCGATTAACTGGTATATGTTTAAGATTTTATGCGTAGCAACATGTAATTTTATTTTTATTTTAGTTACGTGTGTTTTTAGTAAATTTAAATATTTCTTTACAGAACAATTGTGCATAAAGATTTTATATATAAACTAGTCATATATTTGTTTTAAAATTAATTTAAATAAAAAACTTTCTCCCCTGGGTTAAATTTTTCTTTTTGGTACAAACGACGTTGGTAATTGCTTTGTCTGTTTTGGCAGTAATTTGTCGAATACCGATCTAATTTTTCGGGCGAACATCACTTCCGCCGGCGATAATGCTGATGGCGTAGTACTGTTCGGTGTAATTCTATACACTTGCAAGAATTGTTGTAAAGCCTTTTCTGTTGGTACGTCATAAGCTTTCCTTAGTGCTCTTTTTAATGTATCTACAAACCTCGCCGCTTGCCCGTTTGATTTTGGGTCATATGGCGGGCATTTGATGTGTTTCACCTGAAACGTTTCACAAAATTCTTGAAAATCCGCAGATGTTAATTGTGTCCCATTATCGGTGACTAAACAATCAACCACTCCGAAACGAGCAAACAGCTCATGAAGGCAATTTATTGTAGTCTCAGAAGTAGGTTTTCTACAACGAAATACTTCTGGCCATTTGCTGTAACTGTCTACCACAATCAAGTCGTAGAAACCTTCTAATGGACCTGCGACATCTACATGGATTCTCGACCACGGTCGATCTGTCTTAGGCCATGTCTTATGAGTGATCGGAGGTGCTTTGGCTGCTGAGGAACCGCCCTTTCATTTGTCCACCATGTGTATAATATCTTGATCCATGTTTGGCCAGTACACGTAACTTCGCATTAAGGATTTCATCCTGTTCTTTCCTGGGTGGCCCATGTGAAAATCTTTGAGATTCGCCTTTGTAGCGTTTTCGGGGTTACTACACTTTCATTATTTAGCAGAACATTATCACACAACGAAAAACTGTCTGATATATGCTTATCTTTTCCTACAATTTTTGTTTTCGTTTCCTTTATAAATTTGTCATTCACTGCTTCGTTTCTTATTTCCTGTAATGTAACGGGGAGGTCTCGAATTGTACTACATAATGATGTTCCAATATCTTCCTCATATCGTAGAGCTGCAATTACGGAATCTTCTAATGGCTCCGTTTTCTTTGGTATTAGTCTCGAAAGACAATCTGCATGCCCGATTTTGTTTGATGGAAGATACTCCAATTTAAAGTTATAGTTTAATAAAATCGTTCCCCATCTTAGCAATCTATTATCAGTGTAGACAGGTAAACCTTTCTTTGATCCAAATATTGTCAATAACGGCTTGTGTTCCGTCTGTAAGGTGAAAAATCTACCGTAAATATATCTGTGGAATCTCGTAACCGCAAAAATAATATCCAGCGCTTCTTTTTCGATTTGCGAGTAATTTTGTTCTGCTGGTTAAAAGGTTCTTGACGCATGCGCGATGGGTTCTAATGTCCCATCCGGCATTTTATGAAGTATACATGACCTAACACCATAGGCACTCGCGTCACTCGCGACTATTATTTCCAATTATGGATCATAATGCGCTAAAAATAAGTCTGCTGTTAGAGTCCTAATGATTTTGTCGAAAGTTTTCTGACATTCATATGACCATTCCCAAACTTTTTCCTTCTTCAACAGTTCGTTCAGGGGTGCGCGTAATTTGTGCATGTTAGGAATAAATTCTTGATAATAATTTACTAAGCCCAAGAAGCTTTGTAACGCGGCTAAATTTTTTGGAGCCGGCATTATTTTTTATTGCCGTGGCACTTTCTGGGTCTGGTCTTCTTCCTTCTTCGTCAATAATATGGCCCAGATATTTTATCTCCTTCATAAATAAGTCACATTTATTTTCCTTTACTTTAAAACCGTAATTTTGTATCTGCCTGAAAACTTTTTGAACGTGTTCCCAGTGCTGTTCAATATTTTTGCTATTTATCATGATGTCATCAAGGTATGCGATCGTGAAATCCAGTCCGCCTAGCATAGTGTCCATTATTTGCTGAAATATCGCCGGCGCGACCTTGATCCCGAATGGCAATCTCTGGAACTTATATAAACCTTTATGTGTATTTATGCACAACAACCTCGAGCTTTCCTCATCTACTGGTACTTGTAGGTATGCTTCGCTCAAGTCTATCTTTGAGAGAAATTTTCCTCCGTTCAACTTAGTGAAAACTTCATATGGACTAGGGAGAGGATAGTGATAATCCTTTTTCGCTGCATTCAATCCCGTCGAGAAATCAGCGCATACTCGTATCTCACCCGATTTCTTTTTCAAGTAAGCCGTAGGTTCCGCCCATTGACTATATTCCACCTTTGTCAATATACCGGTTTTCAAGAGTCTATCCAACTCTTCGTCTATTTTTTCTAATGATGCGAAAGGTACATTTCTTTTCTTCTTGAAAATGGGTTGTACATTTTCTTTTAGTTCGATTTTGGCCGCCATTTTTTTACACCTCCTAAGGCCGGCTGAAAATACGTCGGGGAAACTCTCCTTTAATTTCTCCTTCAATTTCTCTGCCTCGGTCGATAACCTTTCCACTTTTTGGCAGAACGTATTTATCGGTAAATCATAGAGGTCAAATTTCTGCATCCAGTCAGTTCCAAATAAATTTTCCGTATTTTTTAGAACATACATCTTTAATTTCTTGGTCATCCCGTTGAACGTCACATTTGTGATAATCTCCTCCTCAAATTTGATTTTTCTCCCTGTTACCCACCTGGCTATTTTATCTGTTCTCAACATGGTAGGTTTGTTTAACTTCTTCCACGTCTGTAAGCTAATAATGGTTAAATCTGATCCGGAATCTAATTGTAATCTGATATTTTTGTTTAAAATGTTTACTTGTACGTATTTTCGTATATTTACCCCGTCCGCTTGGTCAGTTCTAGTGACTCTTACTCGGCTTTTGTTCTTTCTTTGTTCTACAGTGCGAACTTTTACGTCCCACTTTATTGCACGACAGACAAGTCTTATAGCGGTAAGGACAATCTTTGTGCCAAGGCAAAGTCCCACAGCGATAGCATGGACTGGGTGGTGGTTTCGTCTGAGGTTTCATTTGACTTTTTGTAATAAAATAATTTGTTTGGTTTGTTTTTGCGGAGGGAGAAAAACGTGTTTGTCGTTGTAATTTTTGTATGTGAGCAACGCCAGACTCTTCGATATCTTTCGAGTCCTTTTTTACGCTTATACATCTCTGACAGTCCTCAGCCAATTTTTGTAGTGTCAATTCTGGTTCACTCTCAAGTTTTGTTAGAATTCTCTGTCTGATCTCCGCATCTTTAGTCGAAACCAGGCCTTGGACGAATATCAAACATTTAAAATTGTCAGTGCTGAGTTCAGATAACTTAAAGTCATCGCAGTGTTTGTTTACTACGGAAGCGAATGTTATATAGTCTTCGCTATCTTTTTTTGTTAAATTTAAACATTTCCACCTTTTGTGGAATAGTGAAGTGTTCGGACTAAATAATTCCGTTAAAAGTTTCACGGCTTCCTTGAAAGTCAACTCATTCGTTTTCCTCGGTAGGATGTAGTCTACGAATTTAGTGTATTCGCTTGACCCTTGTTTCCTCAGTAGTAGACGTACTTTTTTCGCGTCTGACCAATTCCCGCAATCAAACTCATATGAATCTTCATATCTTCTGAAGTAAGCCGCGAAGGTTTTGTCTTCGTCCGGTCCATAAGTGAAGTCTTTGATAGAGCTCCATATAGCATTTTGCGAGAATGCCGCTTCATTTCCAGAATTTTGCCCTTTATTTGTTACTGCCCGTAGTAGTAATTCTTGTAGTTCGAGTTGCTTCTCTTCGTTTTTCTGTTGAATTTCCAATAGTTTTTCTTCGTTTTTCTGTTGAATTTCTAATTGTTTTTCTTCGAGCCTAGTCTGTCTTTCCTCATTTTTTTTGTTGCTGCTCGAATTGCATATTCATTAGTTCCAATATGGTTGCCTTAAAGTCTTCCATGTTTACACCGTAATTTTGTGTAAAGATTTTTCCTTTTTTTTTCAGTGTAGACTTCAAGTCTTTGTCGCCTGTTGTTCTGGAACCTTAGTACGAAAAAAATTTCCTGCGTAGAATTCCATTCTGTTCTGGCTGACAGGTAAAATTCGTGTCTTCGTTACCACTGTTAACGTTGGTCTCCCAAAAACAAATTTCTTTTTTTTTTATCTTCGGGTAGAACTTGTTTTTTTTTTCTCAAGACATCCGTGCCACTGTTATGGACGATCAATAGCAAAAAGTTTTTTTTTTTTTTAGATTCTCCGCGTAGAATTCGTTTCTTCAATATCCTCTTCGCCACTGTTATGGTCCAGGTTAGAACCAAGGAAGAACAACAGGAACACAAGAGTAGAAATAACGAAGATATATTACACGGAATAATAATACAAGATGTGGAAGGTGTTAGTATGACTGTCAGTCTGGTTTGGAGTGAACTACTATCGGCTCGACTCGATTCGTCCCTCTCTCTTGAGAGGCGTAGTATACATAGTGTTAGGAAGAGTTCATTCTGTAGTTATAGGTAAGGACCCATAACAGTTATACCACGTATTTTTTAAAAATATGCCTTCTGTTCATCCCACGTGGACTTTGTTCTCCCCAGCGGAATCCCCCATCGCCGCTTTAATTACCATGCTCGCGACATTACGGCTGCTTCCAAAAGGCACTTGTTTTTGTCCCTGCTGTTGCAGGGCATGGTATCGGTGCTCTTGCTGTTTGCAGCTGTTTTCAACTTACTCGTGTTATGCTTCTTTTTAATATTATCTAGATTATTCATGCAGCAGTAACTTAGTTTTAAAGTATTTCTGTTTAAATTTTTTTGTAGGTTAGAAGTTTTCGGGAAATGCTTATTTAGCACTTTGAAAAATATTTTACCTATATTTGTTTTTACTCCTAAATCAAAAGGGGAGTTGAAGCAAATCTATCTCTCTTGCTGTTTCGGTTTCTTCTTGATTGGTTTGAGGGTTGAAGTTCAATTTGTTTTTGTGTCCCTCTTCTCTTTATACTGTCTCATACACTTTTTTCTTTGACTCAAAGATATCATTGGACAACGAATTTCTTGACAGTCTCCACTAAATACTCACCGGGATATGCTTAATAATGCCTGGGGCAGTTTGGACTTTACATTTATATATCTTACTATAATATTCGGCTTTAAGTATGGGGAGACTATGCTGGCAGCGAGGTTAAATAAAACATCTAAATATTGTACGATCTTTTTCTTCATTTCGACCTCAATGCTGAAACCTTGAAGAGCATCTTCCTGATCTTATCATTGGCCTTTTTTGTTATCAGGTACGATCATCAGGCCATCATCTCTGTAGAGGCCGTGGTTGTCGATATGGATAATTTTGTTAATTTTGTTTAATATAAACAGCTCCCTGAGTTCGGAAACGTCTGCGCGGTCATAAGATACTTGCGGAACATCAAAGCTGTCACGGAAAACGGCCGACAAGGAAGAGTTAATTAATTTTGTATTGAGTTTTTCCAACATTTTTCCATTTTTCAAAGGTCAAAAATATAAAAATTGCCCATAATTGTTATTATTCCAAGCGCTTTCGTCGAGTTCTATAGCCATTATCAAGGATGTTGTCTGGTATGGTGAGTTTCATGTGTTGTCTTCTACATCGTAGTTTAGCTGTGTGGAGATCTGCGAACGATTGTACGCGCAACTGATTGACCAGCACATCACATCTACTTTTAGAAAACCTTTCACATGCCGTCTACACTGCTAAACATTGTAAGATTGATATCAGGAGAACAGTATTTAATCAATAATGCTTCCCTGATAATGAGATGTCTACGACTATGTGGTTTTAAAAGAATTTTTATCTTATCGAATGGAAATTTCCTAAGAGGTTCTTGTAAATTATGAGATAATACATGTTTATTGACCTCACTCTGCTTCGTGAGGTGGCATGTAAGGAGTCTACTTAAGGAGGTAGTGTTGTGTTTGATATTGATAGGTTATTTGTGGGGTTATTTCGGTAGTTGACGACGAGCTTTACGATCTTCCATTTTCTATTATATATTATGAACTTTATATGTATATCAGTGATTTCAGCAGAAATATTAAAATGCAATACCACATAACATAAACTTTATTGCAACCTGATGCACAATAACTATATGCATGGCGAATTTGCTATAAGGAAAAGTATTAAACACCATAATTCTACAGTAACCCCTAACAAACGGCACAAATAATAACTCCTCATCCCAGAAATTTAGACAGAAATAGTTTATATATATATATATATATATATATATATATATATATATATATATATATATATATATTTTCAGTTCTATGGATATTATTTTGTAACGCCGGGTTTCCCGTTTTTGCGATCATACGTGTTACAAAATAATACCCATACAATTGAATATATATAATATCCATACAACTAATTATATATATATATATATATATATATATATATATATATATATATATATATATATATATATATATATATAATTAGTTGTATGGATATTATTTTGTAACCGCGGGTTTCACGCTTGTGCGATCATCAGTGTTTGTCTGATGATCGCAAAAGCGTGAAACCCGTGGTTACAAAATAATATCCATATATATATATATATATATATATATATATATATATATATATATATAGATATATAACTCTTTGTTCTACATTCAACACCATCACTTGATAAGACACCAGAAGTGTTGAAACAAAATGGCTATTTTTGTAGTGATTTTATAACATATTTATGTTATAATTTTTGAATAAGTTACCCGACTGACGCCAATTCTACCGTGTTTCGATCCTAGCTAAAGGCAACCGGACGTCTAGCCACACTGATGAACTGTGATACAGTGAATCAGTCTGTCTGTGGATGACAATATATATGCTCCTGAAAAATTTATTTCGGTTGAGCTCTCTGGGAAGGAAGTGTGGGTTTGTAAACAATGACTATTATGGATAATAATGCAAGACTCTTCGGTATATCGAATCGAGTTCTCTCAGTCACTGTGTGTTTATCTAAAAATAAATACGCTTAAATTCACCTTCATCCCTGCCGTGCGCCAACGGCTTCGTGATAGAATCCCAACTGACGCCAATTCAGTCGGGTTTTGATCCTATCTAGAGGCAACCGGACGTCTAGCCACACCGATGAGCTGTGATACAGCGAAACAGTCTGTCTGTGGAGATATATATATATATATATATATATATATATATATATATATATATATATATATATATATATATATATATATTGATCCGTATCTACCAGATAGTGGTCGCTTTGTGTTCCCCTTCCGGTAATGTAGTCCGAAAGAAATGTCAATGATTTTCGATCTGGTTTGTCTTATCATTCTCTGACTTCTGTTTTCGCTTTTACCAGCGGCATTAGTTTAATGGTTAACAGGAAATTCTCAAAAGCTTTCCGGACCTCAATGGACTTAGTCATTGATTTGCCACATATTGATCCGGGTCTGTCACTCACTGGTCAGTTTTGGTCTTTTATCGGCCGAGTGATGTGGTTCCAAAGGAATTTCAATTGCTTTCATTTTATTCATTCTTTGAGATTATTTAATAGTTTATCATCCTGCGGTTTTCGTGTGACAGTGGGTGCTCAAAGATCTTTCCGAACCTCAAGCAAAACTGTCAACAATTTACATTAGATTATACAAACACACACACACACACACACACACACACACACACACACATATATATATATATATATATGTATATGTAGTAGTGCGATGGATAAATTGTCGTATAAATTACTCAAAAATGAAAATAAAACTGACTTCTCGTTTTAACTGATATATTCACCAAAATTGAAGAAAAACATATTGAAGTACTAAAGATTAAATGTATTCAATTCGTTCAACCACGGCCTCCAGATGACATCGGAATCCCCTGCAACTCTTCTTGACGATCTCTTTGTTTAAGTTGATGTATGCTGCTATAATCCTTGCATGCAGTTCATCTTTGGTTTTAGAAGGAATATGCGCCTCACACATAATAATCAAGAGAGTTGCAATCTGCGGAGTTAGGTAGCCAGGTTTAAGGGGTGATCTGGTCGCAGGAATTGTCATTCCAATACTTTTGGAGTGAACTATATATATATATATATATATATATATATATATATATATATATATATATATATATATATATATATATATATATATATATATATATATATAATAAAAAGAAAGAACAGTACGATATATAACCCGGTGTTCTTATTGATATTTTTATTTTTACAAAACAGTGCTAAATGTAAATTTACAGAGCTTAAATATTATAAATAAACTGATTTAAAATATGGTTTCTTCGCTACACAGGAATAACCATGTTTCAAAAACCAAAGCTAAAAACATCAAATTTAATTGTCTATATGATTGGATCTCCCTGCATCCTTGGAAATTATGAATTATATGTGCATTTAAAACTCAGTAAATTTAAAAATAAGTTATACCAAAATTCGCTTGAAGATGAAACAAAACTAATGCTTTTAATTTAATTATATAATTAAATTTGAACTTTTTAGCTTCGGTTTTTGGAACATGGTAATTCCTATGTAGCGAAGCAACCATATTTTAAATCAGTTAATTTATAATATATATATATAAGCTATAATTTTCAAATAAATAATTATATTTGCTCTACTCTGTATTGAGCACTCTTTTAAGAATAGTATTTGTTGGTTATTGAAATTTATATACTTTATATATATATATATATATATATATATATATATATATATATATGCGTGTGTCTGTGTGTGCATTTAGTTAAATTCAACCGACAATATTTGTCTGATAAATTGTTTTATTGTATTGGACATCCGAATCAAAACTGTGGATAAGCGCACCAAAGTTCATGTTGCGTACCGTTTTTGTTCGATTGCTTCCTCCCGTCTTAGTGGTTCTCAATGTTGTCAGTATGGTATACAAGATTCTGCATGTTGGCGTTTTGGGGAGGGAGGAATGCGTATCGTATATGTGACTTCATGTGTGACATGTCGTAGTTTAACGATTTAGTATTGAATGCATCAGTAAAAGGATGAGCCGGAAATGCGATTTGCAGGTCAGGAACACTAAAATCAAGCAGGTGCGGAAACTTAAATATCTGGGAAGCGTTCTGACAGAAGAGGAAAAGTGCGACTCTGAGATCCGAAGAACCATTGGGATGGCCAAAGACGCATTCTAAAAGCTCGGCAGAGTATTACGAGACAGGAGGATTTCGTTGGTAACAAAGGAAAGAGTACTGAACTGTTACATGACATCTGTCCTCCTTTACGGCAACGAATGTTGGACGGTCTTCTCAAAGATGAAGAAGAGACTCGAGGCAACAGTGGTATGGTTCTACAGAAGGATGCTAAGGACACTATGGATCGAATATGTGAGCACCGATGAGGTTTTGGAGAGGATGTAAACATGGGGGAAGCTTATACTTAACATCATGAAGAGGCAGCTGAAATTTCTGAGACATGTAATGAAAATGGAGGGCTTGGAGAATCTGATACTCATAGGTCGTATAGAGGGAAAGAGAGACAAGGGAAAGCAAAGCATAACATACCTAGCGGGCTTAAGCACGTGGATGACAGGACAGGGTTTTGGAGAAGTAGCAAAAGGGCAAACCTATTGAGAGCTACAAAGGTATAAGTGGAGGGCCATGTTCGCCTACTTCCAGAAGGGACATGGTACAGAAATTAAAAAGAAATATTTTGTAACAATATATAACATCTCAGTCTATCAAAACTGCATATCTTATGTTGTTAAGATTGTGGCCACCAATTACGACCCTTTCTATTTTTATATATTGATTGAATTCATTTTCTTTCCGCATGCAGATGGTTTCCTGCCAATATAGATTCTGGATTATTCTAATATCCTTCCCGAGCAGTTCAAACAACAATTCTTTATAACCTAGCTCATCAAACACTTTTACATAATCTATAAAACACAGATATGTATACTTTTGCATTTGCATTGTTCTTCGCATATATATATATATATATATATATATATATATATATATATATATATATATATATATATATATATATATATATATATATATAAAGACATTTTTATGTTTATACATTCTTTATATAGATACAAATATTTAAGTAAATGCTCTGTTTATAATAAACAGTATTAACAACGTTTACCGGCCTGAATGTCCGAGAGATTTTCATAGAAAATATTCGTCCTCTGACAGGAATCGAACCTGTATCCTATAGCCTGACGTGGCTTAACCGTTTCAGCCACAGAGGATCGTTAGGTTAGCAAAGTCGATTTTACTGTTTTTAAACTACAATCTTCCATGATTCTCTCACGTACATTCATATCTGCTCAAAGCGTATCCAAATGTAAACAAATGACGTCACACGTTAGGAAATTAGTTTTAAGACATTTTTAAGTTTATACATTCTTTTTATAGATACAAATATTTAAGTAAATGCTCTGTTTATAATAAACAGTATTAACAACATTTACCGGCCTGAATGTCCGAGAGATTTTCATAGAAAATATTCGTCCTCTGACAGGAATCGAACCTGTATCCTATAGCCTGACGTGGCTTAAAGGTTTCAGCCACAGAGGATCGTTAGGTTAGCAAAGTCGATTTTACTGTTTTTAAACTACAATCTTCCATGATTCTCTCACGTACATTCATATCTGCTCAAAGCGTATCCAAATGTAAACAAATGACGTCACACGTTAGGAAATTAGTTTTAAGACATTTTTAAGTTTATACATTCTTTTTATAGATACAAATATTTAAGTAAATGCTCTGTTTTATAATAAACAGTATTAACAATACATTAATATTTACATTTATCACACAGTGTGTCTGTAGATTTTAATTTTTTAATATTTTTTATTGTTCAAAACATATATATATATATATATGTGGGGGGTTGCGTGTGGGGGGTGTTTGTATATGTGTGATATGCATTAGATCAGAAATTGCTTTTAATCAGATTACAGAATATATCTTGTAAGGCAGTTCTGATCTTCAGCGTACAAAAGATGATAATATCGCAATGAAGCAAATAGGCAAGGACATTTGTTTAACTTTTGTGCGTTGTCAACTCGGAAACTCATTAATCTTGACGCGTGATCTTTATTTGCAGACAATCTGGTGAAGACATTTTGAAGATGATTTACAAAGGCTTTGAAGTTGTGATACGGGCCCAGAAAATCAAGAAAGAGAGAGTCATAAGCACGAGAGAGAGAGAAAGAGAGAGAGATGGGGGGGAGACGAAAGAGACGAAGGAGGTGAATGAACAGAGAATGAAACAAATAAGAAGAAATGAAAATAAAAGAGAGGGAAATGGGTAGACGAAGAGTAAAGAGAAGAGGAAGAAGAAGAACGGCATTGGAAACTAAGCCGCCAAGAAAAGATCCCAGCTGATAAGTTTGAAAAAAAAAAACGGAAATGCTGAGAATATAAGTTTTATAATTCTTCATTTTCTTCGAGCCAATCATCAGTAACTGAGTAATTAAAACACATCGAGCAACACCAAAGCTTATTCACATGGGACAAATGAATATGTTAATCGGCTAATGAAATGCTAAAATAAACAACTTTATTGAAATCATTTATCTAATTGTAATATTTCACAATGATATACTTTAAAGATAATAATTTTTTACACTATTTACATTATTCGGACTGCCGTCTTCGTTGTTATATTCACAACGTTTCGGCCATTGTACGTTAAGGTTATTGGGATTTGGGACTGAGCCCTTTATTTCGTTCTCCGGGGTAGATCGTTCGAGTTCCATATCTTTTCTGGATATCTCAGTTCCAGTTCATTCCCATAAGTAACTCAACTCTCCAAGTTTTTGTTCACCTGGCCACTGCAGAGTATTGAACTCACAACTCTTTTGGGGTGAAGTCATTTGATTACTGCAACCAACGTCTTTATCCACTGGACCATGTGTCCTTGAGGGACATTACTGAATTTTTTCATTTTTTCAACAAAGTGCCACTCGAGGTAGATGGCGTCTAATAGAGTATTTTCGTAATGACATTGATTGATCTGAATTTTTTACGGCTTATCAACCTTTTGCAGATTATATAAAGCCAGAGACTATTTTTAAGTTGCAGGAACTTTTTTGGAGATAATAAAAAAATTACTGATACTGATACAATACTATACACCGTTTGCTATCTCTGTGCGCGAGCTTGCAGACATATCACGTTGAAAGCCAGGTTCCCGTACGATCATCGAGGTTAAGCAACATCAACCATGGTCAGTACCTAAATGGGTGACCGCTTGAGAAGTTTAAATGTGCAGGTGGTGTAATGGATAACGGCCAGCAACTAAAATCTTGCATTGATATCAATATGTTTTCGTCATCTCCTTGATCTAAATCACACTTTTTCTTTTTTGCTAACGTCTCTTCCTTTTTCAAATACGCAATTAGTTTTCACAAATTTGGGTGCATGTTAGTATAAATTATATATATAGCTTATTAAAATGTTTAAATCGAAGTAGCAACAGTGTGAGCCATATAGACTTGATAACAAGGTACTTCGCCTATTAAACAAAAATAAAATGCGGCGAAATGGCCTTATGGCAACAATCCTATACGGCAAAGCTTTCTACGGCGAAAATTACTTAGGCGACTTTTCCTACGGCAAAAATATTTATGGCGAATGTTCCTAGAACCCTAATTGCCAACGATCTGAAGAGACACGGCACAAAAAATAAAGAGAAGGACACTGTGTAATCCTAAAAGTTAT
Source organism: Acanthosepion esculentum (assembly GCA_964036315.1). NCBI lineage: Eukaryota > Metazoa > Mollusca > Cephalopoda > Sepiida > Sepiidae > Acanthosepion > Acanthosepion esculentum. Next base: position 3,550,165 of record OZ038510.1, read on the forward strand.
CAGAACTAAAAATAGTAATTCTTAGCCACCAAAGAGTAAATTCTTTATTTGATTCGACACGCACAAATAAGATAAAGATATTGTAATAATTGAGACAACACAAGCATTTAAACCAGAAGTATTGACAGTAATCGAAAATGTATCAACGTAAAATGTTAACTGGAGCAATAGATGGCTTGTTTATTTTAACGCCTCCAAAACTAAACTTCTCTTCATTTATCATCTGAGAGAGCTCTCCCTGTCCTCCATCAGCATGGCTGATGCTAACCACCAGGAAAGAGTCTCGTTACACCTTCTCGGGCTAACGTTCTCAGCTCACATGAAGTGGAAACAATATATTGAATCCATTGCTAGGTAAGCTGCAAAGTAAGTTGATTCATTACGTCGTGCAACATAGTTTTTCTCTCCAGAATCCATCTTGCATATATAATAAGACCAACATTCGCTCATTCTAAGAATATTGCTGCCACATATGATCCGGAGTTCCAGCTATTTACCTTGAGCTTCTTGATAAAATCCAAAGAAGAATCAGCAATATTATTGGTCCTGATCTGTCGTCTAGGCTGCAGTAACCTGCCTAACACCGTAAGGGTTGCCTCTCTGTGTCTTTTCTATAAATAATTTCATGGTAATTGTTCGGATGATCTCTTCGCTGTGATAGCTAGAATCTTTTAATTTAAGCGCAGTACTAGACTGGCACCGAGATCTCGTCAGTTGAGCTAGCTAGATTTAGCCGGAATTTCTATTCTGACAGTTCTTTTCTAGAAGTTTTTGGTTGAAATCACTCCCGGTTACAGGGTTTCCAGCCAACATTAATGTACACAAATTTAAATGCAATCGCTATCAACTATCCTCCTGATAACTCTTTCTTCTTCCCGCTCATTATTAATGTTTCTGTTCCTAATTCTTCCACACCCTGTAACCCCTTGTATTTTAGTGGCTTTAATACCTTGCAAAAATTTAAATGCACTGTCAAACGCTATCTACTGATTACTCTTTTCTCTTCCCGCTCATTATTAAGGTTTCTGTTCCTAATTCTTCCACACCCTGTAACCCCTTGTATTTTAGTGGCTTTAATACCTTGCAAAAATTTAAATGCACTGTCAAACGCTATCTACTGATTACTCTTTTCTCTTCCCGCTCATTATTAAGGTTTCTGTTCCTAATTCTTCCACACCCTGTAACCCCTTGTATTTTAGTGGCTTTAATACCTTGCAAAAATTTAAATGCACTGTCAAACGCTATCTACTGATTACTCTTTTCTCTTCCCGCTCATTATTAAGGTTTCTGTTCCTAATTCTTCCACACCCTGTAACCCCTTGTATTTTAGTGGCTTTACTGCCTTGCAAAAATTTAAATGTAATGTCAATCGCTCTCTACTGTCCTCCTGATTACCCTGTTCTGTTCCCGCTGAAGCGTTCTGAAAGCAAAGGAAGTATTTGTAGAAGATTACTTCCAAAATACAAAGAACAAATCTCTGTAAGTACAGACTCGAATATCGTGGGCAGAAAGAAATGCCGAAAACTCGATTCGCCGGAACTATCTCACAAAGCACAATGCGTGTAACCAGTCAGAAAAAATAACTCGTTCTCCACCAAACGGCGTGATCTTCCGGGCCGTTTCGGTTGGATGGAAGGTCCTGTCCGCATTCTTGGAGTGTGGTTTGGACCCGACCTCCAGCTGGAGAAAAATTGGTCTGAAGTACGAACAAAGGTCGATTCTGCCGGTCAGATTTGGAATCGACGGATGTTGTCCGTCAAGGGCATGGCGGAGGTGTGTGTTACATACATTTTCCCTCTGGTTCTTTATCGATTGTCCGTACTTCCTCTCTGTAATGCCCACAGGAAGGCGCTGGAGCGCACGCTATCTTCCATTTCATGGAAGGGTCGGGGGAATAGGGTCGACAGACGAGTCTGCACTAAACGTCCGTGTCATGGGGGGCTGGGAATGCCACACTTGATGAGTCACGTCCGTGCCTCTAGGTTGTCTTTCCTACGGCGCGCATTGACTGGAGGAGATCCGATTCTGGAGGGGATTGTTAGGGACGCGTTGCCTAGGCTTACTATCAGTCCCCCCATCTCGGGATCAATCGGTTTTCCTTCGCGAGTGTCGGTCAGCCTTGCGGGCTGTTCCGCGGTCCAGTGAACTTTCACGGCCTAGGAAGGTCTTCTATCGAGGATTAGTGGAGGGGCCCGCGAAGGATCTCCTACGTGATACGCTCGGCTTGTCGGAGGAGTTTCGCTCCTAGTGGTCTTGGGCGCCAGCGGCGGATTACCTCAGTAACCCTGAGTTTTCGCTTACCTGGCAATTGGCTCGGAATCGGCTGCCTCTCAACGACAAGGCTTTCATATGGGGCTTGGCGGATTTGCCAGACTGTGAACGGTGAGGCCTTGATTTAGAAGAAACGGCTTCGCACGCCTTCTACCATTGCCCCCGGGTCCGCCCCTTATGGGACCATGTCGGCGAGCTGACGGCTCGTCTCGCTCCCGAACAGCTTGTGCTCATTGATCGCGCATACGCGTGTGACAATGTGTCGCCCCCGTATTCCGGGGTGAAACGAATGGTGTTTCTGACGCTGCTAGCCACGGCCCGAATGGTGATTTGGACGACGCGACACGAGGAAGTCTTGCCAGGCATCCGTCTTTCTCATCAGGATCTAATCCGATTCTTTGAGCATCAGCTCAAGATGAAGATTAGAAGTGATAGAAAACGATTGCATTCGACATTCTTTAGCGAAAGGTGGGTGAAATGGGCGAGCTTGGTTTGTTTGAACGGGACTAGCCTTGATTTTCTCTTCTAGGTCAACCTGGTTCACATCGGGGTGGTTTCCTTGGTTAGGTTAGACAAGCCTAAGTGTACCGAGTTAATGTGAGTAAGTGTTGTTCCTGACCTGTCCCCGGTTATCCCTTTTGTTAGGATCCAAGTCGATATTCGCAACCTCCCCAGTTTGTTTTGGCCCCCTTTTATCTCGACTGGGTCAGCATTTTATTTCCCCCCCTTGCCCGTGAAAATTTTCTTATCTCTTTCCCACTCCCTTAGCGAGAGTGCTTCTTGATTTTGTCCTGTGGGCAGAATACAGCGAACTCTCTTTTTTCAGGGTTGGACGGGAGTTCCTTTTGGTGAATGTGATAATTGTAATATATGAATGGGTCGTGAATCGGATTAGCTAGGTATAGGATAGTTAGTTTGGACCAGCCTCTATCCCTCCCCTTTTTTCGGCCTTGTCCCACAATTTTTTTATGAAAACAAAAATAAATAAATGTCATGCGTAATACGTGCTCTTTTGTTTGGAAATTAATTTTCTTTTTCGCCGGATTTTCCGTCGTAAAATACACGCGACTCGCTTAGTTTGACGAGGTAAATCCACGTTTTCTTCGCTATAACTACCTTGCAAAAATTTAACTGCAATGTCAATCGCTATCTACTGTCCTCCTAATTACTCTTTTCTCTTCCCGCTCATTATTAATGTTTCTGTTCCTAATTCTTCCACACCCAGTAACCCCTTGTATTTTAGTGGCTTTCCTCCTTTGCATAAATTTAACTGCAATGTCAATCGCTATCTACTGTCCTCCTGATTACTCTTTTCTCTTCCCGCTCATTATTAATGTCTCTGGTCCTAATTCTTCCACACCCAGTAACCCCTTGTATTTTAGTGGCTTTCCTCCCTTGCATAAATTTAACTGCAATGTCTATCGCTATCTACTGTCTTCCTGATTACTCTTTTCTCTTCCCGCTCATTATTAATGTCTCTGTTCCTAATTCTTTCACACCCAGTAACTCCTTGTGTCTTAGTAGTTAAAAAAGTAGAATTTCGAAATACAAAAAACACCTGGATAGACAAGTGGGATCAGTGGCACATTGTAATAGAGAGAGCATCGGTGGAATCAATGTCCCATGTGTCATAAGATTGAATGTGGCAATAAAACTGGCAATAAGAAACAAATCACGACACCTAAAAGATCTTTACTGCGACATTCCACACACAATAAAACGGAAATAGATATCAAAACAGAATCTGAAGCAAATCTTTACAAAGAGAAAATTCTTAATTTGATTACTTACGCAAGACAATAGTCATATTTACAATCAACAGATGTACAGTTTTGACAAACAATGAAATTCTTTTTATCTTTCTAAAACGCGCTCAACTTTCGCCAACTTGTGACAGGTTCATCGAATTGGAATAAAGGTCGACGTACACCAAACAAAACAGCTTCATACTATGAAGATTCGTCAGTGCTATTTTAGTTTGTTTTTAATCATTTCATTCCAAGCAAGGCAATAAATCCTCTAAGGCTCAAGGGGGTTACCGAGTGTGGAAGAAACAGAGAAAAACATAATCGAGGCGAAAGGTTAATAAAAGGACATGATGAAAAAATATCAGAAAATGACAACTGATGTTGGATTTAAATTTTTGAAAAGTTGACAGGAAAGACTACAAACCAGAAAATTTCTTCCAAAAGCGAGAAACATAAGAAAAACATCTACCAGAATAGAACTGACGTTTTGTCATTTCTATATCTATGATTCTCAGAATCTGTATGTGTGTGCGCGCGCGATCGGATATTGTTTATGCGTTTCCACAGTTTTCATCCGATTTTGATGATTTTTTTTGTTTAATAGATCATTCTTCAGTGCCGGTCTTGAGTCCAAATTGTTGGCGACAATTGCTCTCCACTACTTCCTCTCCATATAACTCTCGTTTTACTATTTACTACCTGTTCTTTAATAACAACTTTAATAAAAATAAATAATTTAAATTGTTACAATAATATTATTTATTATTATACAGTTCTCTTTCCATTCAAATTGATAACCACCCCATTCAAATTGTTACACCCCACATTTGGGGATGTGCCTCAGTTGCACCCAAATGTTGTTACTAACATTAATTCTCGGGTGAGCTGACTTTAAATTTAAACTGCAGCAATTGAACGGCAAAAATCCCCATTAATGAAACACCCGGTGGAAGACGGGTTATACTGCTAGTATGACATAAATGAATGGAATCGTTCGATTATGGAAATGACCGTCGTTAAGCGGAATTGTGCTTGAGGACACATGGCACAGTGGATAAAGGCGTTAGTTAGATCCAATGACTGGACCCAAAGAGTGTGAGTTCAATACCCGGTTAAGGCAGTGGATAACTTGGAGAGCGGAATTAACAGGAGATAACTAATAACTGACATCCATTAAACATGGCACGTGGAACTAGAACAGTCTACCCCAGAGAGCGAAATAAAGAGTTCAGTTCGACATTCCAACCACCCGAGGAAGACCGGAGCGTACAACGGCTGAGATGTTGTGATAATTATGGTAACAAAGTTGAGGATGATAGTCCGAACGATGTAAATAGTGTACATAATACGTCATCTCAGAAATATAGACAGATACTGAAGGTGTTTTTTGTACATAAAGCGCCACCTGGTGGCCATCCAGTGAAAAGCAGAAAGAATATCAGTTGATCTCATTGACACCCTGAAGGTGAGTGACATTGAAGCAAAGTGAAAAGCAGTTAAATAACAAAATAAACTTCAAACAAGTCAAGAAGCTTTCATAGAAAAAAAGAAACTTGGAAAGGAACGAAAAAAAAAACCCAACTTGACATATCTGGTCTGGTATGCTATGTGTCTAGAGATTCTAGACAAACTCCAAAAAAGAATATCTTATCAGTACTACCCAGGTACCTGAGCTTCACTCACTTCCCCACCGTTGCAACGCATACCTCCACCCTTTGCTGCTTCTTTGAATATGTCCAAGGCAATTGTTCTGATGACCTTTCCTTTTTGGTACATCCACTTCATAATTTCAGCACAGTAATAGATTGGCAGTTAGGTCTTATTTTAATTTTAAAATTGCTAAATGTACGAAGGTCATTCAATAAATAAGGTGAATTTTTCGGTATAAGGACTTCTAATACAGATAGAAGCTTGCTTTTTTTCTTTTTTTTTTTTTCAACGTAGTCTCCCAGCACTGTCACACACTTTTCCCATCTGGGCACAAGTTTCCGTATTCCCTTAGCGTAAAAATCTTTCGACTGATGTCTCAGCCAGTCGCTCACAACACTTTTATCATCGTCACTATTAAACTTTGTGCCTCTCGTGAACTATTTCAAGGGACCAAACAGGTGAAAGTCTGAAGGGGCAATGTCTGGGCTGTAAGGGGGATGAGGGAGCAGTTCCCAGCCCAGCTCGTTGATGGTCTACACCGTTTGGGCTGCTGTGTGAGGCCTTGTGTTTTCATGATGCAAGATGACTCCTTCTGACTGATGACCCCTGCGTTTGTCCCAACAGATAAGCTCAAAGTCCTTGCAATGTCATCCACTGTCACCCTTCTGTCAGACTGAATGAGGTCATTGACTGATTCGATCACCTCAGGAGACCTCACTTCTGTAGGCCTCCCAGGCCTGTCTTCATCCTCAACACAGCTCCATCCTTCTTTAAACAATTTAGCCCACTTGTAGACATGTTTTTGGCTGAAACATGTGGCACCATACACAGTTGACATTCGCCTATGAATTTCAACTGGTTTGCACCCTTCAGCAACCAAAAACTTGATAACTGACCGCTGTTCAATCCTGGAGCATGCTTCTTGGTCGGCCATCTTTGTTAATCGCCAAAACTCTCAAAGTTTTTTTTTAATCTGCAAAAGTAATTAAATCCATGTGAAAAAGAAGTAAAACAAAATAAAAAAATAAAAAAGAGTAAGCTTCTATCTGTATTAGAAGTCCTTATATCGAAATATTCACCTTTTTTATTGAAAGATCCTCGAAACCATGTTGTCTTTCTATATTTCTGTGATGAGGTATTATGTACACTATTTACATTGCTCGGACTATCATCTTCATCTTTGTTGCCATATTTATCTCAACGTTTCGGCCGTTGTACGCTCCGGTCTGCCTCAAGAACACATGGCACAGTGGATAAAGGCGTTAGTTAGATCCAGTGACAGGACCCAAGAGTTGTGAGTTCAATGCCTGATTAAGGCGGTGGATAACTTGGAGAGGGGAATTAACAGGAGATAACTGATAACTGACATCCATTAAACATGGGATATGGAACTAGAACAGTCTACCCAGTGAGCGAAATAAAGGGTTCAGTTCGACATTCCAACCACCTGATGAATGCCGGCGCGTACAATTGCCGAAACGTTGTGATAAATATGACAACAAAGTTGAGGATGATAGTCCGAACAATGTAAATAGTGCAGAAACACCTTTTCAGAAAAATCTCCAGCCGATGAATGCTTCTGAATGGGAAGTACAAGGCGTTGACCAAACTTTTTTTATTTGGCATTAATGGTGACACTGTAATGTCTATTTGACCCAAGATATTGACAAACCAATAAAACATTTCTTGTGCATTTCCATATGAACTTGATCCCACGCATAATAACGGGATGATGATTCAACAATGAGTTTAATCCAAAGTTGCAGTCAACACCGTAGCAATGCACAAACACTTCAAATAATATCTACAATAGCCGTGTTGTAACCGTTGATAGATACATCTTCAGGTCATTGAAAAGTCTATATCTTCTATAGAAAAACATTGATGAAACTTATATTTGTTCAAGATCTAACTGCACAGTTTCTGAGTATGTTGTTCATGAAAAAGGCTGAGACCCTGATATACCAGTGATGCAGCCATTGTGTGCAGCAGACAGTGGCTATCTCCAAGAACATTACTCTTAAAGGTATTACACCAAACTCTCATAATCTTATTGTCATATACGCACTTGAAAATCCGGACAGCTGTCATTTCTTTCATCTTGCAGAGAGAAAAATGTCATTTGATATGTATCATCAGAAAAGCATTAGGTCGGCGGTCTTGCCCGTTAAGTGGAGATGTCGTTCCCGTTTTTTTCACACATGCCCCGGTGTAATTGGTTTCTGACATGACATTAATGCTGACCTAAACCAAGGCTGAGGTTCTGGCTTGTTCGCAAAAGTCGATGGGACAAAATTAGTGTCGGAGAAAAAGCTGTACGGAACAATTTCAGAGATTTTGAAACCCTTGGAAATTCGAACCCAGTTCTCCATGATTTTTGAGCTAGCCTCTCAGAACATCTGGAAAACAATCATTGCTTCTGTCTTGCGAAGAAAAAGTCATTGGACAGAAGAATATCCGCAAAATTAAGGTGGTTATCAGGCGGAAGAGCTTGTCCACTAAGTTGCGATGTCATTTCCGCATTTGGACAGTGTTGTTGGCCTCTGGAATGGGATCATGTGGACCTGCTCCTAGGCAGAAAGTGGAATTCTTAAGCCCGTTTCTCAAAGTTGATGGAGCAAATTCATTATCAATGAAAATAAGTTATAAGAAACAATATTTGCAGGAGGTAAATAGTATTAATGGATAGCAGCTCGGATTAAGGAATCGGAGAGCCGAGTTCGAATTCCAGTCGAATCCATTACATTCATTTACGTGCTAATATCCTTGGGAAAGATATAAATCCTCTTCTTCTCCCCCAGCTATGGGTAAATAGCAGGACAGACCAGGTTCTATAGCCTTGGATGGCAACTGGTCAACAGCAGAAAGAAATGGCAACCTACAGCGGGAAAAATAATCTGCCTCGTCAGTCCTGTATCGGAAGATACATGATCGCCTAAGCGTGTATCACGTATGGCACATAACTGAATTTGCACGAACTGAATCTCATGGGTAGTAATCATTCGTAATTGCATAAAGGTGATATATTGTCATTGACTTAATTGTCTCTCATTGATGTGACTATCGAAGCAGGGATCATTTTTTAAAACTTATCCAAGGACGGTTCTGTGAAACGTCTTCAGCTTATGCGAACAACAGGGAGGGAAAAGACACGAACGCAATTTCCCTTCGCAAATGCAAATATCAGATCATTGCGAAAGTTTGTACCTTATTTTAATTGCGTATCAATATTAGTCAGATGAGATCTTATGAAATTGGTTCGGAAAATTCATTTTCGACCGACGCTTCTCATGAAGTGGGATTCACGAGCGCTCCAGACAAAGAGATGGTCTCTGAAGGAAGATAAATTGCTTCTTTATGCAAAGACGACAGGACAAAGAACCATGTAAGCTATAAAACTGACCAGTACTCGTGAAAAGACACACAATGAGGCGAAGTGTGCCTCGGGAACGACCGGACAGGGAAGACACCCATTAGACTGTTGGTCTCATCCCTCACCTACTCCGCATATAAACTTCTCTCGCTTATAGCAGTAGCTTACAACCCAAGAATAAGATTTGGTTTACTGCTAGAAATTGTTTTGTTTTTGACTCTAATATATATATATATATATATATATATATATATATGAGCGACAGAACCAATTTCAACTCGGAACTAATTTCACCTCGGAATTAATTTAAACTCGCAACTAATTTCAACTGGATTTCAAAACCCTAACCCTAAACCCTAACCCCTAACCCAAAACCTTAGTTTTGGTTTAGAGGTTAGGGTTATATATATATATATATATATATATATATATATATATATATATATATATATATATATATATATATATATGTATTCGGAAAGTTTTTATATAATTTATCCTCTGAAAAGAAAAACTTTATTAGATCGCACGAGAAATTATATAAAAAACTAAATAAAAGCACCTTGTCAGTCGTTTTTAATGAAATGTGCATGAAAGAAGGATTGCTGCCTAAATACACACATATATATATATATATATATATATATATATATATATATATATGTATACGCTTTAGTATATAGGAACTCTATTCGTGAAATCTAGCATATATACACATTCTATCATGAAATCTAGTATATATACTCTTTATCTATGAAACCTGGTATATATGCACTTTATTATAATATCTAGTATATATCATATTTATTATGAAATCTAGAGTATATATTCAATATTACGAAATCTGGTATACATAGCCTTTATTTTTGTTATCTATTTCATATACACTATATTTATAAAATCCTGTCTATGTATATTTTATTATGAAATCTTCAATATATGGTCTTTATTGATGAAATCTAATATATATAAACTTTATTTGCGAAATATTCTATGTATACACTTTATTGATGAAATCTAGCATATATACTCTTTATATATGAATTATACAGTTTATTTATGCAATCATATATATATATATACTATTTATTTATTAAATCTAGTATATATAAACTTTTTTTATAAAATGTAGTATATATACACTTTATTTATGAAATCTAGTATATATATTTTATGAATTATTGCATATATATTCTTTAGGAAATCAAGTATCGTCGACGTCGTCGCCGTCGGCATCCGTCCGTCCCGAGAGACGATGGAGTAACGCGGTGCGCTACGAGCCTGGGCGGGATGTATGGAGAACTATATAGAATCTAGTATATATAGCCTTTCTTTATGAAATCTAGCATATATATATATATATATATATATATATATATATATATATATATATATATATATACACGTTAACGTTTACCAAGCATTCAGTTGGACGTCCATTCTTACGCTACACAGACAAATCGAAAGACAACTTGAAACGTCTCAACTTTGATCTGAAAACCTGGGCATCTCAAGCATCAAACCGAATGGTGTGGCGTAAGACATGTTTCATTAACTTAAAGAGTTTTGTGAAGGCAGTAGGCTGAAGCACCGTGATCAGCTCCGCCAAGCTCTGAAGCAGAGACGCCATCAATATCCTGCTTTAACAAATTTCATCTGTCACTGTGGCTATTCACCCGCAGCAAGGCTAGCCTAGTATCACACTTAAGAAAGCACAAATGGAATATGTCCTTCCCTTACCTGATTTTCTCCACAATAGCCCCTTCTAGCATACTTGAGTGTAAAATGAAAGGCACCATCCAATGCTGACCCTCATTTGACGTTCACGAAATGAGAGTCTACCATAAACACGTTAATATGAAATATAGAATATATATTTTTTATTCATGTATCCTTGTATATATACACTTTATTCATGAAATATAGTATATATAGTCTTTATTTATGAAATCTAGTATATATATATAGTATATATACATTTTTAGGTAATCTAGTATATATACACTTTACTTATTAAATCAAGTATATACACTCTTTATTCATGTAATCTAGTACATATACTCTTTATTAAGTAATCTTGTATATATAAACTTTGTTATGAAATGTAGTTGATATTCACTTTATTTATGAAATCCAGAATATACTCTTTATTACGAAATCTAATATATGGACTTTTATTTATGAAATATACGATATATACACCTTATTTATGCAATCCAGTATAAATACTACTTATTATGAAATCTAATATATATACTTTATTTATGGAATCTTGTTTATATACATTTTTTTTATAAAATTTAGTATATATCGAATTTATTATGTAATTTAGTATATTCTTTATGAAATCTAGTATATTTGCTCTACATGTATGTAATCTAGCATATATACAATTTACTATGCAATTTAGTATATATACACTTTATTTTTGAAATCTTGTATATATTCTATGTATTATGAAATCTGGTATATATACACTTTATGGAATCTAGAATATATGCGCTTTATGTATGCCATGTTGTACATAGACTTTTTATCATTAAATCTATTATATATACACTTTATTTATGAAATCTAGTGTATATACTCCTTAATATAAAATATAAAATGTTGGAGTTTTTGGGTACCTGCTATATACTAGTGAGACAACCAAAATGAGATGACTCATTTTATAGTCCACCAAGAAAAGATTAACCAATCAGAAAGCACTGAATATTCAATCCGACGTGTATAAAGGCAGCCATTTTGTTTTTCTCTGAATCTTCACTGCCAACCTCAGATATTGAAGACCTGAAGAATTACTGAACAGCTGCTACAAGTGATATTGGTTTTGTTCCATTGAACACATTACGTAATGCACTGGATTCTATATTCAAAGAATACGACGAACATGGTCAACATTGGTTATGAGCCCAGGATACGACTGTATTTTGACGGAGACGAGTCGAGATATGAATTATGGGAAACGAAATTCTTAGACTACCTTAGAATACAAAAACTTCTTGACATCATTCTTTGCCAAGATGACCAGAAAGATGATGATTTTATGGAAAGAAATGCGACCGTGTTCGCCGAATTAATTCAATGCCTCGATGACAGGAGTTTGTCTTTAATAATGCGAGAAGCCAAGGACAACGGACGTCAAGCCCTAAGAATATTGCGTGAACATTACTTGTTAAAAGGTAAGCCTAAAATTATTGCTTTATATACTGAACTAACCGCGTTAAGGAGACGAGAAAATGAATCTGTAACAGATTATATAATACGAACTGAGAATGTCAAAAATGCCTTAAAAGTGGGCTTCTAATAGCCATGGTTTTTAAAGGGAGTCAGCTCATTTTGGTTGGCTCACTAGTACATCAAAGTACCCAAAAAACTCCAACGTATGAACTCTTTATTTATGAAATCTAGTATATATACACCATTTTCTATTTCTTATACACCTTAATTGCACTAGTATGATTCACACACTACATTCTTCACTCGGCACACTTCTGTCAAAGCAAAAAAGTTACTTGCCAGGGTGACAACTTTTTTTTTACCCCAAATCATTAATGTTTATATGACTCGGAATTCAAAGAAAAATCATGGAAAACTGTCTGTTTAAATTGAAGCTAACAATGTGGCGCCTTCAAATGGCGGAAAAAAAGATTAAAGCAAGCGATTCAACCTGCGCCGTCAACAAGCAACCAACCCTTGCCTCACTTATACTTTAGAATTTGTTATTGAGAAAGTTATTTCTAAGAATATTGAAAACTTTGTACTTAATATTCCAAGAACTTTTATAGATACATTATTAATATACTGAATAAAAATTACTGAAAATGTAGTAAGTAAAATTAGTCATCGTTATCTATCTATCAAAATTTACCCCCCTCCACTTTTATACGAGTCAAACTTCACCAGATAATTTAGTGACTTCAGAGGCATTTATTCTATTTTTATAGTATCTACTGATTACTTAAGATATAATGTTTTGTTGCTGCAAAATTCACATGGTATTACTTTTCTGAAATGAGATGAATGTTGCTCCAATCCACGCCAATACAGCCACCATCTTGATAGCGATGAAAATAAAATAAAATCGTGCTACTCGGGTCGTAATAAAAGGGAAATCGACTCCGAAACGAAACAAACCACGCGGTTGGTCATATTTCATGATTTATAGGTAGCCGTATTAGTTAGATTTCTTTCAGTGGCGAAGCGAGAGAAAGCAAGAAGAAATGTACGTATTGATTTATCAATCGCTGGACTGTGTTTAAAAATACACAAAAGAACTGAGTACTAAGAAATAATGAAAACAAACTTTGTTTTGTTCCTCTTATGATCTTATTACGTTCACTCGTTTTGCTTCTGAAAATAGTCTGTTTGTAGCAAGTCGACTTGTGCCTTTCATCTCTCGCCGAAAACTTCTGACATTTGACAAGAGATTTTATGCAGGGCGGGACCGCTGAAAGTGTATTAAATGCACAGTGTTTATTAGTTGAAAAGAAAAGAAAAGTGATTGTAGGTTTTTCTAGTAATATATTCTAACCCATGGACAACAGTCGGAATCCTTGTGTAATCGTGGACTCCTTTCGTTGGCTGCATATTGTGTGATAGAATAGGGCTACATCCGGTTTTGAATTCAGAGTTTGTTTTTCCTTCTAGACTTGTATGTTTAATAAATACAAATTATGAAGAAGAAGAGGAATTTAAGAGGTAAAAATTCGAAAATACTTGTAAAATCTTCCGTGTGAAGATTTCATATACTGCTCTGATTAAAAAGAAGATTTCGACAAAGACGCACCAATCATGTTCTTGCACATCGAAACGGAAATTTGTGTAATGGGAGATAATAATATCATGTTGAACTGTTAATGGATGATAATAATATCACATATCAAGTAAACATGATCGCATCGTGGACACCACTGTAACGAGAGAGATTCTATGATAAAAAGGTTTATTCTCCCATTTTATTTCCCCCATTATGGGCATTACACCGTATTCCACGGACAGAACGGAATGGCAGAATGGAAAAGGAAGAACAAACATGTTTTCTACTCAGAGAGACTTTTATACCTCTAAGATATACACAAAGCTATATCTACATATATACACGTATCCCACACGAAGAACAATATATCATGTATCTACACAGCGAGCAGAGTGTAAGGAGAAATAAGAAGGAAGCGTTTTACATATACTACGGAGATTCTTCTGTGCTTCTGGAGATCTGTCTATATTTCTGAGATGAGGTGTTATGTACAATATTTACATTATTCGGACTATTGTCCTCATCTTTGTCGCCATATTTATTACAACGTTTCGGCCGTTGTACGCTCCGGCCTTCTTCAGGTGGTTGGAATGTCGAACTGAACCCTTTATTTCGCTCACTGGGGTAGACTGTTCTAGTTCCACGTGCCATGTTTAATGGATGTCAGTTATTAGTTTTCTCCTGTTAATTCCTCTCTCCAAGTTCTCCACTGGCTTAACCGGGTATTGAACTCACACTCTTTGGGTCCTGTCACTAGATCTAACTAACGCTTTTATCCAGTGTGTCACGTCTCCTTGAGGACATCTGTGTATAAATTTCTGGGTATTATAAAAAACAAAAGCGTTAATAACAACAAAAATTGCAATATGAGCTCTGGTAAAAACATGAAATGATAACAACAAAATATTGCAACATGAGCTCTGGTAAAAAAAGTGTTTGCTGAAGACATTAGGTTTATAATACCCAGAAATATCAATTCAACGACACATGGCAAAATGCTTTACTAGTAAATTCTCTCCCACTTCTACTCTTAACTCCTCTTGAGCATCTTTGCTTGACTTTCCACTTAGAACTGAGTCTCTATTGAGTGATATGCATATAATTCTTTCAGGGTTTGATCTATCATCTCTAAGCTGTATCCACACAAAGCATGTAAACTTGATGGGATCTGTGCAAGTGTCCGTAAAATATGTGCCCCTGAACTGACTCCTTTTCTCTCTAAACTTTACAATACTGCTTCTTGCTTTCATGCTTGTTGGAAGTCCTCTTCTGTTTTTCCAGTCTTTAAGAACTGCCTGATCTTTCTTTCAACCTATTAATCTTCTAGCATATTTTGTACTAGCGGCTTTAATCAACTTAATTGGTTAAGCATCTCACTTTGCAGGATCTTCTTGCACATAAGCAACATGGCTTCCACTTTTGTACGTCAACTGCTGATGCATAAACGATTATTGATGATAGAGTCTGCCAAGCTTTAGACAAGATCGGTGAAACTTGAGCTATTGCTTTGGGAATCTCAAAGGCATTTGGCAGGGTTTTCCATCTTGGTCTTCGTCAAAAGTTATGGTATTTCTGAAAGAATTTTTGATCAGATTCAGTTTTTCTTATCAACTCGCGAATTGTAACAGCTTAAACGGCCAATCTGGATATTTTTACATTAATGCAAGTGCCTCCCAGGGCTTTAGCCTTGGATCTACGTTGTTTCTACTTTTCATCAACAACATTCCTTGATGTCATCAGTTCTTAACTCGATCCCTATCCTGATGACAACTATTTATTCCTGTCTTAATAGTAACTTTGATCGGTCCTATAAGGTCAAATTAGCAGCTGATCTAAAAATGACTAATAATCAGTTGTTAACTGAGGCAAGAAAAGACTTGTTAAACGCTTCCAAAATGAAATTACTCTTTTTTAATCGTCCGATAGAACTTTTTGCCGTCCATCAAGATCGCCGATGTTAATCTCCAAGAAAGTGACTCATTGCGCCTTCTTGGATTAACGCTTTCTCTTGGCGGTGTGGAAAGATTATATTGAATCAATTGCTAGGACTGCTGCTAAGAAAGTTGGTTCCCTGTGTCTATCTTACATATTTGTAAGTCTAAGATTCGCCCACGCATTAAATATTATTGCCACATATGGTTTGGTACTTCTATTGTGTATTTAAAGTTTATTGATAAAATACAGAGAAGAATCTGCAATGTTGTTGGTGCTGACCTGGCATCAAGGCTTCGACCACTTTCCAACCACCGTAACGTGGCTTTTCTATAAACACGTTCATGGTAATAGTTCTGATGAACTTGCATATATGCTACGTAGACTTTATGAATCTAATCGCAATACTAGGTTGGCGGAAAGGTCTCATCATTTTACAGTTGAAATGGCTAGATGTAACCGTAAGTTCTATGCTAAAAGTTTCTTCGTTCACACTTCTACCTTGTGAAAGTGTTAGATTATTTTGTGTACGTATATACTAGTGAGCAAACCAAAATGAGCTGACTCATTTTATAGTACACCCATAGAAGGTTAACCAATCAAAAGACTAGAAATATTCGACCCGATGTGTATAAAGGCGGCCATTTTGTTTTCTTTTTTGGAATATCTACTGCTAACCTGTCAGATGAGGAGACCTGCAAAAGTACTTTTTCCTATTCTTTCCAAATATCCACTGCCAATCTCTGATATGGAAGACCTTAAGAATTCCTGAATGGGTGCTACGAGACATTGGTGCTATTACATTGGACAAATTACTTCCTACGTCGGATTGCTACATTCAAACTACATTAAACATGTATTACACTCTGGCCTCTTGCACTCCAGTCCACTTTGATCTTGAAAAATTTAAATCCTAATTTAAATGTCAATCGTTATCTTCTGTTTTAATAATTCCTGTTCTTTTATTGTTCTGTCTTTCTCATATTCGCTCCCAATCAGTAGCCCCATTGCGTCTTAGTGACTTTATTACCTTGTCTGGGGTGAAATGATTAATTTCTTTTAAAAAAAAGCTGTGACGTTGAAATATTTACTTAATTTAAGCATGGGTTTCTTCTTTTCGAATTCTTTCAACAATTTTTTTTTGTACAGCAAAAAGAGCCAGCCCAGTGAATATTGATTTATCTAAGATCATGTGGAACTTGTTTTTCAGTCTTTTAAGTTTTAAAGGTTTGTCAATAACGAATGGTTTCAGAACCTGTAAATATCTGAGGCTATATCAAAGACAATTCTCAGATTTATCTAAAAAGGATAATAGTTAAATGTAGCCTAGTAAATAAAAGTGTTAAGTGAATCGAGTTACTTGGCTGCGGTAAATTCTGGGTCAGGTAGTGATAAAAAATTATACGCTCTGGTTCATGGAAAAGAAACAAAAGAAACAATCAGACGAATTAAGTAGATAAAATTAGGATACAAGATGTTCAGGACAATGGAATGATAAAAACCCCAGCCTCGTAGATCAAATAAAGATATTCCTGAAGAAAGTCAGTGTTCAACAGTTGAAACGTTGTGTAACAATCAAGATAAAAGGTCACGAGACTGACCAAATAAGTTATTATTTATTACTAGTTGTTATTTTTTTTACTTGATACTGTAAATATGTTACTTCAAAGGTCTGCTTGTGCTGCCTTAGTTCGTGTCAACTGTTGATCGATGCTTAAAATGTAGTCGGAAACCGAAATTTTAACTTTTGAAATGGGTGTTATGACTCTAAAAAGAATATTTGACGGCTGAAAATCAGTCAGTCAATTATATGCCATGCGTGATACACGCTTAAGCAATCATTTATCTTTCGATACATGACTGACATTTTTCCCATTTCTTTTTGCAGTAGACCAGTTGCCATCCAAGGCTACAGAACCCGGCCTGTCCTGCTATTTAACCATAGCTGGGAGGAGGAGAAGAGGATTCATACCTTTCCCAATGGTATTAGCACGTAAGTAAATGTAATGGATTCGACTGGAATTCGAACTCGGCTCTACCGATTCCTCAATCCGAGCCGCTAACCATTACTCCACTGGTAGAATTTTAAATTCGATATCTCTTCAGTGTGTAATCAATCATGGCTCGCCGGAGCTTCCTTTTCTTTTTTTTAATACCGTGTCCCATCAGGGCGTGGGCAATTATGACTCAGCTGAGTTTTTCATTATCTGTGAATTGCCACGACTTCTTGGCAAAGATAGTGGAATGGTTTCCTGTTGCCTTCTCCACAGATTCCTTTTCATTATTATTCATGACTTGCAACGGCTTCTTGGGAAAGATAGTGGAGCGATATCCCGTTGCGTTGTCCATGGTTTGGAATTCAGAGTTTTCCTTCTCTTGGTTTGGTTGCCTTCTAATTCTAAAGAACCCAGTCTACCCTGCTCCTTAACACACTGCTTTATTATCTATGAATTGCCATGTCTTCTGGAGAAAGATAGTTTCCTGATAGCATTCTCAGCGGTTAAGGATCCAGTGTTTTCTTTCTCTTAGAGTAGTTGCCACTCAAGGCTAAGGAGCTAAGTCTACCCTGCTATTTAATCCATAACTAGGATACACAGAAAAGACAGATTTATGCCTTTCGAAAGGATATCCGGAAAAATGGATACTCATATTTCACATTTGTGATCACAGCTCTCCACAATGTCCTATCCTTTATAGCCCTTAACAATTTTCATTTTTTACTATCGCACTCAGTCCCTTTACTGCTAGCCATTTACATAATTTTACTGTTTTCCACTGTTTGTCCTGTGAGTGTCAAATTTTCAGAGTTTTCTTTCCTCATGATGTGTCTTACAAATTATAAATGCATCTTTCTGAATTTTCTTGTTTCCATAAACTCCCTCATTACTCACATGCTCCGTAAATAGTATTCACATCATCTGTCGGTGGCATTCTCAAAATCCTTCTGTAGAAACACATCTCTGTTGCCTCAAGTCTTCTATACATCTGTGAGGGAATTGTCCAATATTCACTGCCATATCGGAGGAGTGATATTACATAGCATTTCAGCAATTTCTCCTATTGTTTCGAATGAAATTTTCCTATTACTTAATACTTTGTTTAGCTTTTGAAAGGCATCTTTCTCTATTCCAATGCCCCTTCGGACTGCGGTGTCACATTTTCCGTCATCAATTAAAAACAATTCCAAGGTAATTAAACTTCTGTACTTGCTTGATGGTGACATCTCCAATTTGCACCTAGCATCTTGGGCTGTTCCCCCTGATGTAGACTATATATTCTGCTTTCTTGGAACTGATGATTAGTCCTTTTCTCTCGCTTTCCTTGACTACCTTCTGTAGGAGTTCCTGCAGTATTCTTTCTGTGTCTGCCATCAACACAGTGCCATCTGCCTATCTTATATTAAGAGTGTCCCCACCAATATTAAACCCTGGTAGGACCTCCAGTTTTCTGAGGATAGCCCCACTGTAATGATTGAATAAATCCGGCGATAAGACGTACCTCTGTTTAATATCTCTTTCTATCTTTGTGTATTTAATGAATTCATTTTCTATCAGCATAGAATCGGTTGGCTCCTAGTATAAGTTCTGGATGCTTCTGATATCTTTCCTAAATAAATAAAGTTTTCAATATTTAAAACTACCCGTGTCATTATGTTAAAGTTAACTTTCTCTACAAGATTCGAATTAGTTTATTGTCTTGGAGTTTGTAATGAGGGCAGTCGGTTTTTATTTCTGTATATTCTTTAAGGAATTTGTCGATTTGTCAGATGCGTTTAAATATTGACTCAGGCAACTAATGCAATTTAGGAGTGTTCATGTTTGCTGTTCTTTGTTTGTTTTTTTCTTTTGCGTAAATTTAAATTTTTCATTAGCAAAACTTTGGCAGTTGATCCATTATACGATTAATGTACGTAATTTGATCGGAGAGCTTTTCTTATATTTATATGAATCCTGATTACCTCCCCTTGTGTGCAACATACACCATTCATCACGGCTTCAAATGGGAATTATGTGACGTGTCTTTTTATTCACTCAAACAGGCCATGTTTTATTTTTTCCTAATCCAGACCGTGTATCGACTTTAATTCTGGCAGCCTTCCTGAAACGTGGAGAATTTCTTTTCTGTAGAGAAAGCTATCAGTAATTTACTAATGAGTAAATATACCATCTATCTATATTTCTGAGATGAGGTATTGTAACTACTTACACTATTTACATTGTTCGTTCTCTTGTTTTCATCTTTGTTGCCATATTCACGACGTTTCAGCCGTTGTACGCTCCAGCCTTCTTCAGGATCTGTCTATATTATGAGGTACTTAAACTATTTACATTGTACGAACTATTGCCCCCATATTGACACATGGCCCAGTGGATAAAAGCGTTTGTTGAAGTAATCCAGTGACTTGACCCAAAGAGTTGTGAGTTCAATACCTGACCACGGCAGAGGTGAACAAAAACTCGGAGAGTTGAGTTACTAACCAAAATTGAGGTATCCAGAAAAGGCATGGCGCGTGGAATCAGAACAATCTACACCAGTGAACTAAATAAAGGATTTGGTTTGAAAATCCACCGTGTATCACCTGAAGAAGGCCGAAGCGTATAACGGCTGAAACGTCGTGAATATGACAATAAAGACAAGAAAAATAGTCCGAACAATGTAAATAGTGTAAATAGAGAAAATATAAGTTTCAATCATCACATTTATGCGGTTCATCCTCAGGAAAGTCTTTGAGAAATTCTTTCTCAGGCATTGAGAGAAATCTACTAGTTACAATTTGGGTGTGTTGCTCACTTAGCTGCTGCTAGAATTTTGAAGAAAACGAATGGCAGTGTGATCTCGAAAGCTGTCTAGTTAAAGTGGCGTGTGTGTGTGCGCTCGCGCGCTCGCGCGTGTGTGTGTGTGTGTGTGTGCTTATAAGAATAACGGTCCGAAAGGGCACTTTGATTAATTAGGTATCTACAAAAAGACCCACTATGTTAAACAAACCAGATGACCATGTAAATTCCGGAACACAACTCCGACATCACACATTAACCAATATCTGGTTTCAAACGTTTTCATAAAAAATCGACGTAATTCCTGTAAATGAGGCTACCAAGTAAACCATTCGAAGATTAGCTAAAAGTTTGCATAATTTGGCAAACAGATTAATTACATCATCACGACTTCCCCCGGGCTGAGTTTCTAGGTTAGGGGATTT
Source organism: Acanthosepion esculentum (assembly GCA_964036315.1). Taxonomy (NCBI): domain Eukaryota; kingdom Metazoa; phylum Mollusca; class Cephalopoda; order Sepiida; family Sepiidae; genus Acanthosepion; species Acanthosepion esculentum. The sequence goes on from OZ038510.1 coordinate 3,571,098, forward strand.
CAGTTGTACTGAATTTTTACTGAATCTTCAGTCAGTCAGTTTTGTGCCTTACGTGATAAACGCTTAGACGATCATGTATCTTTCGATACATCATCGCCGATACATGACTAACGAGGCAGATTCTTTTCCTGCAGTAGGTTGCCATTTCTTTCTGCAGTAGACCAGTTGTCATCCAAGGCTATAGAAACCGGTCTGCCCAGCTATTTACATAGCTGGGTGGGGGAGAAGAAGAGGATTCATACCTTTCCCAAGGCTATTAGCACGTAAGGGAATGTAATGGATTCGACTAGAATTCGAACTCGGCTCTCCGATTCCTCAATCCATTACTCCACCGTGACTCCAGATTACCTCTAGCTAGGATCGAAACCCGAATGAATTGGCGTCAGTCGGAGATTCTATCCCTAAGCCAGAATCTTACTTTGTTTATTTTAGATTCAAATCTTCCCGGTGCCTTTCACGTAAGTAATTTAAAGGTCCACATTTTATAGGTCCACATTTTATAGGTTCAAATTTTATAGATCCACATTTTATAGGTTCAAATTTTATAGGTCCACATTTTATAGGTCCACATTTTATAGGTTCAAATTTTATAGGTCCACATTTTATAGGTTCAAATTTTATAGGTTCAAATTTTATCGGTCCACATTTAATAGGTTCAAATTTTATAGGTGCACGTTATAGTTTCAAATTTTATAGGTTCAAATGCGTTTAAATTATAAGTTGAGATTAATATTTTTAAAGCGACATTTTTTCATCAAATTCCAACGTATATCATCTGAAGAAGGTCAGAACCTTCACAACCCTTCAAGTTCCTCGTAAACTCGATCCATCGCTAGAAATTCTGGAAAAAAATCGGTCCCCAATAACGCTCTAACAAGTACGTGACTCTTCCTGTTATCCTCTCGTCCTGTCGGCTGGGGCTTCAGAATACGCCAACTGTATTTCTGTAAGATCCTCCCGAAACGTCGTGATGATGAGGACAACAGCCGAAATTAACCATTTTCCCATATTTTCTCCATCAATACTACTTCACTCTCTCTCTCTCTCTCTCTCTCTCTCTCTCTATATATATATATATATATATATATATATATATATATATATATATATATACAGGGTGTCCATAAAGTTTGTGTGCACTTTAAAAAATGTATAACTTTATTTGTATTTGCGATAGAAATAATCTGTAAAAAATGTTATAAAGTTTAATGTACCTAGTTTTAAGTATAGCTAAAATAACTAATGTGATTTCAGGCATTACTGTACGTCAAATGTTTTCCGTGAACTGCAAAATCGTATTACCCTTTGTATTGCTAATGATGGAGGACATGTTGAAACTTAAATAAAATTTCAATAAAATCTTAAAAAATATAGATTTACTTCTTTCTAATCCTTTTTACAAATTATTTCCATTGCAAATACAAGTTATAATTTTTTAAAAGTGCACACGAACTTTATGGACACCCTGTATATATATACAAGATAACCAAAAAAGTTCTGTCCGTTTTTTGATTAGTCATTGAATGAAGTTGAAATATATACGAAATGCGTGTAGCAATTGTTTTCAAATTCGGACAGCCAGTAGTAGGAACATCAGACGTTATAAAAAACACGCGTACCGTGCCCGGCCATCAGTTATAAGCCGGACAGCTGTGAGAAGGATGGAAGTGTCTAGAGATCTCGTTCGGGGCTGTTTGCTTTACGACTTCAAAGTGGGCTTTTCAGCAGCTGCATCAAGTCGCCGCATATGTCAAGCGTTTGGGGATAGTTCTGTGGATGAACGTACTGCAAGGCGTTGGTTTCGAAAATTCAAGTCAAGAGATTTGTCTCTCCATGATGAGCCTCGGAGTGGACGACCACAGGTCTTGAATGACGGAGTCCCGAAGGCGGCCATTGAAGAGGACAGTAGTCTAACGTGTGGTGAACTTGCAAGACAGGTCAACGTTTCCGATAAAATAGTTGGACTTCACCTGCACCGCCTAGGTAAGACGTACAAACTGAGCAAGTGGGTTCTGCAAAAGCTGTTGGAGGTCAACAAGGGACAACGAGTGGCAGCCTGCGTATCGCTGCTTTCTCGCCACCGTACCGCATCCTTATTCAATCGAGTGTTTACCACTGATGAAAAGTGGGTTCTGTACGAAACTCCCAAGCGTTCTAGACATTGGTTGTCTCCTCAAGATGCTGTCCCTCACACGGCAAGACCGCCTATGCAAACACGCAAGATTATGCTTTGTGTCTGGTGGACAGATCGTCAAGTGGTTCATTATGAACTGCTACCAACGGGCCAAACGTTCACTGGAGACCTATACTTGCAGCATTTGAAACGTGTGCAACAGGCATCGCGCCAGAAGGAGCCAGCACTGGTGAATCGCAAAGGTGTGCTTTTCCTCCATGACAACGCCAGGCCGCATGTCGCTCGAGTGGTCAGGGATACCATACAACAACTTGGGTGGGAGACTTTCTGCTATCCACCTTATTCACCTGACCTTGCGCCATCTGATTACCACCTCTTCCATTCCCTAGATAATCATCTTTGTGGGAAAGACTTACGCAAAGCCCTCACGGACTTCTTTGCGCCCCCGCCCCGAGTTCTACCGCAAGGGCATTGAACAGCTGGAGACACGTTGGCAGAAGGTGCTGGATGCCGATGGTGATTACTTCGAAGACTAAATATAAGTTACACATACTGTGAAGCATTTTCTTTTTTTTCCTTTAAAAACGGACAGAACATTTTTGGTTACCTTGTATATATATGCATATATATATATATATATATATATATATATATATATATATATATATATATATATATATATATATATGGATTGATGCAGATGATTCGATTAAATTGTTAGAATGAGAAATCAAAGAGATTTTCTAGTAAGCAAAATATCCATTTTCATATCAGTCTCTTTGAATCTACAACAGTAACTACTGCACACGCGAGCATGCGCACACGCATGCGTATTTAGCCATCTGTGAATATTAGTGTCTATTTGCACAGGCATGGATCAGTGGTGTTGTAAATGGAAAATTAATCGTTTATTTGCAAATAATCTGCATAAAACGGTAGATATCGCTCAACAGGAACACCACTTTGCACTCAACCTATTATCACAGACCTTACCCTGTCCGCAAAAAAAAACTTTCAAATCATCATATTCCTCTTGTCAGATGAAATGTTTGCTGTTCTATTGTCTCCACTGAACGAAAACATTCCGGTCAAATCCCCGCATTTAAAGTAATTGGCTGGTTTATCTTATTTGAAGTGTTTGTGAGATGTTCAGTCATTCAATAACTTGTTATCAGAGACGACGCTGTTATCGCATTTGACAGTGGGTAACCACTCGACACTCAGGCTCATATTGGGCGCCAATTCGATAACAAATGGAAGCTTAGTGACAAGGACACACAACCTTTTTGTCTTTTTCTTTTCTTACCAGTATTATGGCTGTATTTTTCCTCGGTATATTCCTCCAACTGTATACAAACACGGACTTGTTCTTTTATATGTCGTGTCCCCACGGGACGTTTGTAATCATGGCCCTCAACGACGTCCGGTTCTTCTTAGCTCAAAACAATTATTTTCCCCCTCTCATTTCTTGTTCTGTACTCCATTTAGACAAGCTTTTTGGGTAGATTACTTGAATTTACATCCGCTCCTCTTGACTTCAGACACGGTGGCGTAATGGATAGCGGCTTGGGTTGAGGAATCGGAGAGCCGAGTTCGAATTCCAGTCGAATCCATTACATCCACTTACATGTTAATATCCTTGGGGAAGGTGTGAATCCCCTTCTTCTCCATCCAGCTATGGGTAAATATGGCAACTGGTCTAGCAGAAGGACAACTCTAAATTAAAACCCGGAGTGGAGCCCCTAAGGCAGATGAACGGCACTTTGTGCTACCTTCCGGCAACTCCTGCAGCCGCGTTGGTACCAAACTGTATTGGTTTATCCTCTCCACTGGACTCTGCTAGCAAGGCCGAGAGGAGGAACTAGACGTCTGGGCAGCCCTAGTTCTTCATATATCCCGCCCGCACCGCGCTACTCCATCGTCCCTCGAGACGGACGGATGCCGACGATGACCTCTTGACTTCACTATATCCTGTGAGTGTCAAATTCTCCAACCGCTGTTTCCCCAGCATGTTTCCTAGATATTTCAACTGTCTCTTTCTGATTCTAAGTCTTTTCATTCCCATTTTCCTTAAACTTCCATGTTGTTTACACGTTCCATTCATTATATTCTCATTATCCTTCTGTAGATCCACATATTTATTGACTGAAGTTTCCTCTTCATCTGTGAGGAAATTGTCCAGCATCCACTGCTATATACCAGGATTGATATTCCATAGCAGTTGAGCAGTCTTTTCTTTGTTTGTAAGGAAGATTTCTTGTTTCTTAATACTTTGCTTACCTTTTGGAAGGCATCTTCCAATGTGCCTTCGGAATTTTGTATCATCTTTTTATAAATCTTCTTGTCGCTCTCATAGTTCCTTAGTTAGCATGGCCGTTACGTCCGCCCAGTACCTCATAAATAATGGACTATTCCGTTTTTGATCGCATGGAAAGAAGGTAAAAACATATTAGATATGCTACTTGATTTTAGTGAGAAAAACAAGTAAAAACGCGTTTAACATCTGTTTCAAAGAAATGGAAAAAGTTTTCGATTTCAAATATTTTCATTTGTACTCCATTACTTATTTAGATAACGACCAGCATTCACATTTTTTATTGTCATTGCATTATTTTGTTAAAGTTATCAAGCTAAAATATTAAACGATGTGATAGGGGAATTTCTACGGACATTTTATTGTTGTAGAATTCGCCATATCTTATTCAATTACTGCCCGAAGAATTAATATGCCTCAGAAAATTCAAATAGGCAAACTGAAATTTTCACAGGTATTTCTAGTTTGGTAATATTACCAAATATAAAATAAATTATTAAGATCACAAAGACATTGTTTTAAATGAAATAACAAAATCAAGTATACCAGATCATGTATAAAGAGAAAAGTTCTCACGCCGGCTCCTCTGAAATTGAAGTAAAAATCAATGGCGACTCTAGGTCATCAATGTTTGTTGGGCTCATTACAGTCTTTAACAAAATATACCATTGGTACAACTTAGATGCTAAAACGATTCATTTCACCTATCTAAAATATATAGTTTTAAAAAATCTCTGCGTGAAATAAAAAAAGAGTGAAGACAAAGCCAGATATTTTAAAAAATAACGTGTGTATCTATCTAGAGTGTGTGTTTGTATATCTGTCTATGTTTTAGTGTGTTTATGTATCTCTCTGTATGTGTGCTTATGTATCTCTCTGTCTGTGAATTTTATTGTATGTTTATGATCAGTACTGATGTCTGATATATTTCCGCAACACTACCTCAGTCACACTCCTCACATCAAACCTCCAACCGACGAATTAAGGCTGCCACTTTAATTTTCGCCGAATTTATAGTCGGGCTAAATTTAATTTGCCCTTTCTCAAAAGATACATTCCGCTAAAAAAATAACAAAAAAAAAAACTAATACTGTATGGAATAAATTATTTAAAAACAATAAGTTGAAATAAAAAATAGGGCATAAAGTCATTAGGATTTTTTAAAGGTTATTTATAAAATTAAAGCATGAAATTCATTGCCTATTAAGTATGTCTCCAGCTTCGTTCAGTTTTTAGACCTACTCAGGCCGACTAATTTTATTTCATTCTTTTTTTACTTAATTATTTCTTTGTATTGTTTTTTTTTCTCTCTCTCTCTCTATTTCTTCTTTATTATGAACAAAACCGAAAAAATGTATTTCGGTCAATATTTTGAGGCACGAAGTTAAAACAATTAATTTTGGATCCAGCTGAAGTCAAGAATGAAAAGAACGCACTAATAAAAAAATTAGGTTGCTTTGAAACTACTTCAATTTTCACTCAATCGGGATAAGCCCGACAGGCCTGACCCCCAGAGTCGCCACTCGTAAAAATAATAAACAAGCAAAATCTTAATTGAAACTTTGACCAATTTACGTAATCGGACTTATGGGTTCTTGAAAAGCAAATTAATATTTACTTACTGAATGTGTACCCTTACTAAGTAAATGCATTGCTTAGCATTAAGGTCTTCCATATGAGAACTTAATGTATGACCAAATTCCTGATGAAAATAGAAAGCTTTTTTCTCGTCTCGTTGGAAAGTAGTCTTGCTATTGACGTTGTTAAATGATAGTTGTCTTCACTATTTACATTATTCGGACTATTGTCCTCATCTTTGTTGCCATATTTATTACGTTTCGGACTTTCAGTATCTATCTATATTTCTGAGATGAGGTATTATGTACACTATTTACATTATTCGGACTATTGTCCTCTACTTTGTCGCTATATTTATTACAACGTTTCGGCCTTTCAGTATCTGTCTATATTTCTGAGATGAGCTATTATGTACACTATTTACATTATTCGGACTATTGTCCTCATCTTTGTCGCCATATTTATTACAACGTTTCGGCCTTTCAGTATCTATCTATATTTCTGAGATGAGGTACTATGTACACTATTTACATTATTCGTACTATTGTCCTCATCTTTGTTGCCATATTTATTACAACGTTTCGGCCCTTCAGTATCTATCTATATTTCTGAGATGAGGTATTATGTACACTATTTACATTATTCGGACTACTGTCTTCATCTTTGTCGCCATATTTATTACAAGGTTTCGATCGTTGTACGCTCCGGCCTTCTTCAGTTGTTTGGAATGTCGAACTGAACCCTTTATTTCGCTCACTGGGCTAGACTGTTCTAGTTCCACGTGCCATGTTTAATGGATGTCAGTTGTCAGTTATCTCCTGTTAATTCCCTTCTCCAAGTTCTCCACTGAGAACTCAAACTCTTTGGCTCCTGTCACTGGAACTAATTAACGCCTTTATTCACTTTGATAACTGAAAACTGACATCCATTAAACATGGCACGTGGAACTAGAACAGCCTACTCCAGTGAGCGAAATAAAGGGTCCAGTTCGACATTCCAACACCTGAAGAAGGCCGGAGCGTACAACGGAAGGCGATAGAACATACCTACTTAAGTATTGCATTGAAATCAATAAATGCTGAGATACAAGTGTGAAAATCAAGAACACTTAATCACAATGACCACCAATCAGTTGTTAATGAGGGCAAGAAATGCCTTGTAAATTTTAGCGCAAAACGAAACCGCCATCTTTTAGTCATCATAGAGAACCCTTTTTGTCTTCCGTCAGCATGATTGACACTAAACTCTAAGAGAGTAACTCATTGCGCCTTTTTGCTCTCAAGTTTTCTACTGACATGAAGTGGAATGCTCATATTCAATCAATTGCTAGGTCTGCTGTTAGGAAAGTTGGTTCACTGTGTCGTCAGAATCCATCGTTCCCTTTTATAATATTGCTGGCAAATCTGGTCTGGCACTTCGGATATATATCTCGAGATTCCGCCGTAACGTGGCTTCCTTCTGTCTTTTTTGTAAATATTTTCATGGCAGCTGTTCTAATGATCTCTCCACCCTGGTTATTCGACTACATGAATTTAAGAGTACTGCTGAATTGGCAGCTAGGTCTCATCGTTTTACTGTTGAAATAGCTTGATATAAATTCTTAGAGTTTCTTTTCTCGTACTTCTCGCCTGTGAAATTATTTCCGATTTCTTGTTTCCCTGCCACCTACAACCTTCAACAATTTAAATGCAATGTCAATCGCATCTTCTGTCTTCTGGAATCCTCTTCTTTTACTCTTTTTTCTTCTCGTTAAAGTTTTCTCATTTTCTTCCGATGCAAGTAATCCTTTGTGTCTTAGTGGCATTATCACTACTTGGGGTGAAATGATAAAAAAAACCACTATTCTTGTATGATATACCCCCCCCCCCGTGTGCACTTTATTTTGACACATACCCTGAGCGTATTTTAGTCTTCTAAAATGATCTCCTTTGCTGGTAATTTTTCCAATGATCGTTTGTTAGTGAACATTTAAAAACGTAATATACTAAAGTAGGCCTTCCTGTCACTTTAACTTGTCCATTTTTGTGCTTTTGTGGCCATCCGTATTTTTGTTCAATTTAAGAGCAATCCCGACAAAAAACCTGTCTTTCAGGAAATCGGTGACATGTTTTAAAGAGAAAGACAAAGAAAATCAGCGCCCGTTGAGAAACAATAAGCTCTAGAGACAGGAATGAAGTAGAAGCAGACGATAACAAAGAGGAGGAGGCAGGAGGAGGGGGTGGAGGGGGGAGGTTATGACGAAGGCGAAGAAGATGGCCTTTGGGATAAAATATATCATGAGGAACGAAAAGAAAGTGAAGCTAAGATAAAAGAAATTTAATGAAAAAAAGGAGAGAAAGCGAAAAGTGATTGCGGAATTCAAGTAGGAAAAAAGATAAAAGGTGGCATAGAAGTAAAGAGAAAGAAGAAAAAGAAGTAGAAGAAAAAAAGCAGAAAAAAGGAGAGAAGGAAAAGCAGAAGAGGGGAACAAGAAAAAGAAGTAGAAGTAGAAAAGAAGAAGAGAAGAAGAAACAAGAAAAGAACAAGAAAAAGAAGACCAACAAGAAAAAGAAGTAAAAGAAAAGAACAAGAACAAGACCGAGAAAAAGAAGTAGAAGGAGAAAAAAAAGAAGAGAAGAAGAAGAAGAAAAAGAAGAAGAAAAAGAAGAAGGATGAGAAAGAAGTACTACTGAACTAATGGAGTTTAAATAAAAAGATAGAGGAAGAGGAAGAACAGAAAAAAGACCTAAAGAATTAAAGATATTCTTCAACAAATTACCCGCTTTCAATACGCATGCGTCGTAGGAAAACGCATAAGTATTTAATATTTGTTATGCCTCAAATGTATTCTTGTTCAAACACTGATAACGATATATACAAAAGAAGTATATATATCAAGCACAAGTGTAGTCGAATGAACGTAAACAAAGCGAGACCGTTGATAAGGGACGAAACGCGTCACACGAAAACTTTTCCCCATATGTATATATATATATATATATATATATATATATATATATATATATATATGGGGAAAAGTTTGACTTTTGTTTATCGACACTTGTTTAAAAAATCCTCACCTTTGACCTCATGGATCTTATATTTTATATATATATATATTCACACAGACACAAGAGACACAGACACAGGCACAGGCACACACACACAAACACACACACACACACACACACACACACACACATATATATATATATATATATATATATATATATATAAGTAGTAATCCGTTGGTATAATCCAAGCGAGTCCAATTTGCACAACATAGAATTTGAAATGTTAAAAGTGACTGACAAAAGAACGCTCAATGTTTATTTTCATTATTCAGAGCAAATTTTCTTTACAATTGGAATTAAGATCTCTTCTTTTCCTCATATATATATATATATATATATATATATATATATATATATATATATATGTATGGGGAAAAGTTTTCATGTGACGCGTTTCATCCCTTATAAAAGGTCTAGGTTTGTTTACATATATATATATATATATATATATATATATATATATATATATATATATATATATATATATATATATATATTAAATAACGTCATTTAGCATCCTACATAATTTACTTAGATTTTTCAGTGGACCTGATGAATATTTATAAGCATATTTTAAATTTACTACTTTTGATAAACTAGCAAACATTTTGACTTTTGTTTATCGACACTTGTTTAAAAAATCCTCACCTTTGACCTCATGGATCTTATATTCTATATTTATTTTTAAAAATACACGAAAATGTTATATATTTCATGCCATCAATAAAAACTAAATGAAAGCTTTTCTTTACCGACACGTTTCGTCCTCTGATGCATCTTATCAAGGCAAATGTAAGGATTTTACTTTGCAACAAGTATTCATAAACAGAAATCAAATATAGCTAGGTTTTCAAAAATTTAAGAACGCTCATGAAAATTCCTCAGGACAACTGCGAAAGTTAAGGCAAACTATTTAGGATGCCAACTGATGTTATTTAATGACTAATAAACGAGAGTGAGTAAATGCTGTTGAATATTTTGTTTTAATTATTATTATATTATTTTACTTTGAGAAATTCTTTTAAATAACAGAAGGTTTTGATTTAACTGTTTTCTTTTAATGTATTTTGGCTTCGGAAAGGCGCATTTGATTCAAGAAAGGAAATATCTGAAAAAAAGATACGGGGTGCAGATTTACAATTTGGCAAGATTTGATACTAGCACCCACAAGAACTTTTCATCTAGGGAAGTTATATTCTATTTAGATAGAATATTTAGTTATGGTTGAACTTAATTCTATGCGTGACTAATGCACTTGATAAATTGTTATGTATAAGATCTTTTTGTGTTCACAGATATATATATATATATATATATATATATATAGTATTGAAACATGAAAGCTTTTGTGAAGCGATTCAAAATGTTTATATATATATATATATATATATATATATTCCTAGAACAAAATTAAATAGGGCAAATATTATTTACGAATTTAAAATGCCCATTAAGGAATTGTATTCCTGATCAATCAAAATTCGTAAATAATTATATAGGCTACACTACAACATTTTTGACACGCAGACTCACTCTACACCTTTCTGACTATAGCTCAATTAGATCAAATTTAAATATTCATGGAGACCTACCGGACACTATTCGTAACATACTTGTTGACAACAATACTATAAAATTATCATCTAAATGCAAAAAGAAAACCTAAGAATAATGGAAGCCTTATTAATAAAAAAAAACAAGACTTAATAATATTAATGTTATGGGAACTTACCCATAATAATAATAATGGTCTATTCCTGACATTATAAATATTGCGCCTCAAGAGGGAGGACAGAGGATAATTGTAAGAACATTGGAATAGTGATACTTGTCGAGACAACATAGTTCACTCTAACCAAATCTGATAGTCATTACTAATACTTCTACTTCTTTGTATTATATTTCTGTTTGCAATATATCCTTGTTATTCCATACCTGTGTTCGAGTTATTTTTTCATTGGTTCTAACCTTGGACCAACACCATGGTACAAGGAACTTGGACCATAACAAGTGGCGACGAGGACCCCCCCCCCCCAAAAAAAAACGAACTCTCTACGCGAAGGACACACCTTTTTTTGCTATCCGTCGCACATAACAAGTGGCGACGAGGTAACCCTAAAAAAAAGGAATTCTGTACACGGAGGAGGACATACCTTCTATTTGCTATCCGTCGCACATAACAGTGTCGACGAGTAAACTGTAAGAAAGAAGTTCTACGTGAAGATTTCTAAAAAAACAAGTTCTACGCGAATATATATATAAAAAAAGAAGAAAACTTTCCTTTTGGACATCAATTTTACTGTGCCAACAAAGGAATTTTTTTGTTGCGTACACAGGTTCCAGAATATCAGGCTACACTAAGGGAAAATACGTACACAAAATTACGTTAACATGGAAGATTTTCAGTCAACCATTGTGGAACTTATCAAAATTCAATTTGAACAGCAACAAAAAAACGAACAGAAACATCTTGAATTACAAGAATTATTGCTACGTGTAATGTCAAATATAGGGCAAAATTCCGAGTATGAAACAGTTCTCTCACAAGACGCTATTTTGAGAACTGTCGAAGATTTCACGTATGCACCCGACGAAGACAAAATCTTTACAAATTACTTCCGAAGGTACGAAGATCTATATGAATTTGACTGCAAAAATTGGTCAGACGCAAGAATAGTACGTCTATTACTAAGAACATTAGGCACATGCGAATATACCAAATTCGTAGATATCATCCTACCGAGGAAAACAAATGAGTTAACTTTTAAAGAAGCCATAAAACTGTTAACAGAACTTTTCAGCCCTAATACCTCACTATTCCACAAAAAATGGAAATGTCTGAACCTAACAAAAAAGGACAGCGAAGATTACATAACTTTCGCTTCCATTGTAAACAAATATTGTGATGACTTTAAATTATCGGAACATAGCGCGGACAATTTCAAATGATTAATATCCGTCCAAGGCCTGGTTTCAACCAAAGACGTGGAAATTAGACGCAGAATCCTTACATAATTGGAGAGTGAACAAGATTTGACACTTCAAGAACTGGCCGAAGACTGTCAGAGATGCATAAGTGTAAAGAACTTTGGGATTTACCAATAAGTACGTACTGTCCTCGTAATTCTTATTCTGCTTTTGCTTTCTCTTCTAATCCAACAATGAGAACTTTTATAGCCTATTTTTTTTTGCATGATAGACAAGTTTTAAAACGGTATGGACAGTCTTTATACCAATGCCAAGTCTCAGCGATAGCATGGACTGGGTGGTAGTTTTTTCTGATATTGACTTTTTGAAGTAGAAAACTTTGTTTTACCTTTTTCTGAAGAGGGAAAATTGGTTTGGTTTGGTTTGTTTCTGAGGAGGGACAGTTGGTTTGTCTTCGTACTTTACGTATGTGCGCGATGCCAGCTTCTTCTATATCTTTTGAGTCCTTCTTTACACTTATGCATCTCTGGCAATCTTCTGCCACTTTTTGAAGTGTCAAATTTTGTTCACTCTCCAATTATGTAAGGATTCTGCGTCTAATTTCCACGTCTTTGGTTGAAACCAGACCTTGGACGTATATTAAACATTTGAAATTTGAAATAATTTAAAGTGATCACAATATTTGTTTACAATGGAAGCGAAAGTTATGTAATCTTCGCTGTCCTTTTTAGTTAGGTTCAGACATTTCCATCTTATGTGGAATAGTGAGGTATTAGGGCTGAAAAGTTGTGTTAGCAGTTTTATGAATTCTTTGAAAGTTAACTCATTTGTTTTCCTCGGTAGGATATAATCTACGAATTTGGTATATTCGCATGTGCCTTATGTTCTTAGTAATAGACGTACTATTCTTGCGTCTGACCAATTTTTGCAGTCAAATTCATATAGATCTTCGTACGTTCGGAAGTAAGTTGCAAAGATTTTGTTTTCGTCGGGTGCATACGTGAAATCTTTGATAGTTCTCCAAATAGCGTCTTGTGAGAAAACTGTTTCATTCTCTGAATTTTGCCCATTATTTGACATTACACGTAGCAATAATTCTTGTAATTCAAGATGTTTCTGTTCGTTTTTTTTGCTGCTGTTCAAATTGGATTTTGATAAGTTCCACAAGAGTTGACTTAAAATTTTCCACGTTAACGTAATTGTGTGTAAGTATTTTACCTTAGTGTAACCTGATATTCTGAAACCTGTGTACGCCAAAAGAATTTCCTCGGTGCCAGTAAAATTGATATCCAAAAAGAAAATTCTTTTTTTTATGTGTTCGCGTAGAAATTGTTTTTTTTTTTTTAGAAATCTCCACGTAGAACTTGTTTTTTTAGAGTTTACTCGTCGACCACTGTTATGTGCGACTGATAGCAAAAAAAAGGTATGTCCTCCGCGTAGAGATTTCGTTTTTTTTTGGGGGGGGGGTCCAGGTTGCCACATGTTATGTGCGACGGATAGCAAAAAAAGTATCTCCTCCGCGTAGAGAGTTCGTTTTTCCTTTGGGTTACCTCGTCGCCACTTGTTATGTGCGACAGATAGCAAAAAAGGTATCTCCTCCGCGTAGAGAGTTCGTTTTTCCTTTGGGTTACCTCGTCGCCACTTGTTATGTGCGACGGATAGCAAAAAAAGTATCTCCGCGTAGAGAGTTCGTTTTTCCGTTGTTTTACCTCGTCGCCACTTGTTATGTGCGACGGATAGCAAAAAAAGTATCTCCGCGTAGAGAGTTCGTTTTTCCTTTGTTTTACCTCGTCGCCACTTGTTATGTGCGACGGATAGCAAAAAAAAGTATGTCCTCCGCGTAGAGAGTTCGTTTTTGGGTTGCCTCGTCGCCACTTGTTATGGTCCAAGTTCCTTGTACCACGGTGATAGTCCAAGGTAGAACCAATGAAAAATAACTCCAACACAGGTATGGAATAACACAGATATATTACAAACAGAAATATAATACAAAGAAGTAGAAGTATTAGTAATGACTATCAGATTTGGTTAGAGTGAACTATGTTGTCTCGACAAGTATCACTATTCCAATGTTCTTACAATAATCCTCTCTCCTCCCTCTTGAGGCGCAGTATAATGTCCGGAATAGTCCATTATTATTATGGGTAAGTTCCCGTAACATTCTCGATAATACATTTTAATGTGAGTCCATCCTAAGTGCGTAAATGAGGGGGAAAATTTGGCTTACCAACAAAGTAGATATTTGGACTTATACTAAGTTAAAACTTAAAAAAATCTCATACTTGCACTTTATTTAGTTTTATTCAGTCGTGTGCCGTTCCCGACTGGGAGGTTGGAGCCCGGACTCTTGCGTAGTATCTTGTAAGGCTGCTCACATCAACAGTTGTATAATATCGGGGTTCTTGCGGTGCCATATCGCGCATGAATGGGTGTCTCTGCAAGTACCTCATCCACACTAAGTTGCAGTCTTCGCCAGTTCCCTTCCTGCACGTGTTACATTAGACGACCCACTGCTACTACTACCCTAGGCCTTTACTTACCAAAACAACACACACCATGACTATAAGATATTAAAGATATAAATGTAAACCAGCTCTGCAAAAATCATCTAAACTCTCACAACCTTTCTTTCTTCAATATTCGTAGAATTTCTACCGACTTCTTGTAAGTAAACTGGGATTGCAAAGAAAATATTTGTCGCAGATTATTTCCACGTCACAGAGAATAAATCACTAAATTCCAACTCGAACATCGAAGGCAGAAAGAAATGCCGAAAACTCGATTCGCAAATACTATATCGCTAATCAAAATGCACGCCACCAGTCAGAAAAAATAACTCTTTCTCCACCAAACGCAGTAGCCAAAAATTCTCCTCCGGATTCGAGAACGCCGACTGCTTTTATCGGGCGAACATTTTTTCCATTCGTCGACAGCTGAGAGACGATCTCCAGTATTTTGCATATCAAAGTACGTTTAATTGCGACTCCTGCGTCAGACTTGTTTTTTTTTTAATTCAAATATTCAGCATGTCATGCGGAATACGTGCCCTTTTGTTTGGTAATTAATTTTCTTTTTCGCCAGCTTTTCCGTCGTAAAATACACGCGACTCGCTGTCGCTTAGTTTGACGAGGTAAATCCCCGTTTTCTTCGCTATACTTCTGCATAGTGGAATTGTTCCTCTTCGAAAAGTCTTCGGACATCCTGGCTCTCTTCAATACCCTCCTCTGATTTCTCAATTCCTGGTTATCTTCCTCTCCTTAGGAATGACTCTAATGTCTACATGCATGGCCGAGGAGTTTATGTCCTTGAACATCTCCTGCTGGCTAGGAAACTCTTTTGAAGCTCCACACCACTCTTACATGAGTCTCTGTCTCTCTCTACTTAACTCAGTTCTTTCTCTACCATCCCCTTTCCTTTCATGAATTTCTGATAATATAGACATGGTCATCTTCCCACACACGTCTGCACATATATTTTTGTTTCGTGACTTTAATGCCCACCATACCAGATATCTTAAACACTCTGTCACTGACCCCGATATTGATCACTTTATCCCATAAATATAGCACATCTTAAGACTATATTTCTTCATATATATATATATATATATATATATATATATGATATATATGATGTGAGGAAATATAGTTTCAAGGTATGCTATATTTATGGGATAAAGTGCTCAATATCAGAGATAGAGCGTATATAAATATAAAAGTGAACATTGAACTCAATACTCAGAGGTGACAGGCTGTTTCATGCTAGGTGCAATCGTCAGGCCGCGCCTAGCACGAAACTGTCCAAATATCCACTTTGTTGGGAAATTGTCAAGCCAAATCTTTCCATAATTACATAATTATATATATATGGAAAATATCATGATGCCATTTCTGACCTTAGGTCTCTGGTTGGGACCCGGAAATAAATGAGTATAGTAATCAAAGTAAATAATAATAATAATAATAATAATAATAATAATAATAATAATAATAATAATAATAATCGACTGAGTAAATAATATTATCTTGCAACCAGACAAGTGACTGCCTGGGGTAAAATTAAGCCTACGGTGGTGGGCGTTCTGTATAACAATGGGGCTCATAAACACCACATAAAAATTAAAGGGTATTTTTTCACCATTAAAAAAACTAAATGTGTCTTATATGACGTCAGATGCAGCCAAATAATTTGATAAAACTCAGACTCAATCTTATGTGCATATTGTGAAATACAACAAAACAATATCGTAGTGCAATTTGTTACTATTTTTGATTGTGTTTCTGCAGTAATTGCTTAAAATATTTGTAATCGCACAGTCAGCCTAAAGGTGACTCTTATCTGCTCAACTTGAGTTTGAGGACAAACTGGAATCGCGAAAAGGTTAAGGAAGGTTAAAAAAAAGTTTTCTATTGTGCAAGCATAACAGAAAGAAATCTATATTAAATTCCTAAAACAAAAAAATGCGGTAAAAAAACAATTTCTTGACACATTCTTTTTATGATAAAAGTTCATTTGTCACGTGAGACAAAGAAAAACTCGTTTATCTGTTGTTTTGTTTTTTTTTATTTATTCTCGTTGCAGATTATTGTTGAATTAAATAACATTAGTCAAGAGTCAAAATATGGACACTGAAGACATTTTCCATGACCGTCTGTTGTTGTCGTAAAAGTTAATGTTTACCAATTGTTATAAAAGTGGTTTTGTTAAGAGAAGGATCAAGATACTTATGAGTGTTTATCTCTGTACAGAAACTAAGAGAAAAGGAAAGTTGCGTCATCAAAACAAAGTTATTTTTCATAAACTGTATAATCACTGATTAAAGTTTTATCTTATCATTTCTTGTTTGTATATAATTTAAGAAAGTTTGAAAACATCATTCGCACTGATTCACATGGGATGTATATAGTTAATGTAAAATCTGTTTTCTGGCACTCGGGTTCCCGTATGTGTTCGTATTTTTTAGAAAATAAAGGAATTTAAAGCTTTATGCCTCTTCCAATGGGTTTTATGGAAATCTACCGTTCTCTATGTTGAAGTAAGAATTGATTGAAAGCAGACGACTGATTAGCTGATGTTGATTCCGGCTATTGCCAAAAAATTAATGCCCCAAATTTTACTCAAAGTAATTCCTTTATTAGAACTCTAATTGGATGAAAAATATTAATACAATAATATATTACGCACATTTTTATTGAATAAAATTAACGATGACAGAATTCCTATTTAGAAAGTTGTTTTGGATTCATTTCTAATTTTTAACTCAGAGATCTTTACGCGCTGACGGAAAGTTTAGCATTCGTTACAAATGTTTCTATTGGTTAGGAAATGTAAAAGCAAAGATTTAAATTTTTATCGGTGAAATTATTTTTGGCACATAAAAAAAATTACCTGAAATAGAGATTATACTGACTTTTCACACACGTCTCAAAGATGGATGACTCGTCTATCCCAGGTCTGGCTCTTCACCTAACTGTTCACTGGCCAGTGAGACAGTAGTACACCATGAAATAGATACAAGAAGTTTTATAAGAAAACTATTCATCTTCTGTCTACTAAGAGGATAAGGTGATAATAAGAGTTTAGGCTAGATCGCACGTTGAGAACAGCCATAGAACTAGCGGCGTCGATGTCGGGTACACAGTCTGATGTTTTCTAAGCATTAGCATATATTGACTGAGATCTCTGACGTCAGGGACGATAACCTAAAAGACGTCATATTGGCGTTTTGTATATTTTTTTTATTTCGATTCACCCCAAGCAAGGAAGTAAAGCCACTAAGACACGTGGGGTAACTGGGTGTAAAAAAATGAGAAACAGAAATATTAATGATGAGCGGGAAGAGAAAAGAGTAATCAGGAGGACAGTAGATAGCGATTGACATTGCATTTAGATTTTTGCAGATTAAAGTTAGCCAGAGAACATGGAGCCGGAAGAGAGCTCCACAAGCGAGAAGTGCGAAAAAAGACAATGTTAGCATAGAACCTACGGCTACATCTAGCCAGCTCAACTATAAATTGATAAACTAATTCTCAGTGAGAATTTACAATATGAAATACGCTATTTAGAAGAAACTAAATAAAGTAGTGTTAGTAAAATAAAAACTGTTGTGGTGTCCTCCCTCTAAAGAGTCTGTGTTAGACTCTTCCGTCTACTATAAGATTAGTAGGAGAGAAGGCCTTGGGGGAACAGTATAATAGATTGTTCATCTGTCGAACTTGCTGCCTTGAGCGGAGAGGAACTCGGACGAAGCTTTGTAGAAGGGCAAAGTTTCGTCAGGGGAGGTAGACAGGTCCTGAACCCGTTTATACGGGTTCTAAGGGAATCCTTTTGGCCGAGCCTACAGGCTCGGAGAACCAACGGTAAACTCGGCTTTGTGCCACATACATCCCTCGTGGGGAGGGTGTTAAATATAACAGTCTAATAGATTGTTCTATCGAAGCTGTGACTTTTCGCAGCTGCTGTCGACCTCTCTGGCTTGGGCAGAGAGGAACCCGGACGAGGCTGTGCCGAAGGGCAGAGTCTCGTCCGGGAAGGTAGACAGACCCGAACTCGTTTATGCAGGTTCTACGGGGATTTTTTGGCAGAGGCTACGGGCTCGGATGACCCACGTAAAACTCGGTCTTGTGTAAAATCTACCCTCGCGTGTGTATGAGGGGGCTGTTAAATATTAACAGTTGAATAGATTGAACGCTGGTCAACCGACACACACTCACTAGTCGTGTAATACTCTTCTGTTGTACTTACTGTTTAATATATGATATATCTGTAACACTTGTTTTGTTATTTCTTTAACCATTTATTTGGTCACAACAAAAACCCACAATCCTTAATTGTGGCAGAAACATCAGTTAATTGGACGAAATCAATGCGGGACATTAATAATATAAAACACTCATTCGCCCGACAATTCCCTGATACGAAGTCATTCATGCATAACTAGAAATACGAAACTCATACCCGAAATATGAAAGGCGTCCCGCATCCAACAGGGAACTGACGTCCCTGCTAATCTAACGGGGAGGGGAGGCAGAATTAATCTAAAGAAAGTGGGGGGTAGAAATTAAAGGGCCAATGAGCATACAACCCCTAGCTAAGGTAACTTCGAAGGAAGAAACTAAAGACAAAACAACCTTAACCCTGCCTAATTTTGGGCGGGGTTGCCAATTTTCAATACAGAAAAAAAATTCTTATGCCTAACCGGCATCAAAGTGCCACTCTAAGTCGGCCACTCCTACTTGACACAGACGCGCAAGACTTACACACCTTTTTTCAAAATTCTGATGGAGGGAGCCGCCGCCTTTCCGTCCTGATCTTGATTTTTCCAAGCCCGCCGAACAAAGTCTTTTGCCGACCCAGAGGGCCCTACAAATCACCAGCCAGGTGAGTGATGTCCAATTATTACTGAGATACTTTAACCCGGGTGTCCAAGGCCATATTAAGCGATACCCCTGCTCTGTAAGACACGAAGATCTCGAGCGGATCCCCTAACACGTAATATAATGCCCGCCGTCGCTCGTAAGAGGTATTTCAGAGCAATCCGAGATCCACTCGCCTCGGGGTAAAAGATGGGGCAACACACGAGTGCACACTTCTCAGATATCGGAAGTTCTTACGAGCGTCTTCTTTCCAGAATTCGCCGTCTTCATCCGATTAGACACATTCGGTTAAGTAACGCGATGCGAAGCGTATGTTGATGAGTTTCAAGGCTAGGCATACCCAGACCTCTTTCAGAAGAGAGGAGGTAACAGATCACCCGAGGTAACTTGGGAGCCTTGTATCTCCACAAGAAGGAGAACAAGAGCCTTATTAATGAAATTAGTGTGGCAAACGGAAGTGGAAGTACGGAGAGTCGGTAAAGGAGTATCGGGTAGATGGGCGAGGCACATACTTCCGCCCTCTCCTTTAAGGTTATTCTCCCAGGACCACAGACGAACTACGACCTCGGCCTTCTCCTGCACTTCCAGCAAGAGATCAGGACCGAACTAAACGCTGAGTTATCTTGACCGGTCCGTCCGTCTAGAGGAAAGGTCCGGGAAGAGAAACTCCCTTCCACGCACCCAACCGCAAACCAACATACTTATTGCGGTTGATCTTGGCCCCTGTCACCGTCTCGTACCCGCTGATTTCTTTAATGACTTCGTCAATCTCGGCTCTGCTCGACTCTAAAACCGAAACGTCGTCAGCATAGGCGGAATACCTGGCCGAGGTGGCAGCACCAGGTAGGGAAATTCCGTGTAGGACCGGATTCGTCTTTAACTTGCGAACGAAAGCAAAGGCAAAAAAGGACAACCTTTGACCAATGCAGCGAGACAATAGGAAAGGCTCCGATCGAACCCCATTCACTTCAACCAGCGCATCAAGAGACGCATGCAGAAGTCAGATCTAGATGCAAAAGTCCGGCCAGAACCCGCCGAAAGAACAGTATCCAGAATTTGATGGTCCACCCTATCGAATGCCTTGGACTTATCTAAATTGCTAGATGGTCAAGCGTATCATATGAAGGTTGTCCGGAATAGTCCTACCCTTCTCAGCACAGCCTGCCAACAGTTAGCTAAAGTTTTTCACTCTGTTTAGAATCGTTAAATGCCGAAAGTTACCTATCCCATCCCCACCGTTTTTTTTCTTTGCGTAGCAACTTGATCACACCCCTGATGAAGCGTTGAGGTATAGACGCCTGCTTCAATCAGTTGTTAAAAATCAGTGCCAGCAAAGGAACAAAAACGAGCGACAAGTGCGTAGGGTAGACGATCTAAACCAGAGATTTGTCCCGGCCAAATAGCTTCAGCGCTTCCCAGATTTCCGACTTTGTGATGGGCCCATCAGCTGCTTCGGCCTTTTCGAGACAGGGAAAGTTGGCCAAATAGGCGTTGAACTAAGATGAAGACAATAGTCCGAATAATGTAAATAGTGTAAAGACCCGGTTGCTATTACCCGATCCAGTCCTTATTCGATCTTCATCAGAGTCAAGGACAGCATTCCACTCACACGATAAGACTACGCGACGAGATGTCGTCAAAAAAGGCTCAATCCACACAAATCAGGCCGCTCAACATGGTCATTGAGCGCATATACCCCATTAAAACGAAGAGCCTTATCATTTATGATAGCATCCAGAACACAAAGTCTGCTGGCCAGATCTGTGACGACAAGAGCACACGCCGCGTCCAAAGATTTGCTCATCAGACAGGATCTTATCTCGAGCGTTTATCAAAACATGTTGGATAAGCGGGCGAACACCTTAGACAGAATGCCTTCATGACAGCGAGTTGAAAAACGGGTCCTCTGTACACGACATACATACACCTCGAGACACTGAAGGTCGAGATTGAGAGTCGTCCTGCGAGACTCCGACCTCAGACCCCGGGTATTCACACTAGCTAATCAGAATGTCATTATCATAACGATTAGCGTTGAACATGGCCTGTTCCCATTTCACTGTTGATGGTACTATCTTGAGACAGGCCACCAATGTCCCAGGAGAAAGTTAGTTTCAAAGTTTTATACGGGAGGGGTGAACGTAAAGTGGGATCCTCCCTGAACAAAACTGTTTCAATTTTTTAGCATTTGTATCATTATAAAAATCTAACGGGAGAAACATTCCAAATACATTGTTGGACTCTTCTATCATTTCCCCATTTTTTTGACCGCCAAAACCGGCTCTGACTACTGTTAATAGTACCATCAACAGTGAGATGGGAACAGGATTAATGGGACAGGCCATCAGTGTCCTCACCTCGGCCATGTTCAATGCTAATCGTTCTGATAATGACATTCTGATTAGCTAGTGTGAATACCCGGGGTCTGAGGTCGGAGTCTCACAGGACGACTCTCAATCTCGACCTTCAGCGTCTTGAGGTGTCTTTCAGTATTGGGAAAGTTATTTGGATTTTCAATATCCAATCCATTGACAGTTTTAAGATAAATCAGGAACTTAAGGTCTTTTATTTTCCGCGACTGTGTTAAAGCCTTTGTCTTCCTCTTCTTTCGTAACTGGGGCACACATCTTTGGGTCAAGTCACTGGACCCGACCAACGCTTTTATCCACTGACCCAAAGTGTTGTGTGTTCAATACCTGGCTCCTGCAGTGGTGACAAAAACTTGGAGAGTTGAGTTAAAGGGAGATAACTTAGACATGCGGAAGAGGTAAGGCACGTGGAAATAGAACAATATACCCCCGGTACACGAAATAAAGGGTCCAGTTCAAAATTCCAATCACCTGAAAAAGGCCGGAGCGTATAACGGCTGAAACGTCGTGAGTATGGCAATAAAGATGAGGACAACAGTCCGAACAATGTAAATAATATAACATCATCTCAGAAATATAGACAGACAATGTGTTTAAGTAAAATTCTGTAGCTTAGTTGCAAATTGATTGCATGAAGTTTTGTCCATGTTACGATACAACTAAATGCCCAACAAATAAATAATATATATCCAACAACGTCGAGTAGTGTGAATGTCAGTAGGTAAAAATCAATATGATTGGAGGGAGTAGTAAATTTTAAATAATTAATAAGCGAAGAGGCACGAGAGTTTGCCTTTTCATTGCGTCTGTCGTCTTTTGTCGTTTACTCCGACCTCCTTCAGGTGTTTATCGTTGTCCTCAGAACCCTTCTCAGTATTGAAACCCGAACACTTTATTCAATTCACAAGGCGAGACTTCACATTCATTCCGCTTTTCAAGCTTAAAGGATATGTCATGTGATCAGTTAATTTTATCCCTTGTCTTATTCACCTTTCTGGCGATTTTCCGTTTCTTCTACTCCACCAGAGTATGTCACTTTTCACCATTACCAGTCCTAAAGATTGAACTCATAACTGCAAGATTTTCTTTTAAGTCCCATCAACTTTTTGCAGGTTATTTAAAACCAGAAAACATTTTTAAAGTGTAAGAATTTTTAAAAAGAGATAATAAAGATTTTTTGATATGTTTTACTAATTAACCCATAGCTGGGGGATGAAGATGTGGATTCCTACTTTTTCCAAGGTATTTGCGTGTAAATGAATATAATGAACCCGAATTGGAACTCTGCACTCCGATTAACAATTCCGAGCCGTTATCCATTACATCACTCGCACATCCGAGCTTACATAGCCTGATATTCCCAAGGGGTTATCCATCTAAGTAATAACCGGCTCGGCGTTGCTTAACTTCTATGACCGTACAGGAACCGGTATTTCAACGTGGTATGGTCTTGAGTCCATAACTGCAAGATAACAAGTTTTAAGCAATGGACCATGCAATATTTTAACGCATGAAGAAGGCAGCAGAGTAATAGGACCAAAATGTTGTGGTTATAAAATAAACAAGGTGAGAACGCTAATCCTTTTAGCCGGACGTGTAATAATGATAATCTCTAAACTGCAATGTGTATTGGTTGTGGTGCTTCGTTTTGTCCTTGCTTTAAGTCTTCTGATTCCGACAATACATCACAGATTGAATTAACGACGGACTATTTTCTTTTTACTCGATTTATTTCATGAGGGGCAGTAATAGTTTTTAAGAGGGAAGGATTTCGAAATCAGGACGGGTATCACGCGGTTGATCTAGTTCCCCCATCACAATGAGCTGGTTTCTCTCACAAATGAATCTGGTACGTCTTAACTCTTTCAACTCTTGCATCCGTCTGTCTTCGCACATTTTTGGTCATATAGCTAAACCATAACCAAAGCCAGATTTCCACATCCACCAACACTCAGTTTGGGTCATCGGAGTTCTGACCAGATGTTTGCCACTTTGAGCCAGCCTACGTTTTCTGTAATGTTGGTAATCCCACATTTTTTTATAGAATTTGTTGTAGTAATAATTATTGATATTAAAATAACAATATAAAATGAACAGAAGATAAAATTATACAATTTCAGTATCTCAAAACAATCATGCAATTTTAAAGTTAAATTATGTATCTAAAATTTTTGATGACCGGACATATTTTTTAATAACGAAGTCAGGAGAAATATAATTGCAATGGTAATTTTTATAAACCTCATAAAAATGAGAAGGCAGTTGACCCACTGCCTTAGTTAAAATCCGCTAGTCATCGATGCCAGTAGATTTCGGAAGACGACTCTATACAGAAGATATTCTTGTATTTCAAGATAATGTTTTGTATCTATTTTTAATCACTCTACTTATTAAATAGCGAGAAAACGGCGCGATTGGAAGGCAAAATAGCATTAATATTAGGATGTTCGGAAAGTAATTACTTTTTAACAGTGGTTACACAAACCTAAAACTAAATTATTATTTTTTTTTAATATTTGGGTTTTGGGAAATAAATTATGTTTTACAAGAAAGGATTTAAAAGAAAAGTAAATTAAATTTATTTAAATATTAGGATATTC
This sequence comes from Acanthosepion esculentum, assembly GCA_964036315.1. Taxonomy (NCBI): domain Eukaryota; kingdom Metazoa; phylum Mollusca; class Cephalopoda; order Sepiida; family Sepiidae; genus Acanthosepion; species Acanthosepion esculentum. The sequence continues at coordinate 3,595,450 of OZ038510.1, forward strand.
GGAAAGTAATTATCTTTTAACAGACATTATATTAAAACAAATGTAATTTAAATTTATTTATTTAAATATTAATGTGTTCTGAAAGTAATTACGTTTTACCAGGAAGGATATATCAGGTCATCCCATAAGTTCTGTCCGAATTTTGAATAAAGAAAACAAGTGACCAAATGTTACATTTAATTACAGATTCAATCAACAATGTATTTTCGCTGATTATCTATGACTTCCTTCCATCGATTAACAAGCTTACTAATTCCATTACTGTAAAATTCTTTTGGCTTTGAGTCGAAGAACTCACAAATGTCAGTTTTAACCTCTTCCTGTGTTACAAAAGCTGTTTCTTCCAAATGATTCTGTAAGCTACGAAACAAATGGTAGTCTGAAGGAGCAAGGTCAGGAGAATAAGGTGGATGAGGAATTTTCTCCCAACCAAGTTCTTCGATCTTTTGTGACGTGATTCTTGCTGTGTGTGGTCGCGCATTGTCCTGATGAAACATCACCCGTTTTCGATTCACTAGAGCAGGTCTTTTTTTTCCTCAAAGCTTGGTTCAAACGCTCTAATTGCTGACAGTATATTTGAGCATTAATTGTTGCATTAGGTGGTAAGAATTCAAAGTGGATTATTCCTTGCCAATCCCACCAGATTGAAAGAAGAACCTTTTGCCCATGAAGTTCCCTTCTCGGCTGTGGCTGGGGTCCTTCTCCTTTACCAAACCACTGTCTACGACACTTAACATTTCGATAAAAGATCCATTTTTCGTCGCCAGTCACAAGTCTATTCAAAAAAGGTGAAACAAGTTGGTTAGAATGTAAAGAAGAGCAGATGTCAACTCGGGATTTAAGGTTGTTTTCAGACAATTCATGAGGGACCCATTTTCCAAGTTTAGGAACTTTTCCAAGTTGTTGAAGATGACGATGAACAGTTGTATGGTTTGAACTGAGAACCACTGCCAATTCCTCAACTGATAAAGCAGGATTTTCTTCAAGGGCTGCTTCAAGAATCTTTTCATCAAGCTCAACTGGACGTCCGGTTCGATCTTCATCTTCAAGGGTGAAATCTCCACCTCTGAATTTTGCAAACCATCTTCTGCAAGTTCTTTCATTCACACATTCCTCTCCATAAACTGAGTGAATGTTTCTAGCCGCTTCGGCTGCTGAGTTTCCTTTCTTGAACTCATAAAGAATTATGTGCCTCAAATGATTCTTGGGTACTTCCATGTTAGCAGGGTTTTAATCAAACAAAATTTAATTTTATTGTTCTCCGAAATAAAATTTGATCAGTTTAAATGCATCTAAACATAAAAATAATGTTCAGTTCCATTAGACATTATAAAATACACTTTAAATTTCGTTCATTTTAACAAAAAGTTTAAATTCGGACAGAACTTATGGGATGACCTAATAAAAAAAATATAAATTAAACTTATTTAAATATTATTAATAGAAGTTTTAATCACCTTCGTTTTCAACGACTGCAACGGTGCAACGAGAATGAAAATTTTCAATTCAACGATTGAAAAAAATCTGTCCATTTTTTCCCGAAAGATCTAAAAGTCTTTTCCATTTCTGAAAACCCTTATGAAAGGTTCTTTCAATCGAAACAAATCAGCATGTGCTGTTTCTGAATCTGGTGTGCATGGAGAATGTGAAAAACCTTTCCAATTTAATGATCTTTATATTAGGTTTATTTTTCAATGTCAGCTCTTACCTTGTCAGAAGTTGAGAAAAAGAATCTTTTTACACTATTTACATTATATATTTATTACAACGTTTCGGCCGTTGTACACTCCGGCCTTCTTCAGGTGGTTGGAATGTCGAACTGAACCCTTTATTTCGCTCACTGGGGTAGACTGTTCTAGTTCCACGTGCCATGTCTAATGGATGTCAGTTATCAGTTATCTCCTGTTAATTCCCCTCTCCAAGTTCTCCACCGCCTTAACCGGGAATTGAACTCACACTCCTTGTGTCTTGTCACTGGATCTAACGCCTTTATCCAGTGACCTGTGTCCTTGAGGACATCTGTGTATGAATTTATGTGTACTATAAACCTAATGTATTCAGCCATCATTTTTTACCAGTGCTCATATTGCAATTTTTGCTGTTATCAAACATATTTTTACCAGAGCTCATATTGCAATTTTTGTGTTATTATCACTTTTCTCTGGCCGAAACGTTGTAATAAATATGGCTACAAAGATGAGGACAATATTCCGAATAATGTAAATAGTGTACATAATACCTCATCTCAGAAGTATAGACAGATACTGAAAGGGCGAAACGTTGTAATAAATATGGCGACAAAGATGAGGACAATAGTCCGAATAATGTAAATAGCGTACATAATACCTCATCTCAGAAGTATAGACAGATACTGAAAGGCCGAAACGTTGTAATAAATATGGCTACAAAGATGAGGACAATATTCCGAATAATGTAAATAGTGTACATAATACCTCATCTCAGAAATATAGACAGATACTGAAAGAGCGAAACGTTGTAATAAATATGGCGACAAAGATGAGGACAATAGTCCGAATAATGTAAATAGCGTACATAATACCTCATCTCAGAAGTATAGACAGATACTGAAAGGCCGAAACGTTGTAATAAATATGGCTACAAAGATGAGGACAATATTCCGAATAATGTAAATAGTGTACATAATACCTCATCTCAGAAATATAGACAGATACTGAAAGGGCGAAACGTTGTAATAAATATGGCGACAAAGATGAGGACAATAGTCCGAATAATGTAAATAGCGTACATAATACCTCATCTCAGAAGTATAGACAGATACTGAAAGGCCGAAACGTTGTAATAAATATGGCTACAAAGATGAGGACAATATTCCGAATAATGTAAATAGTGTACATAATACCTCATCTCAGAAATATAGACAGATACTGAAAGGGCGAAACGTTGTAATAAATATGGCGACAAAGATGAGGACAATAGTCCGAATAATGTAAATAGCGTACATAATACCTCATCTCAGAAGTATAGACAGATACTGAAAGGCCGAAACGTTGTAATAAATATGGCTACAAAGATGAGGACAATATTCCGAATAATGTAAATAGTGTACATAATACCTCATCTCAGAAATATAGACAGATACTGAAAGGGCGAAACGTTGTAATAAATATGGCGACAAAGATGAGGACAATAGTCCGAATAATGTAAATAGCGTACATAATACCTCATCTCAGAAGTATAGACAGATACTGAAAGGCCGAAACGTTGTAATAAATATGGCTACAAAGATGAGGACAATATTCCGAATAATGTAAATAGTGTACATAATACCTCATCTCAGAAATATAGACAGATACTGAAAGGGCGAAACGTTGTAATAAATATGGCGACAAAGATGAGGACAATAGTCCGAATAATGTAAATAGCGTACATAATACCTCATCTCAGAAGTATAGACAGATACTGAAAGGCCGAAACGTTGTAATAAATATGGCTACAAAGATGAGGACAATATTCCGAATAATGTAAATAGTGTACATAATACCTCATCTCAGAAATATAGACAGATACTGAAAGGGCGAAACGTTGTAATAAATATGGCGACAAAGATGAGGACAATAGTCCGAATAATGTAAATAGCGTACATAATACCTCATCTCAGAAGTATAGACAGATACTGAAAGGCCGAAACGTTGTAATAAATATGGCTACAAAGATGAGGACAATATTCCGAATAATGTAAATAGTGTACATAATACCTCATCTCAGAAATATAGACAGATACTGAAAGGGCGAAACGTTGTAATAAATATGGCGACAAAGATGAGGACAATAGTCCGAATAATGTAAATAGCGTACATAATACCTCATCTCAGAAGTATAGACAGATACTGAAAGGCCGAAACGTTGTAATAAATATGGCGACAAAGATGAGGACAATAGTCCGAATAATATAAATAGTGTACATAATACCTCATCTCAGAAATATAGACAGATACTGAAGAATCTTTCTGTTTACCAAAGCAGGATAATTTGGACGTAATATTTCGTTTACGCAATCAAGTTGCTGGCCATAAATGTCAGCAATGATTCCGCGTCCATGTTTTACTCGCTTCAAATTGATGACACCTTTCATACGCCACCAGACACAAAACAAGGACTTCTGGGTATGGGGTCCTGGTTTTGGTGTTGGCACTTGTTTTCCCATTTGCTGACAACCACCCTCTGTATTTCTTCTTCACTCGATATGCAAAACCCATTTTTCACCACTTTTATCAACAAGATTCAAAACTTTTAAAGTAGGCTTTCCTATTTCAAAGACTGCTGCGGACTTAAAAGACTTTATATTCGGTTCTCAAACGAAAGCTGATGAGAGACCTAAATTCCCTCTTTGAATATCTTTCCCAATTAAACCAATTGAAATGCATTATAAACCCACACTGTCGTACAGAAGAATTAAAAAAAAATTCTAGACACAGTTTCCAACCATTCGGCCTTGGTTGTTTGATTCATGTTTCAAATCAGGGAAATACGTCATTATTTTCTGAGCATCCTGATACAAAACGAATATTTCAGATTAAAATAATATTCTATATTAAAAGGATCAAATTTCTGTTTGCGGGTGAGCTTTTCTTATTACAGTAAAACAGAAAAAACGACACGCTGTAGCATGATTTATGTTGGGCAATACCGTTAAAATTCTTGAAGAACAAAAATAATATTTGACTAATTTGAACCTTAACAGTAATGGAACGAGACAACCATTAGTACTCATCCTGATAATAGTGTTTCTATTTTTATTACAAATATGAAAATAATAACCATATCTGCATTAAAAGAGGAAGAAGTGCTAATTGCTGTTAAAATAAGAATTACCCAAAATACTGATACATTTTTTTGTAAAAAAATCTATTTTTTACATATTAGATATGGTGGTGGTTATGTTAGTGGTAATTGTAATGATAGTTGTTTCTTTATAAGGAAACATTCAGCATTCATTGATCGAGCAGCCAGTACTGGTTTAGCTTTGATATTTACAGCATCTTTCTCGGGAACATTGATTTCGCAAATCTAGTAACTGTTATTGCTCTTCTAAGTACTGGTTGGAGTTTCCTTCCTAACCTTTTTTTTTTGAAGTAGTGTGGAACGTCAACATCTTAATTATGTGATAATTTTCTCTTCGAGAAAAAGTTCATTTTTCATATGGATTGTTTCTTTTTTATTTTGTTAAACTCTACTATCTTCGATCTTTCTTTACATTGAGTACTATATAGTATTTTAATATTACAGGGTGCCCGACATGAAATTTTAGAATTATTATATGAGGAAAAGAATTACCTAACATATATATATATATATATATTTATATATATATATATATATATATATATATATATATATATATAATCATTTATTTAAATATTATAACATAAATATGTTATAAAATCACTACAAAAATAGCCATTTTGTTTCAACACTCCCAGTGTCTTATCAAGTGATGATGTTGAATGTAGAATAAATGGTTTTTAAAAAGTTCCAAATTCATTAACGGTCCTTCGCTAGGGGTAAACGCTGTAACATAAGTCAGAATGACCAATCAAAACGCAAGTATATGGTGATTCAAAAAACCTGACCATGAAGCAAGGTTATCAATGGGTGTGTGTGAAGGGGGTAGAGAGATATGGTTGAGCTAGACGCAACATACTCTGTATTGAGCACTCTTTAAAGAATAATAATTGTTGGTTATTGGAATTTACTCCGTATATACCAATCCCACACTTGGGTATATATATATATATATATATATATATATATATATATATATATATATATATATATATATATTACTATCTGAATGAACTAAAAAAATTGACTAACATATATTTTTTTAACCATTTATTGTTCAAGGATACCACAGTTATCAAATTTCAACGGGGGGTGATTTTTTCTATAAGAAAGAACATCATAACTCTAGTACTGCGCTTAAATTCAAAAAGTCTGGGTACCATAGCGAAGAGCGATATTTATTTCCACTTTAATACAAAAAATGTGGCACAAAGGGGAAAAGGACAGTCTTGTTCTGTCTTAATTTTAAACTTAGCTAGCCACAAACACTGGCCCAAACATACTATAATATTCCTAACACCAAAATAACACACTTTTACCTACCTTTCTTACTACATCCACCGTAATACCTCATTGTCTCTATGAAAATCTTAACTAGTCCCCACATGTACAATTTATTGCCTGTGGGGGGAGGGGAATAAAAACAACGGTTTAAAAACTATCCCCAATGAGTATTTACAATGTGAAAGCAAAACTATTTACAAGAAACCAAATAAAATAATGTTACTAATGACAATCTAACTTCCTATGACGCAACAAAATTCACAAAACTAAAGGAAAATCCACACGGAATCACTAAAAAAAAGTACGGAAACAAACTGATTACAACGAACAACTGTGAGATGGGGAATCCTAAAAATCAATAAGATTGTCGGTGATTACCCACCAGAATATCTGTAGGGTAACGTAAAATCCAATAAACCAGATTTTTTCCTCTCCAACCTATTACATCCCAAATACCTACACCAGTATACAGCTATCAGAAACTCTAAATGATATAAATTCTGCACGCACACCCAACGATTACAGCATCGCATCAACAAACGAATTCCTCCATATCTTAAAAGCAACGAATGCCAAAAATTTGTGCTGCAGTAATCAAGGCTAAAGGAGGATATTTTGACGAGAGCAAAATTTAATCATAAAATGCTGTTATTTCCTTTGTCATAATAACATTTCAAATAAAAAAAAACATGTCTCACTCTCATTTAACCATTTATAATAATTTTCGATTATTTAAAGTACAAAACAGCTACTTTTAGGGCCAATTTTAAAACTCACCAGGTGTTTCCTCAAACGTTTGAACTGTACTGTATATATATATATATATATATATATATATATATATATATATATATATATATATATATACCATCACTTGATAAGACACTAGAAGTGTTGAAACAAAATGTCTATTTTTGTAGTGATTTTATGACATATTTATGTATAATTTTTGAATAAATAATTATATATATATATATATATATATATATATATATATATATATATATATATATATATATATATAATGGATGTATTTAAGCATTTATAGATCTTTGGTTAAAGACTAAGTCTTTTGTTAAGGATATTTAACTTCTTTTTTTTCTGTTTCTTAACATTTAATCGATTTTCCTATAAAATACGTCGACGTAGACGAATGTTTATGGCACATGATCCTGAAGAGAAAAGTTTATCCGTGACAAAAATCACGTAAACTTTATCGCTTCATCGATCATATTGGCATTTATCTAATATATAAAGCTCAAAGTTCCAGTATATGTCCGTTCGAAACTCTGGAAATTAGCTAAATGTGTAAATTTGGTTATCTCTCCGTGTATGTGCGTGTGAGTGTGTGCGCGCTCACGCACGCACGTAAATATAGAGCATCAAAGAAAAGGCGATTTTAACATTTTCCATCAACTACGATGTGTCCTATATGTTGGCCAACTTTAAGGTTTTTGTTTACTGACGATAACTAATTTGCATATTTATTTTTAAAATCAAAGTTTTGTAAATATCAATCTTACGCTCTTCATGTCTAATCACGCCTTTTGTGACGTTTCTAACAGCATTCAAAGAAAGAGTCAACAACCACAAAACATCTTTCAAAACAGAAAAATACAAAAACGTAAAACTCTCAAAATACATATTGAGCTAAAGAAAAATAAATAATATCATTACGAAAATCAAATACGAAATTAAATGAGAGCACCTACATATGATAGCAATGGCAGACGCTGCAAACTATACCTAGAAGAGAAATTGATAATAGTTACCTTTAAAAACCAAAGCAAACTATTAAACAAGAAAAGCTAAATAGTTGGTAAAAGCAGACACTCAAATAAATATCTACTTTCTTACTTAAATACCAATATAAACAGAGAACCACAACATATACCAAATCACACCCAAATAAAAAGCAGATAAAATAGTATTTACATACATAAACAGAAAAACTTAAATGCACATACAAGCAAGATCAAACACCTAAAGACGTCGTAAAAACCCAAGCGAACATACACATCAACACAAGAAAGTAGGTCAACCCAATATATTAAAATGAATGAATCTCACATAAAGCAATTAAGTAAAATACGGTCAAAAGTATGTCACCGCAATACAAAGGAAATAAACAACAAGAAACACCATACCACTTAAGTAATAACAACATCTATTAAGTGAAAAGCCACACACCTATTAAAAAGAAATCAAATGACACCAAACCACACATAAATACGGCAAAATTGAGAAATAGCAGCAGAGATGACATCAAACCCTGAAGAGTGAAAATGTTATCTTGATATGCTCACGCGTCGTAGGCATAACTGAACCAACCCCACTCAGCTGTGACAAACTTCTCCAAGTTTTATATCTGGTCTGTTTTTCTTTAATATATATATATATATATATATATATATATATATATATATATATATATATATTTGTGTGTGTGTGTGTGTGTGTGTGTGTGTTAAAAACGGCCGACAAGGAAGATTTAACTAATCTTTTATTGAGTTTTTCCAGTATTCTAACACTTTTTCGTTTTACAAGGGTTAAAAAAATATAGGAATTGTCCATAGTTTTAAAGCCATTATCATGGATCTTGTTTTTGGATGACGGAATTTTTGTGTGCGGTTTTTACATAGTAGTTTTCGTGCGTGGAGTATGTGCGAGGGGTTTGTATGCTTTCTGGCGGCCATGTGCCATCTATGACCGGTTGGCCTCTGTACGACTTTAACGCATGAAAAACGAAAACATGTTAGAATGCTGGAAAAAAATAAAAAGTCTAATTAAATCTTCTTTGTCGACCATTTTTAATGAAACATGCTTGAAACATATATATATATATATATATATATATATATATATATATATATATATATATATATATATATATATATAAGCCACTAAGACGCAAAGTGAGTAACTCAGTATTAGATAATATAAAAATATGTCATATTAAGGAGAGAGGGAGGTGTTTGCCTATGAGTTTAATGAATATATTTCCCACGATTGTTTTTACGTTTTGTTGTACGTGGGTTGATTCATATAATGATTCTTTTCCTGTTGGCTTTTTTCTTCCTCGCATCAGTAAAAATCAGCTACAGTTGCACCAAAAACATGACCTTTAATTAAAGAAAAAAGCACGACAGGAAAACGATCATAAACCCTTGAACAAATTAAACCAACGTGTAACTGCAGAATAATAAACGAATTTCCTTTAAACGGCAATTGTTTTCAAAAGAATGTAATATACTAGGCCACTGTAAAATCAGCAGATAAAGATGGAAAAATATACATAGGAGTAACTGAAATACCCTGGAAACAAAGAAACTACGCACACAAAACACCCTTTAAAAATAGTAAATACGCGAACACCACAATGCTTTCTAAATCTATCTAGGTTAAAAGCAAAAACCAAATCGCACCACAAAAATCATGGAAAATAAGGAAAAGAACATCTGCTTACAACAATCAATCCCAAAACTGTCTGGAGGCAAAAAGTAGCTATAATTACCTTCCCAGACCAAAACAAACTACTAAATAAATGATCAGAACTCATCTCAAAATGCAGACACGAAAACAAATTTTTACCACATTACTTAAAAATCAAAAACTAAAAACAAACCAGAATAAATGAAAATAAATAAATAAAATTAAATCGACAAAAACAAATAAAATAAATTAATCTAAACAAATAAATAAGTAAATAAACTAAGTAAATAATAACCAAATTAACAAACCATGCCCACCAAAATAACTGTTAGAATAGTACAATGGACTACACTTAATGCAATATTCGTGTACATATTAAAAAAAAAGTCGATAAAAAAAAACGACGCACATGGCCTGACGAGTGCGTTTAGCATGAAATCGACTGTCGCCTCCGGGTATTGACTTCAACGTCCACTTTTATATTTACATACGCTCTACCCCTGACATTGAGCACTTTAACCTATAAATATAGCATACCTTAAAATTATATATATATATATATATATATATATATATATATATATATATATATATATATATATATATATATATATATACACACACACACACGGGTGTAACAGTAAAATTGTCCAAATCGTGTAAAAGTAAAATTGTCCGTTTGTTAGATTAAGCTTTGAACCGATGTATTTTAGAAATGATTAAAGATATATTACTGGAATTCTCCAAGGTTTTTATAACACTATTGAACTCTACTTCTAGAAATAAGAATTTATAATTATTCTTTCATGAGACATGAAAAAATATCTCAATCTCTAATGGAACTTTAATAAAAGTTAAACATGTTTGATTGATAAACATTAGTTCCCTCCAAAACTATTGGAGTAGCCAGTCCAATGCCTTTGTTTTTGTTGTTCACTTAAGACTTTTGGTTTTAAGATCAAAAGATGAATATGAGACAAGAGTTCAGAATTTACAGTTTTTATTTCCTTGGTATTTACCTTTAGATATGTTAAACAACTTAGGACATAACACCTTTTGTTTTAAACCACCCATTTTTCAAATGTGTAAAACTAGTGGAATACGTGATTGACATGTGTTTCTTGTTGTCCAGTTGTTGCCTTTTAGATTGATTGTTTAAATATTATATAGCACTGAATGACTAATCTTGGTTTCAGTGCTTGTTTTCACGTGTATTTGTTGTTAAAATAGATACACCAACATGATGACGAGAGAGCTATGGAAGAAAAGCAAGCCATTTTGAAGGTAAGATAAAAAGGAAAATCGATCAGAGCGATTGGACACACATTGGACATTGTCAACACAACAATTTGGAATGTCCCGAAAAAGAAAGAAACTACTGGAGTACTGAATAACAGGTCGTTGACGGAAATCAACAGCAGTCGATGACAGGTACACTGTGAGGGCTGTGAGGAAACAGTCAATGACATCACCAACAACCTCTACAGTACGCAAGTATAGGTTTCACAAACAAGACTTTGAGAGCAGAAATATAGAGGGCATGCCAAAAGATGCAAACCACTTATCAGCAGTACGAATTGGAAGACCCGATTGGAATTTGCAAGGAAGTACAGAGATGAGCCAAAAAAGTTCTGAAAGTTTTATGGATTGATGAGACTAAGATTAATCTCTACCAAAGTGATGGAACGACCAAAATGTGGAGAAAGAAAGGATCTGATACAAAGTATACAAGCTCATCTATGAAGCATGGTGGAGGCAGTGTGTTGGCTTGGGCTTGCATGTCTGCTTCTGGAACAGGCTCATTCATATTTATTGATGATGTAACTCATTATGGTAACAGCAGAATGAATTCAAAAGTCTACAGAAACATTTGGTCTGCCAATTTACAGAGAACTGTATCTAAACTAATCGAGAGGATGTTTAACATGCAGCAGGATAATGACCCAAAGCATATTGTCAGCACAACAGAGGACTTCACCAGGGGGAAAAAGTAGACAATTTTAGACTGGCCAAGTTAATTACAGGACCATAACCAAATAGAGCATTCATTTGATCTCCTGAAAAGGAGACTGAAAGAAGAACGCCCAACCCCTGAAACAAACAAGAACTGAAACAGGCTGCATTAAAAGTCTGGAAAAGCATTACAAATGAAGAATGATACAGTTTGGTGATGTCAATGGATCTCAAGTTTGATGCAATTATTGTAAGCAATGATTATATAACCAAATATTGTATGTTATTTACTATTTGTTCCTTTACATTTGGTCACCTAAAATGTGGTGATCTGATACAAAAGGTAGTATGACCTAAGCTGTTTAAAATATCTAAATATAAAAAAACAGAAAATAAAAGCTGAAATTCTGAACTCTTGTATTTATCATTTGATCTTAAACCCAAATATTTTCAATGAACAACAAAAACAAAGGAATTGGCCTTGCAGGTGCATACTTTTGGAGTGGAATATATATATATATATATATATATATATATATATATATATATATATATATAGGTAACTATACGATCTGCCTAAGTGAAACCTTGGTAGGTTTGTCTGGCTCATTAGCTTTGACTATATATATATATATATATATATTTAGGCAAAGATTATTTAATAAACGTTGTTTATCATTAGTCTGCAATGGTATTAATAGACCACATGAAAAGAGATTTTTGGAGGCAGACATATGCATATGGATGTAAATGAGATGCAAATAATATACATATAAATGCGATGCACATAAAGTGTATTTAAATTAAATGCAAATAAAACTTTGATGTTGCATCAGCTGCAGCAATTATCCCGCCATTGTCATCGTTCTATCCATGTGCCTCCTTCACATTTCATCTGATGCAAGTGAATAACATGGGCGTATGGACCATGCCGGAAGTAGAAAAAGATTTACTGATTAGAACATAAAATATGACCACCAAAATGTACAAAATAATCCCCATGACCATCGCGGATTTTAAAATTAAATGGTTAGACAGATGGAAGAATAATTTGCAGGATTTCTTTTTCATTTTTTGTTTTCATGTTTTGTAATCATTTTACCCCAAGCACGATGACAATGTGTTATATACCGTACCTGTGAATACTAATGGCTATGTCCCAATCCTCATAAATACGTTGGACACTGTTGTAAGTGGGGGTAATATGCTGTCTAAGTAGTCCACCACCAGCAGTGGTTTACCTACTTCACGCCGCTGGCGAGTATTGTATTTTGTTGATGTTATAAAGATTGTCATTTCATTTCCAATCTCCCTTCTGGTTATTCCTCATTCAGTAACCCTTTCTAAGTTACAAAATGTTTGTGTTATGTGATTAATAATCATTCACTACCGGATTAAGTGCATTGGCAAGGAATGAGATTATGTTGAAAAAATATTTTTTGTAAAATTAATTCATTTTCATCATTAGGTGATGGATTTATTGATGTACTTAATATTGTCTTGTTATATATGAACACTAATGGGTATGTCCTAATCCTCATGAATACGTTCGACACTATTGTAAATGGGGGTAATATGGTGTCTAAGTAGTCCATAACTAGAAGTGGTTTACCTACTTCACGCCGCTGGCGAGTATTGTATTTGGTTGATGTTATAAAGATTACAATTTCATTCCCAACCTCTGTTTTGGTTATTCCTAATTCAGTAACCTTTTCTACATTCCAACAAAATGCAACAAGAATTCAAGGGGTTGCAGGGAGTGAAAAAGAATGAGACGATTTTAACGGAAAGAATGAGGAGATATGACCATAAAATGATATTTCAAGAAGACCGAAGATTGCGATTGATGTTGCATTTAAATGGTTGACAATAAAGGAGGCAGGGAAGCAAGATATCTGGATGGAGTTCCACAGGTGAGAATTGCGAGAAAAGAAACTATTAGACTAGAACAAATTGGTCGCATGTAGTTCGTACAATAGTAAAACGGTGAGACCTAATTGCCAATCTAGGAGTACGCTGAAATTCATGTAGATGGAGCACAAAGGAGGAAGGCTCATCTGAACAATTGCCATAGAAAAGACAGGCCTCTGATTGGGAGATTTTGAGAAGCGTAGTATCATCTCTTAATTGATATTTCCAGATTCATCTTGACCCGAGTAGTAGCACCTGTTAGGGAACCAACTATGGGCAAACAGTTAACAACCAAACTGGGGTCAAAACACTATGAAACAATAAAAATACAGTTTTATAGTGAAAATTTAACAATATATTCTTGTCAAACAATTTTTTAAACAACTACAGCATAAAACACATAATCGACTCAAGTAATCATGTCCACACAGAATCTGAGTATCATCTACCATGTATTCAATTGTGAAAGCAGAATAACATATACTTTTATGATTTTAAGCTTCGAGAAAAATAAAATTTCGGCATTAAATGACCCATAAGGAGTTTATATGCCATAAAACAAAAACAAAAAAACATCGGTGAGAAAACGGCTGGATTCGATATGCCAGGTGAGGATCAAGTACATTGCAGACATCGCATTTTGCCAAGAATAACGAGGTATACGACAGAAGCACCAGAAATGATTCATTAAAGTTCACTAATTACAAAGTTCGATAGCTTCTTAGGGTAAAGGGTTACTCCTAAATTGGTTATAAGTGTCAGGTGAGTAGAAGGGGCCCGGAAATGAAGAATATGAGGATAAGGATGATAGATAAAAATTAACCCTTGAATCAAGCAGGTAAATATTGGAATGTCCGGGGAAGCATCAAAGTGGGAGAGTGTTACACAAACTAGTAAAATTGTGAGAAATCAAAACCTGTATAACAGTAACGGATTCATTGAAAGTGGAATACGGGTAAAAATGAGGCAGATTCGAATCCGTGGAAGGGGCATGATATGAAGTAGGTGTAAATTCATTGGAACTAAGGAATGGAGCTCATCTGAACATTTTCCATGGAAATAACGATAGAGTAGAGAGAGGCTTAGCTGTAAAGGTCTGAACTGGTGGAACTAAGGAATGGAGCTCATCTGAACATTTTCCATGGAAATAACGATAGAGTAGAGAGAGGCTTAGCTGTAAAGGTCTGGACTGGATGAACTAAGGAATGGAGCTCATCTGAACATTTTCCATGGAAATAACGATAGAGTAGAGAGAGGCTTAGCTGTAAAGGTCTGGACTGGATGAACTAAGGAATGGAGCTCATCTGAACATTTTCCATGGAAATAACGATAGAGTAGAGAGAGGTTTAGCTGTAAAGGTCTGAACTGGTGGAACTAAGGAATGGAGCTCATCTGAACATTTTCCATGGAAATAACGATAGAGTAGAGAGAGGCTTAGCTGTAAAGGTCTGGACTGGATGAACTAAGGAATGGAGCTCATCTGAACATTTTCCATGGAAATAACGATAGAGTAGAGAGAGGCTTAGCTGTAAAGGTCTGAACTGGTGGAACTAAGGAATGGAGCTCATCTGAACATTTTCCATGGAAATAACGATAGAGTAGAGAGAGGTTTAGCTGTAAAGGTCTGAACTGGTGGAACTAAGGAATGGAGCTCATCTGAACATTTTCCATGGAAATAACGATAGAGTAGAGAGAGGCTTAGCTGTAAAGGTCTGAACTGGTGGAACTAAGGAATGGAGCTCATCTGAACATTTTCCATGGAAATAACGATAGAGTAGAGAGAGGCTTAGCTGTAAAGGTCTGAACTGGTGGAACTAAGGAATGGAGCTCATCTGAACATTTTCCATGGAAACAACGATAGAGTAGAGAGAGGCTTAGCTGTAAAGGTCTGAACTGGTGGAACTAAGGAATGGAGCTCATCTGAACATTTTCCATGGAAATAACGATAGAGTAGAGAGAGGCTTAGCTGTAAAGGTCTGAACTGGTGGAACTAAGGAATGGAGCTCATCTGAACATTTTCCATGGAAATAACGATAGAGTAGAGAGAGGCTTAGCTGTAAAGGTCTGAACTGGTGGAACTAAGGAATGGAGCTCATCTGAACATTTTCCATGGAAATAACGATAGAGTAGAGAGAGGCTTAGCTGTAAAGGTCTGAACTGGTGGAACTAAGGAATGGAGCTCATCTGAACATTTTCCATGGAAACAACGATAGAGTAGAGAGAGGCTTAGCTGTAAAGGTCTGAACTGGGGGAACTAAGGAATGGAGCTCATCTGAACATTTTCCATGGAAATAACGATAGAGTAGAGAGAGGCTTAGCTGTAAAGGTCTGAACTGGTGGAACTAAGGAATGGAGCTCATCTGAACATTTTCCATGGAAATAACGATAGAGTAGAGAGAGGCTTAGCTGTAAAGGTCTGGACTGGATGAACTAAGGAATGGAGCTCATCTGAACATTTTCCATGGAAATAACGATAGAGTAGAGAGAGGCTTAGCTGTAAAGGTCTGGACTGGATGAACTAAGGAATGGAGCTCATCTGAACATTTTCCATGGAAATAACGATAGAGTAGAGAGAGGTTTAGCTGTAAAGGTCTGAACTGGTGGAACTAAGGAATGGAGCTCATCTGAACATTTTCCATGGAAATAACGATAGAGTAGAGAGAGGCTTAGCTGTAAAGGTCTGAACTGGTGGAACTAAGGAATGGAGCTCATCTGAACATTTTCCATGGAAACAACGATAGAGTAGAGAGAGGCTTAGCTGTAAAGGTCTGAACTGGTGGAACTAATGAATGGAGCTCATCTGAACATTTTCCATGGAAATAACGATAGAGTAGAGAGAGGCTTAGCTGTAAAGGTCTGAACTGGTGGAACTAAGGAATGGAGCTCATCTGAACATTTTCCATGGAAATAACGATAGAGTAGAGAGAGGCTTAGCTGTAAAGGTCTGGACTGGATGAACTAAGGAATGGAGCTCATCTGAACATTTTCCATGGAAATAACGATAGAGTAGAGAGAGGCTTAGCTGTAAAGGTCTGGACTGGATGAACTAAGGAATGGAGCTCATCTGAACATTTTCCATGGAAATAACGATAGAGTAGAGAGAGGTTTAGCTGTAAAGGTCTGAACTGGTGGAACTAAGGAATGGAGCTCATCTGAACATTTTCCATGGAAATAACGATAGAGTAGAGAGAGGTTTAGCTGTAAAGGTCTGAACTGGTGGAACTAAGGAATGGAGCTCATCTGAACATTTTCCATGGAAATAACGATAGAGTAGAGAGAGGCTTAGCTGTAAAGGTCTGGACTGGATGAACTAAGGAATGGAGCTCATCTGAACATTTTCCATGGAAATAACGATAGAGTAGAGAGAGGCTTAGCTGTAAAGGTCTGAACTGGTGGAACTAAGGAATGGAGCTCATCTGAACATTTTCCATGGAAATAACGATAGAGTAGAGAGAGGCTTAGCTGTAAAGGTCTGGACTGGATGAACTAAGGAATGGAGCTCATCTGAACATTTTCCATGGAAATAACGATAGAGTAGAGAGAGGCTTAGCTGTAAAGGTCTGGACTGGATGAACTAAGGAATGGAGCTCATCTGAACATTTTCCATGGAAATAACGATAGAGTAGAGAGAGGCTTAGCTGTAAAGGTCTGGACTGGATGAACTAAGGAATGGAGCTCATCTGAACATTTTCCATGGAAATAACGATAGAGTAGAGAGAGGTTTAGCTGTAAATGTCTGAACTGGTGGAACTAAGGAATGGAGCTCATCTGAACATTTTCCATGGAAATAACGATAGAGTAGAGAGAGGCTTAGCTGTAAAGGTCTGGACTGGATGAACTAAGGAATGGAGCTCATCTGAACATTTTCCATGGAAATAACGATAGAGTAGAGAGAGGCTTAGCTGTAAAGGTCTGGACTGGATGAACTAAGGAATGGAGCTCATCTGAACATTTTCCATGGAAATAACGATAGAGTAGAGAGAGGTTTAGCTGTAAAGATCTGAACTGGTGGAACTAAGGAATGGAGATCATCTGAACATTTTCCATGGAAATAACGATAGAGTAGAGAGAGGCTTAGCTGTAAAGGTCTGAACTGGTGGAACTAAGGAATGGAGCTCATCTGAACATTTTCCATGGAAATAACGATAGAGTAGAGAGAGGCTTAGCTGTAAAGGTCTGAACTGGTGGAACTAAGGAATGGAGCTCATCTGAACATTTTCCATGGAAATAACAATAGAGTAGAGAGAGGCTTAGCTGTAAAGGTCTGAAATGGTGGAACTAAGGAATGGAGCTCATCTGAACATTTTCCATGGAAATAACGATAGAGTAGAGAGAGGCTTAGCTGTAAAGGTCTGAACTGGTGGAACTAAGGAATGGAGCTCATCTGAACATTTTCCATGGAAATAACGATAGAGTAGAGAGAGGCTTAGCTGTAAAGGTCTGAACTGGTGGAACTAAGGAATGGAGCTCATCTGAACATTTTCCATGGAAATAACGATAGAGTAGAGAGAGGCTTAGCTGTAAAGGTCTGAACTGGTGGAACTAAGGAATGGAGCTCATCTGAACATTTTCCATGGAAATAACGATAGAGTAGAGAGAGGCTTAGCTGTAAAGGTCTGAAATGGTGGAACTAAGGAATGGAGCTCATCTGAACATTTTCCATGGAAATAACGATAGAGTAGAGAGAGGCTTAGCTGTAAAGGTCTGAACTGGTGGAACTAAGGAATGGAGCTCATCTGAACATTTTCCATGGAAATAACAATAGAGTAGAGAGAGGCTTAGCTGTAAAGGTCTGAAATGGTGGAACTAAGGAATGGAGCTCATCTGAACATTTTCCATGGAAATAACGATAGAGTAGAGAGAGGCTTAGCTGTAAAGGTCTGAACTGGTGGAACTAAGGAATGGAGCTCATCTGAACATTTTCCATGGAAATAACGATAGAGTAGAGAGAGGCTTAGCTGTAAAGGTCTGAACTGGTGGAACTAAGGAATGGAGCTCATCTGAACATTTTCCATGGAAATAACAATAGAGTAGAGAGAGGCTTAGCTGTAAAGGTCTGAAATGGTTGAACTAAGGAATGGAGCTCATCTGAACATTTTCCATGGAAATAACGATAGAGTAGAGAGAGGCTTAGCTGTAAAGGTCTGAACTGGTTGAACTAAGGAATGGAGCTCATCTGGACATTTTCCATGGAAATAACGATAGAGTAGAGAGAGGCTTAGCTGTAAAGGTCTGAACTGGTTGAACTAACGAATGGAGCTCATCTGAGCATTTTCCATGGAAATAACGATAGAGTAGAGAGAGGCTTAGCTGTAAAGGTCTGAACTGGTGGAACTAAGGAATGGAGCTCATCTGAACATTTTCCATGGAAATAACGATAGAGTAGAGAGAGGCTTAGCTGTAAAGGTCTGAACTGGTGGAACTAAGGAATGGAGCTCATCTGAACATTTTCCATGGAAATAACGATAGAGTAGAGAGAGGCTTAGCTGTAAAGGTCTGAACTGGTGGAACTAAGGAATGGAGCTCATCTGAACATTTTCCATGGAAATAACGATAGAGTAGAGAGAGGCTTAGCTGTAAAGGTCTGAACTGGTGGAACTAAGGAATGGCGCTCATCTGAACATTTTCCATGGAAATAACAATAGAGTAGAGAGAGGCTTAGCTGTAAAGGTCTGAAATGGTGGAACTAAGGAATGGAGCTCATCTGAACATTTTCCATGGAAATAACGATAGAGTAGAGAGAGGCTTAGATGTAAATGTCTGAACTGGTGGAACTAAGGAATGGAGCTCATCTGAACATTTTCCATGGAAATAACAATAGAGTAGAGTGAGGCTTAGCTGTAAAGGTCTGAAATGTTGGAACTAAGGAATGGAGCTCATCTGAACATTTTCCATGGAAATAACGATAGAGTAGAGAGAGGCTTAGCTGTAAAGGTCTGAACTGGTGGAACTAAGGAATGGAGCTCATCTGAACATTTTCCATGGAAATAACAATAGAGTAGAGAGAGGCTTAGCTGTAATGGTCTGAAATGTTGGAACTAAGGAATGGAGCTCATCTGAACATTTTCCATGGAAATAACGATAGAGTAGAGAGAGGCTTAGCTGTAAAGGTCTGAACTGGTGGAACTAAGGAATGGCGCTCATCTGAACATTTTCCATGGAAATAACAATAGAGTAGAGAGAGGCTTAGCTGTAAAGGTCTGAAATGGTGGAACTAAGAAATGGAGCTCATCTGAACATTTTCCATGGAAATAAGGATAGAGTAGAGAGAGGCTTAGCTGTAAAGGTCTAAAATGTTGGAACTAAGGAATGGAGCTCATCTGAACATTTTCCAGGGAAATAACGATAGAGTAGAGAGAGGCTTAGCTGTAAAGGTCTGAACTGGTGGAACTAAGGAATGGAGCTCATCTGAAAATTTTCCATGGAAATAACGATAGAGTAGAGAGAGGCTTAGCTGTAAAGGTCTGAACTGGTGGAACAAAAGAATGGAGCTCATTTGAACATTTTCCATGGAAATAACGATAGAGTAGAGAGAGGCTTAGCTGTAAAGGTCTGAAATGGTGGAACTAAGGAATGGAGCTCATCTGAACGTATTCAATGGAAATAACGATAGAGTAGAGAGAGGCTTAGCTGTAAAGGTCTGAACTGGTGGAACTAAGGAATGGAGCTCATCTGAACATTTTCCAGGGAAATAACAATAGAGTAGAGAGAGGCTTAGCTGTAAAGGTCTGAAATGTTGGAACTAAGGAATGGAGCTCATCTGAACATTTTCCATGGAAATAACGATAGAGTAGAGAGAGGCTTAGCTGTAAAGGTCTGAACTGGTGGAACAAAAGAATGGAGCTCATTTGAACATTTTCCATGGAAATAACGATAGAGTAGAGAGAGGCTTAGCTGTAAAGGTCTGAATTGGTGGAACTAAGGAATGGAGCTCATCTGAACATTTTCCATGGAAATAACGATAGAGTAGAGAGAGGCTTAGCTGTAAATGTCTGAACTGGTGGAACTAAGGAATGGAGCTCATCTGAACATTTTCCATGGAAATAAGGATAGAGTAGAGAGAGGCTTAGCTGTAAAGGTCTGAACTGGTTGAACTAAGGAATGGAGCTCATCTGGACATTTTCCATGGAAATAACGATAGAGTAGAGAGAGGCTTAGCTGTAAAGGTCTGAACTGGTTGAACTAAGGAATGGAGCTCATCTGAACATTTTCCATGGAAATAACGATAGAGTAGAGAGAGGCTTAGCTGTAAAGGTCTGAACTGGTTGAACTAAGGAATGGAGCTCATCTGGACATTTTCCATGGAAATAACGATAGAGTAGAGAGAGGCATAGATGTAAATGTCTGAACTGGTGGAACTAAGGAATGGAGCTCATCTGAACATTTTCCATGGAAATAACAATAGAGTAGAGTGAGGCTTAGCTGTAAAGGTCTGAAATGTTGGAACTAAGGAATGGAGCTCATCTGAACATTTTCCATGGAAATAACGATAGAGTAGAGAGAGGCTTAGCTGTAAAGGTCTGAACTGGTGGAACTAAGGAATGGAGCTCATCTGAACATTTTCCATGGAAATAACAATAGAGTAGAGAGAGGCTTAGCTGTAATGGTCTGAAATGTTGGAACTAAGGAATGGAGCTCATCTGAACATTTTCCATGGAAATAACGATAGAGTAGAGAGAGGCTTAGCTGTAAAGGTCTGAACTGGTGGAACTAAGGAATGGCGCTCATCTGAACATTTTCCATGGAAATAACAATAGAGTAGAGAGAGGCTTAGCTGTAAAGGTCTGAAATGGTGGAACTAAGAAATGGAGCTCATCTGAACATTTTCCATGGAAATAAGGATAGAGTAGAGAGAGGCTTAGCTGTAAAGGTCTAAAATGTTGGAACTAAGGAATGGAGCTCATCTGAACATTTTCCAGGGAAATAACGATAGAGTAGAGAGAGGCTTAGCTGTAAAGGTCTGAACTGGTGGAACTAAGGAATGGAGCTCATCTGAAAATTTTCCATGGAAATAACGATAGAGTAGAGAGAGGCTTAGCTGTAAAGGTCTGAACTGGTGGAACAAAATAATGGCGCTCATTTGAACATTTTCCATGGAAATAACGATAGAGTAGAGAGAGGCTTAGCTGTAAAGGTCTGAAATGGTGGAACTAAGGAATGGAGCTCATCTGAACGTTTTCAATGGAAATAACGATAGAGTAGAGAGAGGCTTAGCTGTAAAGGTCTGAACTGGTGGAACTAAGGAATGGAGCTCATCTGAACATTTTCCAGGGAAATAACAATAGAGTAGAGAGAGGCTTAGCTGTAAAGGTCTGAAATGTTGGAACTAAGGAATGGAGCTCATCTGAACATTTTCCATGGAAATAACGATAGAGTAGAGAGAGGCTTAGCTGTAAAGGTCTGAACTGGTGGAACAAAAGAATGGAGCTCATTTGAACATTTTCCATGGAAATAACGATAGAGTAGAGAGAGGCTTAGCTGTAAAGGTCTGAATTGGTGGAACTAAGGAATGGAGCTCATCTGAACATTTTCCATGGAAATAACGATAGAGTAGAGAGAGGCTTAGCTGTAAATGTCTGAACTGGTGGAACTAAGGAATGGAGCTCATCTGAACATTTTCCATGGAAATAAGGATAGAGTAGAGAGAGGCTTAGCTGTAAAGGTCTGAACTGGTTGAACTAAGGAATGGAGCTCATCTGGACATTTTCCATGGAAATAACGATAGAGTAGAGAGAGGCTTAGCTGTAAAGGTCTGAACTGGTTGAACTAAGGAATGGAGCTCATCTGAACATTTTCCATGGAAATAACGATAGAGTAGAGAGAGGCTTAGCTGTAAAGGTCTGAACTGGTTGAACTAAGGAATGGAGCTCATCTGGACATTTTCCATGGAAATAACGATAGAGTAGAGAGAGGCTTAGCTGTAAAGGTCTGAACTGGTTGAACTAACGAATGGAGCTCATCTGAGCATTTTCCATGGAAATAACGATAGAGTAGAGAGAGGCTTAGCTGTAAAGGTCTGAACTGGTGGAACTAAGGAATGGAGCTCATCTGAACATTTTCCATGGAAATAACGATAGAGTAGAGAGAGGCTTAGCTGTAAAGGTCTGAACTGGTGGAACTAAGGAATGGAGCTCATCTGAACATTTTCCATGGAAATAACGATAGAGTAGAGAGAGACTTATCTGTAAAGGTCTGAACTGGTGGAACTAAGGAATGGAGCTCATCTGAACATTTTCCATGGAAATAACGATAGAGTAGAGAGAGGCTTAGCTGTAAAGGTCTGAACTGGTGGAACTAAGGAATGGAGCTCATCTGAACATTTTCCATGGAAATAACGATAGAGTAGAGAGAGGCTTAGCTGTAAAGGTCTGAACTGGTGGAACTAAGGAATGGAGCTCATCTGAACATTTTCCATGGAAATAACGATAGAGTAGAGAGAGGCTTAGCTGTAAAGGTCTGAACTGGTGGAACTAAGGAATGGAGCTCATCGGAACATTTTCCATGGAAATAACGATAGAGTAGAGAGAGGCTTAGCTGTAAAGGTCTGAACTGGTGGAACTAAGGAATGGAGCTCATCTGAACATTTTCCATGGAAATAACGATAGAGTAGAGAGAGGCTTAGCTGTAAAGGTCTGAACTGGTGGAACTAAGGAATGGAGCTCATCTGAACATTTTCCATGGAAATAACGATAGAGTAGAGAGAGGCTTAGCTGTAAAGGTCTGAACTGGTGGAACTAAGGAATGGAGCTCATCTGAACATTTTCCATGGAAATAACGATAGAGTAGAGAGAGGCTTAGCTGTAAAGGTCTGAACTGGTGGAACTAAGGAATGGAGCTCATCTGAACATTTTCCATGGAAATAACGATAGAGTAGAGAGAGACTTATCTGTAAAGGTCTGAACTGGTGGAACTAAGGAATGGAGCACATCTGAACATTTTCCATGGAAATAACGATAGAGTAGAGAGAGGCTTAGCTGTAAAGGTCTGAACTGGTGGAACTAAGGAATGGAGCTCATCTGAACATTTTCCATGGAAATAACGATAGAGTAGAGAGAGGCTTAGCTGTAAAGGTCTGAACTGGTGGAACTAAGGAATGGAGCTCATCTGAACATTTTCCATGGAAATAACGATAGAGTAGAGAGAGACTTATCTGTAAAGGTCTGAACTGGTGGAACTAAGGAATGGAGCTCATCTGAACATTTTCCATGGAAATAACGATAGAGTAGAGAGAGGCTTAGCTGTAAAGGTCTGAACTGGTGGAACTAAGGAATGGAGCTCATCTGAACATTTTCCATGGAAATAACGATAGAGTAGAGAGAGGCTTAGCTGTAAAGGTCTGAACTGGTGGAACTAAGGAATGGAGCTCATCTGAACATTTTCCATGGAAATAACGATAGAGTAGAGAGAGGCGTAGCTGTAAAGGTCTGAACTGGTTGAACTAAGGAATGGAGCTCATCTGAACATTTTCCATGGAAATAACGATAGAGTAGAGAGAGGCTTAGCTGTAAAGGTCTGAACTGGTGGAACAAAAGAATGGAGCTCATTTGAACATTTTCCATGGAAATAACGATAGAGTAGAGAGAGGCTTAGCTGTAAAGGTCTGAATTGGTGGAACTAAGGAATGGAGCTCATCTGAACATTTTCCATGGAAATAACGATAGAGTAGAGAGAGGCTTAGCTGTAAATGTCTGAACTGGTGGAACTAAGGAATGGAGCTCATCTGAACATTTTCCATGGAAATAAGGATAGAGTAGAGAGAGGCTTAGCTGTAAAGGTCTGAACTGGTGGAACTAAGGAATGGAGCTCATCTGAACATTTTCCATGGAAATAACGATAGAGTAGAGAGAGGCTTAGCTGTAAAGGTCTGAACTGGTGGAACTAAGGAATGGAGCTCATCTGAACATTTTCCATGGAAATAACGATAGAGTAGAGAGAGACTTATCTGTAAAGGTCTGAACTGGTGGAACTAAGGAATGGAGCTCATCTGAACATTTTCCATGGAAATAACGATAGAGTAGAGAGAGGCTTAGCTGTAAAGGTCTGAACTGGTGGAACTAAGGAATGGAGCTCATCTGAACATTTTCCATGGAAATAACGATAGAGTAGAGAGAGGCTTAGCTGTAAAGGTCTGAACTGGTGGAACTAAGGAATGGAGCTCATCTGAACATTTTCCATGGAAATAACGATAGAGTAGAGAGAGGCTTAGCTGTAAATGTCTGAACTGGTGGAACTAAGGAATGGAGCTCATCTGAACATTTTCCATGGAAATAACGATAGAGTAGAGAGAGGCTTAGCTGTAAAGGTCTGAACTGGTGGAACTAAGGAATGGAGCTCATCTGAACATTTTCCATGGAAATAACGATAGAGTAGAGAGAGGCTTAGCTGTAAAGGTCTGAACTGGTGGAACTAAGGAATGGAGCTCATCTGAACATTTTCCATGGAAATAACGATAGAGTAGAGAGAGACTTATCTGTAAAGGTCTGAACTGGTGGAACTAAGGAATGGAGCTCATCTGAACATTTTCCATGGAAATAACGATAGAGTAGAGAGAGGCTTAGCTGTAAAGGTCTGAACTGGTGGAACTAAGGAATGGAGCTCATCTGAACATTTTCCATGGAAATAACGATAGAGTAGAGAGAGGCTTAGCTGTAAAGGTCTGAACTGGTGGAACTAAGGAATGGAGCTCATCTGAACATTTTCCATGGAAATAACGATAGAGTAGAGAGAGGCTTAGCTGTAAAGGTCTGAACTGGTGGAACTAAGGAATGGAGCTCATCTGAACATTTTCCATGGAAATAACGATAGAGTAGAGAGAGGCTTAGCTGTAAAGGTCTGAACTGGTGGAACAAAAGAATGGAGCTCATTTGAACATTTTCCATGGAAATAACGATAGAGTAGAGAGAGGCTTAGCTGTAAAGGTCTGAATTGGTGGAACTAAGGAATGGAGCTCATCTGAACATTTTCCATGGAAATAACGATAGAGTAGAGAGAGGCTTAGCTGTAAATGTCTGAACTGGTGGAACTAAGGAATGGAGCTCATCTGAACATTTTCCATGGAAATAAGGATAGAGTAGAGAGAGGCTTAGCTGTAAAGGTCTGAACTGGTGGAACTAAGGAATGGAGCTCATCTGAACATTTTCCATGGAAATAACGATAGAGTAGAGAGAGGCTTAGCTGTAAAGGTCTGAACTGGTGGAACTAAGGAATGGAGCTCATCTGAACATTTTCCATGGAAATAACGATAGAGTAGAGAGAGACTTATCTGTAAAGGTCTGAACTGGTGGAACTAAGGAATGGAGCTCATCTGAACATTTTCCATGGAAATAACGATAGAGTAGAGAGAGGCTTAGCTGTAAAGGTCTGAACTGGTGGAACTAAGGAATGGAGCTCATCTGAACATTTTCCATGGAAATAACGATAGAGTAGAGAGAGGCTTAGCTGTAAAGGTCTGAACTGGTGGAACTAAGGAATGGAGCTCATCTGAACATTTTCCATGGAAATAACGATAGAGTAGAGAGAGGCTTAGCTGTAAATGTCTGAACTGGTGGAACTAAGGAATGGAGCTCATCTGAACATTTTCCATGGAAATAAGGATAGAGTAGAGAGAGGCTTAGCTGTAAAGGTCTGAACTGGTGGAACAAAAGAATGGAGCTCATTTGAACATTTTCCATGGAAATAACGATAGAGTAGAGAGAGGCTTAGCTGTAAAGGTCTGAATTGGTGGAACTAAGGAATGGAGCTCATCTGAACATTTTCCATGGAAATAACGATAGAGTAGAAAGAGGCTTAGCTGTAAATGTCTGAACTGGTGGAACTAAGGAATGGAGCTCATCTGAACATTTTCCATGGAAATAAGGATAGAGTAGAGAGAGGCTTAGCTGTAAAGGTCTGAACTGGTGGAACTAAGGAATGGAGCTCATCTGAACATTTTCCATGGAAATAACGATAGAGTAGAGAGAGGCTTAGCTGTAAAGGTCTGAACTGGTGGAACTAAGGAATGGAGCTCATCTGAACATTTTCCATGGAAATAACGATAGAGTAGAGAGAGACTTATCTGTAAAGGTCTGAACTGGTGGAACTAAGGAATGGAGCTCATCTGAACATTTTCCATGGAAATAACGATAGAGTAGAGAGAGGCTTAGCTGTAAAGGTCTGAACTGGTGGAACTAAGGAATGGAGCTCATCTGAACATTTTCCATGGAAATAACGATAGAGTAGAGAGAGGCTTAGCTGTAAAGGTCTGAACTGGTGGAACTAAGGAATGGAGCTCATCTGAACATTTTCCATGGAAATAACGATAGAGTAGAGAGAGGCTTAGCTGTAAAGGTCTGAACTGGTGGAACTAAGGAATGGAGCTCATCTGAACATTTTCCATGGAAATAACGATAGAGTAGAGAGAGACTTATCTGTAAAGGTCTGAACTGGTGGAACTAAGGAATGGAGCTCATCTGAACATTTTCCATGGAAATAACGATAGAGTAGAGAGAGGCTTAGCTGTAAAGGTCTGAACTGGTGGAACTAAGGAATGGAGCCCATCTGAACATTTTCCATGGAAATAACGATAGAGTAGAGAGAGGCTTAGCTGTAAAGGTCTGAACTGGTGGAACTAAGGAATGGAGCTCATCTGAACATTTTCCATGGAAATAACGATAGAGTAGAGAGAGGCTTAGCTGTAAAGGTCTGAACTGGTTGAACTAAGGAATGGAGCTCATCTGAACATTTTCCATGGAAATAACGATAGAGTAGAGAGAGGCTTAGCTGTAAAGGTCTGAACTGGTGGAACTAAGGAATGGAGCTCATCTGGACATTTTCCATGGAAATAACGATAGAGTAGAGAGAGGCTTAGCTGTAAAGGTCTGAACTGGTGGAACAAAAGAATGGAGCTCATCTGAACATTTTCCATGGAAATAACGATAGAGTAGAAAGAGGCTTAGCTGTAAAGGTCTGAACTGGTTGAACTAACGAATGGAGCTCATCTGAGCATTTTCCATGGAAATAACGATAGAGTAGAGAGAGGCTTAGCTGTAAAGGTCTGAACTGGTGGAACTAAGGAATGGAGCTCATCTGAACATTTTCCATGGAAATAACGATAGAGTAGAGAGAGGCTTAGCTGTAAAGGTCTGAACTGGTTGAACTAAGGAATGGAGCTCATCTGGACATTTTCCATGGAAATAACGATAGAGTAGAGAGAGGCTTAGCTGTAAAGGTCTGAACTGGTTGAACTAACGAATGGAGCTCATCTGAGCATTTTCCATGGAAATAACGATAGAGTAGAGAGAGGTTTAGCTGTAAAGGTCTGAACTGGTGGAACTAAGGAATGGAGCTCATCTGAACATTTTCCATGGAAATAACGATAGAGTAGAGAGAGGCTTAGCTGTAAAGGTCTGAACTGGTGGAACTAAGGAATGGAGCTCATCTGAACATTTTCCATGGAAATAACGATAGAGTAGAGAGAGGCTTAGCTGTAAAGTTCTGAACTGGTGGAACTAAGGAATGGAGCTCATCTGAACATTTTCCATGGAAATAACAATAGAGCAGAGAGAGGCTTAGCTGTAAAGGTCTGAACTGGTGGAACTAAGGAATGGAACTCATCTGAACATTTTCCATGGAAATAACAATAGAGTAGAGAGAGGCTTAGCTGTAAATGTCTGAACTGGTGGAACTAAGGAATGGAGCTCATCTGAACATTTTCCATGGAAATAACGATAGAGTAGAGAGAGGCTTAGCTGTAAAGGTCTGAACTGGTGGAACTAAGGAATGGAGCTCATCTGAACATTTTCCATGGAAATAAGGATAGAGTAGAGAGAGGCTTAGCTGTAAAGCTCTGAACTGGTGGAACTAAGGAATGGAGCTCATCTGAACATTTTCCATGGAAATAACAATAGAGTAGAGAGAGGCTTAGCTGTAAATGTCTGAACTGGTGGAACTAAGGAATGGAGCTCATCTGAACATTTTCCATGGAAATAACGATAGAGTAGAGAGAGGCTTAGCTGTAAAGGTCTGAACTGGTGGAACTAAGGAATGGAGCTCATCTGAACATTTTCCATGGAAATAACAATAGAGTAGAGAGAGGCTTAGCTGTAAATGTCTGAACTGGTGGAACTAAGGAATGGAGCTCATCTGAACATTTTCCATGGAAATAACGATAGAGTAGAGAGAGGCTTAGCTGTAAAGGTCTGAACTGGTGGAACTAAGGAATGGAGCTCATCTGAACATTTTCCATGGAAATAAGGATAGAGTAGAGAGAGGCTTAGCTGTAAAGCTCTGAACTGGTGGAACTAAGGAATGGAGCTCATCTGAACATTTTCCATGGAAATAACGATAGAGTAGAGAGAGGCTTAGCTGTAAAGGTCTGAACTGGTGGAACTAAGGAATGGAGCTCATCTGAACATTTTCCATGGAAATAAGGATAGAGTAGAGAGAGGCTTAGCTGTAAAGGTCTGAACTGGTTGAACTAAGGAATGGAGCTCATCTGGACATTTTCCATGGAAATAACGATAGTGTATAGAGAGGCTTAGCTGTAAAGGTCTGAACTGGTTGAACTAACGAATGGAGCTCATCTGAGCATTTTCCATGGAAATAACGATAGAGTAGAGAGAGGCTTAGCTGTAAAGGTCTGAACTGGTGGAACTAAGGAATGGAGCTCATCTGAACATTTTCCATGGAAATAAGGATAGAGTAGAGAGAGGCTTAGCTGTAAAGGTCTGAACTGGTTGAACTAAGGAATGGAGCTCATCTGGACATTTTCCATGGAAATAACGATAGAGTAGAGAGAGGCTTAGCTGTAAAGGTCTGAACTGGTTGAACTAACGAATGGAGCTCATCTGAGCATTTTCCATGGAAATAACGATAGAGTAGAGAGAGGCTTAGCTGTAAAGGTCTGAACTGGTGGAACTAAGGAATGGAGCTCATCTGAACATTTTCCATGGAAATAACGATAGAGTAGAGAGAGGCTTAGCTGTAAAGGTCTGAACTGGTGGAACTAAGGAATGGAGCTCATCTGAACATTTTCCATGGAAATAACGATAGAGTAGAGAGAGGCTTAGCTGTAAAGTTCTGAACTGGTGGAACTAAGGAATGGAGCTCATCTGAACATTTTCCATGGAAATAACAATAGAGTAGAGAGAGGCTTAGCTGTAAAGGTCTGAACTGGTGGAACTAAGGAATGGAACTCATCTGAACATTTTCCATGGAAATAACAATAGAGTAGAGAGAGGCTTAGCTGTAAATGTCTGAACTGGTGGAACTAAGGAATGGAGCTCATCTGAACATTTTCCATGGAAATAACGATAGAGTAGAGAGAGGCTTAGCTGTAAAGGTCTGAACTGGTGGAACTAAGGAATGGAGCTCATCTGAACATTTTCCATGGAAATAAGGATAGAGTAGAGAGAGGCTTAGCTGTAAAGCTCTGAACTGGTGGAACTAAGGAATGGAGCTCATCTGAACATTTTCCATGGAAATAACAATAGAGTAGAGAGAGGCTTAGCTGTAAAGCTCGGAACTCGTGGAAGTAAGGAATGGAGCTCATCTGAACATTTTCCATGGAAATAACGATAGAGTAGAGAGAGGCTTAGCTGTAAAGGTCTGAACTGGTGGAACAAAGAATGGAGCTCATCTGAACATTTTCCATGGAAATAACGATAGAGTAGAGAGAGGCTTAGCTGTAAAGATCTGAACTGGTGGAACTAAGGAATGGAGCTCATCTGAACATTTTCCATGGAAATAACGATAGAGTAGAGAGAGGCTTAGCTGTAAAGGTCTGAAATGGTGGAACTAAAAAATGGAGCTCATCTGAACATTTTCCATGGAAATAACGATAGAGTAGAGAGAGGCTTAGCTGTAAAGGTCTGAAATGGTGGAACTAAGGAATGGAGCTCATCTGAACATTTTCCATGGAAATAACAATAGAGTAGAGAGAGGATTAGCTGAAAAGCTCTGAACTGGTGGAACTAAGGAATGGAGCTAATCTGAACATTTTCCATGGAAATAACAATAGAGTAAAGAGAGGCTTAGCTGAAAAGGTCTGAACTGGTGGAACTAAGGAATGGAGCTCATCTGAACATTTTCCATGGAAAACCAATAGAGTAGAGAGAGGCTTAGCTGTAAAGGTCTGAAATGTTGGAACTAAGGAATGGAGCTCATCTGAACATTTTCCATGGAAATAACGATAGAGTAGAGAGAGGCTTAGCTGTAA
This sequence comes from Acanthosepion esculentum, assembly GCA_964036315.1. Lineage (NCBI taxonomy): Eukaryota > Metazoa > Mollusca > Cephalopoda > Sepiida > Sepiidae > Acanthosepion > Acanthosepion esculentum. The sequence goes on from OZ038510.1 coordinate 3,626,048, forward strand.
AGTTCTGAAATGGTGGAACTAAGGAATGGAGCTCATCTGAACATTTTCCATGGAAATAACGATAGAGTAGAGAGAGGCTTAGCTGTAAAGGTCTGAATTGGTGGAACTAAGGAATGGAGCTCATCTGAACATTTTCCATGGAAATAACTATAGAGTAGAGAGAGGCTTAGCTGTAAAGGGCTGAACTGTTGGAACTAAGGAATGGAGCTAATCTGAACATTTTCCATGGAAATAAGGATAGAGTAGAGAGAGGCTTAGCTGTAAAGCTCTAAACTGGTGGAACTAAGGAATGGAGCTCATCTGAACATTTTCCATGGAAATAACAATAGAGTAGAGAGAGGCTTAGCTGTAAAGCTCGGAACTCGTGGAAGTAAGGAATGGAGCTCATCTGAACATTTTCCATGGAAATAACGATAGAGTAGAGAGAGGCTTAGCTGTAAAGGTCTGAACTGGTGGAACTAAGGAATGGAGCTCATCTGAACATTTTCCATGGAAATAACAATAGAGTAGAGAGAGGCTTAGCTTTAAAGCTCGGAACTCGTGGAAGTAAGGAATGGAGCTCATCTGAACATTTTCCATGGAAATAACGATAGAGTAGAGAGAGGCTTAGCTGTAAAGGTCTGAACTGGTGGAACTAAGGAATGGAGCTCATCTGAACATTTTCCATGGAAATAACGATAGAGTAGAGAGAGGCTTAGCTGTAAAGTTCTGAACTGGTGGAACTAAGGAATGGAGCTCATCTGAACATTTTCCATGGAAATAACAATAGAGTAGAGAGAGGCTTAGCTGTAAAGGTCTGAACTGGTGGAACTAAGGAATGGAGCTCATCTGAACATTTTCCATGGAAATAACGATAGAGTAGAGAGAGGCTTAGCTGTAAATGTCTGAACTGGTGGAACTAAGGAATGGAGCTCATCTGAACATTTTCCATGGAAATAACGATAGAGTAGAGAGAGGCTTAGCTGTAAATGTCTGAACTGGTGGAACTAAGGAATGGAGCTCATCTGAACATTTTCCATGGAAATAAGGATAGAGTAGAGAGAGGCTTAGCTGTAAAGCTCTAAACTGGTGGAACTAAGGAATGGAGCTCATCTGAACATTTTCCATGGAAATAACGATATAGTAGAGAGAGGCTTAGCTGTAAAGGTCTGAACTGGTTGAACTAAGGAATGGAGCTCATCTGAACATTTTCCATGGAAATAACGATAGAGTAGAGAGAGGCTTATCTGTAAAGGTCTGAACTGGTGGAACTAAGGAATGGAGCTCATCTGAACATTTTCCATGGAAATAACGATAGAATAGAGAGAGGCTTAGCTGTAAAGGTCTGAACTGGTGGAACTAAGGAATGGAGCTCATCTGAACATTTTCCATGGAAATAACGATAGAGTAGAGAGAGGCTTAGCTGTAAAGGTCTGAACTGGTGGAACTAAGGAATGGAGCTCATCTGAACATTTTCCATGGAAATAACGATAGAGTAGAGAGAGGCTTAGCTGTAAAGTTCTGAACTGGTGGAACTAAGGAATGGAGCTCATCTGAACATTTTCCATGGAAATAACAATAGAGTAGAGAGAGGCTTAGCTGTAAAGGTCTGAACTGGTGGAACTAAGGAATGGAGCTCATCTGAACATTTTCCATGGAAATAACGATAGAGTAGAGAGAGGCTTAGCTGTAAATGTCTGAACTGGTGGAACTAAGGAATGGAGCTCATCTGAACATTTTCCATGGAAATAACGATAGAGTAGAGAGAGGCTTAGCTGTAAATGTCTGAACTGGTGGAACTAAGGAATGGAGCTCATCTGAACATTTTCCATGGAAATAAGGATAGAGTAGAGAGAGGCTTAGCTGTAAAGCTCTAAACTGGTGGAACTAAGGAATGGAGCTCATCTGAACATTTTCCATGGAAATAACAATAGAGTAGAGAGAGGCTTAGCTGTAAACCTCGGAACTCGTGGAAGTAAGGAATGGAGCTCATCTGAACATTTTCCATGGAAATAACGATAGAGTAGAGAGAGGCTTAGCTGTAAAGGTCTGAACTGGTGGAACTAAGGAATGGAGCTCATCTGAACATTTTCCATGGAAATAACAATAGAGTAGAGAGAGGCTTAGCTGTAAAGCTCGGAACTCGTGGAAGTAAGGAATGGAGCTCATCTGAACATTTTCCATGGAAATAACGATAGAGTAGAGAGAGGCTTAGCTGTAAAGTTCTGAACTGGTGGAACTAAGGAATGGAGCTCATCTGAACATTTTCCATGGAAATAACAATAGAGTAGAGAGAGGCTTAGCTGTAAAGGTCTGAACTGGTGGAACTAAGGAATGGAGCTCATCTGAACATTTTCCATGGAAATAACGATAGAGTAGAGAGAGGCTTAGCTGTAAATGTCTGAACTGGTGGAACTAAGGAATGGAGCTCATCTGAACATTTTCCATGGAAATAACGATAGAGTAGAGAGAGGCTTAGCTGTAAATGTCTGAACTGGTGGAACTAAGGAATGGAGCTCATCTGAACATTTTCCATGGAAATAAGGATAGAGTAGAGAGAGGCTTAGCTGTAAAGCTCTAAACTGGTGGAACTAAGGAATGGAGCTCATCTGAACATTTTCCATGGAAATAACAATAGAGTAGAGAGAGGCTTAGCTGTAAAGCTCGGAACTCGTGGAAGTAAGGAATGGAGCTCATCTGAACATTTTCCATGGAAATAACGATAGAGTAGAGAGAGGCTTAGCTGTAAAGGTCTGAACTGGTGGAACTAAGGAATGGAACTCATCTGAACATTTTCCATGGAAATAACAATAGAGTAGAGAGAGGCTTAGCTGTAAATGTCTGAACTGGTGGAACTAAGGAATGGAGCTCATCTGAACATTTTCCATGGAAATAACAATAGAGTAGAGAGAGGCTTAGCTGTAAAGGTCTGAACTGGTGGAACTAAGGAATGGAGCTCATCTGAACATTTTCCATGGAAATAACAATAGAGTAGAGAGAGGCTTAGCTGTAAAGGTCTGAAATGTTGGAACTAAGGAATGGAGCTCATCTGAACCTTTTCCATGGAAATAACGATAGAGTATAGAGAGGCTTAGCTGAAAAGGTCTGAACTGGTGGAACTAAGGAATGGAGCTCATCTGAACATTTTCCATGGAAATAACAATAGAGTAGAGAGAGGCTTAGCTGTAAAGGTCTGAAATGTTGGAACTAAGGAATGGAGCTCATCTGAACATTTTCCATGGAAATAACGATAGAGTAGAGAGAGGCTTAGCTGTAAAGTTCTGAAATGGTGGAACTAAGGAATGGAGCTCATCTGAACATTTTCCATGGAAATAACGATAGAGTAGAGAGAGGCTTAGCTGTAAATGTCTGAATTGGTGGAACTAAGGAATGGAGCTCATCTGAACATTTTCCATGGAAATAACGATAGAGTAGAGAGAGGCTTAGCTGTAAAGGTCTGAACTGGTGGAACTAAGGAATGGAGCTCATCTGAACATTTTCCATGGAAATAACGATAGAGTAGAGAGAGGCTTAGCTGTAAAGTTCTGAACTGGTGGAACTAAGGAATGGAGCTCATCTGAACATTTTCCATGGAAATAACTATAGAGTAGAGAGAGGCTTAGCTGTAAAGGGCTGAACTGTTGGAACTAAGGAATGGAGCTAATCTGAACATTTTCCATGGAAATAACGATAGAGTAGAGAGAGGCTTAGCTGTATAGGTCTGAACTGGTGGAACTAAGGAATGGAGCTCATCTGCACATTTTCCATGGAAATAACGATAGAGTAGAGAGAGGCTTAGCTGTAATGTTCTGAAATGGTGGAACTAAGGAATGGAGCTAATCTGAACATTTTCCATGGAAATAACGATAGAGTAGAGAGAGGCTTAGCTGTATAGGTCTGAACTGGTGGAACTAAGGAATGGAGCTCATCTGAACATTTTCCATGGAAATAACGATAGAGTAGAGAGAGGCTTAGTTGTAAAGGTCTGAACTGCTGGAACTAAGGAATGGAGCTCATCTGAACATTTCCCATGGAAATAACGATAGAGTAGAGAGAGGCTTAGCTGTAAAGTTCTGAACTGGTGGAACTAAGGAATGGAGCTCATCTGAACATTTTCCATGGAAATAACGATAGAGTAGAGAGAGGCTTAGCTGTAAAGGTCTGAACTGGTGGAACTAAGGAATGGAGCTCATCTGAACATTTTCCATGGAAATAACGATAGAGTAGAGAGAGGCTTAGCTGTAAAGGTCTGAACTGGTGGAACTAAGGAATGGAGCTCATCTGAACATTTTCCATGGAAATAACGATAGAGTAGAGAGAGGCTTAGCTGTAAAGGTCTGAACTGGTGGAACTAAGGAATGGAGCTCATCTGAACATTTTCCATGGAAATAACGATAGAGTAGAGAGAGGCTTAGCTGTAAAGGTCTGAACTGGTGGAACTAAGGAATGGAGCTCATCTGAACATTTTCCATGGAAATAACGATAGAGTAGAGAGAGGCTTAGCTGTAAAGGTCTGAACTGGTTGAACTAAGGAATGGAGCTCATCTGAACATTTTCCATGGAAATAACGATAGAGTAGAGTGAGGCTTATCTGTAAAGGTCTGAACTGGTGGAACTAAGGAATGGAGCTCATCTGAACATTTTCCATGGAAATAACGATAGAGTAGAGAGAGGCTTAGCTGTAAAGGTCTGAACTGGTGGAACTAAGGAATGGAGCTCATCTGAACATTTTCCATGGAAATAACGATAGAGTAGAGAGAGGCTTAGCTGTAAAGGTCTGAACTGGTGGAACTAAGGAATGGAGCTCATCTGAACATTTTCCATGGAAATAAGGATAGAGTAGAGAGAGGCTTAGCTGTAAAGGTCTGAACTGGTTGAACTAAGGAATGGAGCTCATCTGGACATTTTCCATGGAAATAACGATAGAGTAGAGAGAGGCTTAGCTGTAAAGGTCTGAACTGGTTGAACTAAGGAATGGAGCTCATCTGAACATTTTCCATGGAAATAACGATAGAGTAGAGAGAGGCTTAGCTGTAAAGGTCTGAACTGGTGGAACTAAGGAATGGAGCTCATCTGAACATTTTCCATGGAAATAACGATAGAGTAGAGAGAGGCTTAGCTGTAAAGGTCTGAACTGGTGGAACTAAGGAATGGAGCTCATCTGAACATTTTCCATGGAAATAACGATAGAGTAGAGAGAGGCTTAGCTGTAAAGGTCTGAACTGGTGGAACTAAGGAATGGAGCTCATCTGAACATTTTCCATGGAAATAACGATAGAGTAGAGAGAGGCTTAGCTGTAAAGGTCTGAACTGGTGGAACTAAGGAATGGAGCTCATCTGAACATTTTCCATGGAAATAACGATAGAGTAGAGAGAGGCTTAGCTGTAAAGGTCTGAACTGGTTGAACTACGGAATGGAGCTCATCTGAACATTTTCCATGGAAATAACGATAGAGTAGAGTGAGGCTTATCTGTAAAGGTCTGAACTGGTGGAACTAAGGAATGGAGCTCATCTGAACATTTTCCATGGAAATAACGATAGAGTAGAGTGAGGCTTATCTGTAAAGGTCTGAACTGGTGGAACTAAGGAATGGAGCTCATCTGAACATTTTCCATGGAAATAAGGATAGAGTAGAGAGAGGCTTAGCTGTAAAGGTCTGAACTGGTTGAACTAAGGAATGGAGCTCATCTGGACATTTTCCATGGAAATAACGATAGAGTAGAGAGAGGCTTAGCTGTAAAGGTCTGAACTGGTTGAACTAAGGAATGGAGCTCATCTGAACATTTTCCATGGAAATAACGATAGAGTAGAGAGAGGCTTAGCTGTAAAGGTCTGAACTGGTGGAACTAAGGAATGGAGCTCATCTGAACATTTTCCATGGAAATAACGATAGAGTAGAGAGAGGCTTAGCTGTAAAGGTCTGAACTGGTGGAACTAAGGAATGGAGCTCATCTGAACATTTTCCATGGAAATAACGATAGAGTAGAGAGAGGCTTAGCTGTAAAGGTCTGAACTGGTGGAACTAAGGAATGGAGCTCATCTGAACATTTTCCATGGAAATAACGATAGAGTAGAGAGAGGCTTAGCTGTAAAGGTCTGAACTGGTGGAACTAAGGAATGGAGCTCATCTGAACATTTTCCATGGAAATAACGATAGAGTAGAGAGAGGCTTAGCTGTAAAGGTCTGAACTGGTTGAACTACGGAATGGAGCTCATCTGAACATTTTCCATGGAAATAACGATAGAGTAGAGTGAGGCTTATCTGTAAAGGTCTGAACTGGTGGAACTAAGGAATGGAGCTCATCTGAACATTTTCCATGGAAATAACGATAGAGTAGAGAGAGGCTTAGCTGTAAAGGTCTGAACTGGTGGAACTAAGGAATGGAGCTCATCTGAACATTTTCCATGGAAATAACGATAGAGTAGAGAGAGGCTTAGCTGTAAAGGTCTGAACTGGTGGAACTAAGGAATGGAGCTCATCTGAACATTTTCCATGGAAATAACGATAGAGTAGAGAGAGGCTTAGCTGTAAAGTTCTGAACTGGTGGAACTAAGGAATGGAGCTCATCTGAACATTTTCCATGGAAATAACAATAGAGTAGAGAGAGGCTTAGCTGTAAAGGTCTGAACTGGTGGAAATAAGGAATGGAACTCATCTGAACATTTTCCATGGAAATAACAATAGAGTAGAGAGAGGCTTAGCTGTAAATGTCTGAACTGGTGGAACTAAGGAATGGAGCTCATCTGAACATTTTCCATGGAAATAAGGATAGAGTAGAGAGAGGCTTAGCTGTAAAGCTCTAAACTGGTGGAACTAAGGAATGGAGCTCATCTGAACATTTTCCATGGAAATAACAATAGAGTAGAGAGAGGCTTAGCTGTAAAGCTCGGAACTCGTGGAAGTAAGGAATGGAGCTCATCTGAACATTTTCCATGGAAATAACGATAGAGTAGAGAGAGGCTTAGCTGTAAAGGTCTGAACTGGTGGAACTAAGGAATGGAGCTCATCTGAACATTTTCCATGGAAATAACGATAGAGTAGAGAGAGGATTAGCTGTAAAGGTCTGAACTGGTGGAACTAAGGAATGGAGCTCATCTGAACATTTTCCATTGAAATAACGATAGAGTAGAGAGAGGCTTAGCTGTAAAGTTCTGAACTGGTGGAACTAAGGAATGGAGCTCATCTGAACATTTTCCATGGAAATAACGATAGAGTAGAGAGAGGCTTAGCTGTAAAGGTCTGAATTGGTGGAACTAAGGAATGGAGCTCATCTGAACATTTTCCATGGAAATAACGATAGAGTAGAGAGAGGCTTAGCAGTAAAGGTCTGAACTGGTGGAACTAAGGAATGGAGCTCATCTGAACATTTTCCATGGAAATAACGATAGATTAGAGAGAGGCTTAGCTGTAAAGTTCTGAACTGGTGGAACTAAGGAATGGAGCTCATCTGAACATTTTCCATGGAAATAACTATAGAGTAGAGAGAGGCTTAGCTGTAAAGGGCTGAACTGTTGGAACTAAGGAATGGAGCTAATCTGAACATTTTCCATGGAAATAACGATAGAGTAGAGAGAGGCTTAGCTGTAAAGGTCTGAACTGGTGGAACTAAGGAATGGAGCTCATCTGAACATTTTCCATGGAAATAACGATAGAGTAGAGAGAGGCTTAGCTGTAAAGGTCTGAATTGGTGGAACTAAGGAATGGAGCTCATCTGAACATTTTCCATGGAAATAACGATAGAGTAGAGAGAGGCTTAGCTGTAAAGGTCTGAACTGGTAGAACTAAGGAATGGAGCTCATCTGAACATTTTCCATGGAAATAACGATAGAGTAGAGAGAGGCTTAGCTGTAAAGGTCTGAATTGGTGGAACTAAGGAATGGAGCTCATCTGAACATTTTCCATGGAAATAACGATAGAGTAGAGGGAGGCTTAGCTGTAAATGTCTGAACTGGTGGAACTAAGGATTGGAGCTCATCTGAACATTTTCCATGGAAATAACGATAGAGTAGAGAGAGGCTTAGCTGTAAAGGTCTGAATTGGTGGAACTAAGGAATGGAGCTCATCTGAACATTTTCCATGGAAATAACGATAGAGTAGAGGGAGGCTTAGCTGTAAATGTCTGAACTGGTGGAACTAAGGAATGGAGCTCATCTGAACATTTTCCATGGAAATAACGATAGAGTAGAGAGAGGCTTAGCTGTAAAAGTCTGAACTGGTGGAACTAAGGAATGGAGCTCATCTGAACATTTTCCATGGAAATAACGATAGAGTAGAGAGAGGCTTAGCTGTAAAGGTCTGAACTGGTGAAACTAAGGAATGGAGCTCATCTGAACATTTTCCATGGAAATAACGATAGAGTAGAGAGAGGCTTAGCTGTAAAGGTCTGAACTGGTGGAACTAAGGAATGGAGCTCATCTGAACATTTTCCATGGAAATAACGATAGAGTAGAGAGAGGCTTAGCTGTAAAGGTCTGAACTCGTGGAACTAAGGAATGGAGCTCATCTGAACATTTTCCATGGAAATAACGATAGAGTAGAGAGAGGCTTAGCTGTAAAGGTCTGAACTGGTGGAACTAAGGAATGGAGATCATCAGAACATTTTCCATGGAAATAACGATAGAGTAGAGAGAGGCTTAGCTGTAAAGGTCTCAACTGGTGGAACAAAGAATGGAGCTCATTTGAACATTTTCTATGGAAATAACGATAGAGTAGAGAGAGGCTTAGCTGTAAAGGTCTGAACTGGTGGAATTAAGGAATGGAGCTCATCAGAACATTTTCCATGGAAATAACGATAGAGTAGAGAGAGGCTTAGCTGTAAAGGTCTGAACTGGTGGAACTAAGGAATGGAGCTCATCTGAACATTTTCCATGGAAATAAGGATAGAGTAGAGAGAGGCTTAGCTGTAAATGTCTGAACTGGTGGAACTAAGGAATGGAGCTCATCTGAACATTTTCCATGGAAATAAGGATAGAGTAGAGAGAGGCTTAGCTGTAAAGCTCTAAACTGGTGGAACTAAGGAATGGAGCTCATCTGAACATTTTCCATGGAAATAACAATAGAGTAGAGAGAGGCTTAGCTGTAAAGCTCGGAACTCGTGGAAGTAAGGAATGGAGCTCATCTGAACATTTTCCATGGAAATAACGATAGAGTAGAGAGAGGCTTAGCTGTAAAGGTCTGAACTGGTGGAACTAAGGAATGGAGCTCATCTGAACATTTTCCATGGAAATAACGATAGAGTAGAGAGAGGCTTAGCTGTAAAGGTCTGAACTGGTGGAACTAAGGAATGGAGCTCATCTGAACATTTTCCATTGAAATAACGATAGAGTAGAGAGAGGCTTAGCTGTAAAGTTCTGAACTGGTGGAACTAAGGAATGGAGCTCATCTGAACATTTTCCATGGAAATAACGATAGAGTAGAGAGAGGCTTAGCTGTAAAGGTCTGAATTGGTGGAACTAAGGAATGGAGCTCATCTGAACATTTTCCATGGAAATAACGATAGAGTAGAGAGAGGCTTAGCAGTAAAGGTCTGAACTGGTGGAACTAAGGAATGGAGCTCATCTGAACATTTTCCATGGAAATAACGATAGATTAGAGAGAGGCTTAGCTGTAAAGTTCTGAACTGGTGGAACTAAGGAATGGAGCTCATCTGAACATTTTCCATGGAAATAACTATAGAGTAGAGAGAGGCTTAGCTGTAAAGGGCTGAACTGTTGGAACTAAGGAATGGAGCTAATCTGAACATTTTCCATGGAAATAACGATAGAGTAGAGAGAGGCTTAGCTGTATAGGTCTGAACTGGTGGAACTAAGGAATGGAGCTCATCTGAACATTTTCCATGGAAATAACGATAGAGTAGAGAGAGGCTTAGCTGTAAAGGTCTGAATTGGTGGAACTAAGGAATGGAGCTCATCTGAACATTTTCCATGGAAATAACGATAGAGTAGAGAGAGGCTTAGCTGTAAAGGTCTGAACTGGTAGAACTAAGGAATGGAGCTCATCTGAACATTTTCCATGGAAATAACGATAGAGTAGAGAGAGGCTTAGCTGTAAAGGTCTGAATTGGTGGAACTAAGGAATGGAGCTCATCTGAACATTTTCCATGGAAATAACGATAGAGTAGAGAGAGGCTTAGCTGTAAAGGTCTCAACTGGTGGAACAAAGAATGGAGCTCATTTGAACATTTTCTATGGAAATAACGATAGAGTAGAGACAGGCTTAGCTGTAAAGGTCTGAACTGGTGGAATTAAGGAATGGAGCTCATCAGAACATTTTCCATGGAAATAACGATAGAGTAGAGAGAGGCTTAGCTGTAAAGGTCTGAACTGGTGGAACTAAGGAATGGAGCTCATCTGAACATTTTCCATGGAAATAAGGATAGAGTAGAGAGAGGCTTAGCTGTAAATGTCTGAACTGGTGGAACTAAGGAATGGAGCTCATCTGAACATTTTCCATGGAAATAACGATAGAGTAGAAAGAGGCTTAGCTGTAAATGTCTGAACTGGTGGAACTAAGGAATGGAGCTCATCTGAACATTTTCCATGGAAATAACGATAGAGTAGAGAGAGGCTTAGCTGTAAATGTCTGAACTGGTGGAACTAAGGAATGGATCTCATCTGAACATTTTCCATGGAAATAACAATAGAGTAGCGAGAGGCTTAGCTGTAAATGTCTGAACTGGTGGAACTAAGGAATGGAGCTCATCTGAACATTTTCCATGGAAATAAGGATAGAGTAGAGAGAGGCTTAGCTGTAAAGCTCTAAACTGGTGGAACTAAGGAATGGAGCTCATCTGAACATTTTCCATGGAAATAACAATAGAGTAGAGAGAGGCTTAGCTGTAAAGCTCGGAACTCGTGGAAGTAAGGAATGGAGCTCATCTGAACATTTTCCATGGAAATAACGATAGAGTAGAGAGAGGCTTAGCTGTAAAGGTCTGAACTGGTGGAACTAAGGAATGGAGCTCATCTGAACATTTTCCATGGAAATAACGATAGAGTAGAGAGAGGCTTAGCTGTAAAGGTCTGAACTGGTGGAACTAAGGAATGGAGCTCATCTGAACATTTTCCATTGAAATAACGATAGAGTAGAGAGAGGCTTAGCTGTAAAGTTCTGAACTGGTGGAACTAAGGAATGGAGCTCATCTGAACATTTTCCATGGAAATAACGATAGAGTAGAGAGAGGCTTAGCTGTAAAGGTCTGAATTGGTGGAACTAAGGAATGGAGCTCATCTGAACATTTTCCATGGAAATAACGATAGAGTAGAGAGAGGCTTAGCAGTAAAGGTCTGAACTGGTGGAACTAAGGAATGGAGCTCATCTGAACATTTTCCATGGAAATAACGATAGATTAGAGAGAGGCTTAGCTGTAAAGTTCTGAACTGGTGGAACTAAGGAATGGAGCTCATCTGAACATTTTCCATGGAAATAACTATAGAGTAGAGAGAGGCTTAGCTGTAAAGGGCTGAACTGTTGGAACTAAGGAATGGAGCTAATCTGAACATTTTCCATGGAAATAACGATAGAGTAGAGAGAGGCTTAGCTGTAAAGGTCTGAACTGGTGGAACTAAGGAATGGAGCTCATCTGAACATTTTCCATGGAAATAACGATAGAGTAGAGAGAGGCTTAGCTGTAAAGGTCTGAATTGGTGGAACTAAGGAATGGAGCTCATCTGAACATTTTCCATGGAAATAACGATAGAGTAGAGAGAGGCTTAGCTGTAAAGGTCTGAACTGGTAGAACTAAGGAATGGAGCTCATCTGAACATTTTCCATGGAAATAACGATAGAGTAGAGAGAGGCTTAGCTGTAAAGGTCTGAATTAGTGGAACTAAGGAATGGAGCTCATCTGAACATTTTCCATGGAAATAACGATAGAGTAGAGGGAGGCTTAGCTGTAAATGTCTGAACTGGTGGAACTAAGGAATGGAGCTCATCTGAACATTTTCCATGGAAATAACGATAGAGTAGAGAGAGGCTTAGCTGTAAAGGTCTGAATTGGTGGAACTAAGGAATGGAGCTCATCTGAACATTTTCCATGGAAATAACGATAGAGTAGAGGGAGGCTTAGCTGTAAATGTCTGAACTGGTGGAACTAAGGAATGGAGCTCATCTGAACATTTTCCATGGAAATAACGATAGAGTAGAGAGAGGCTTAGCTGTAAAGGTCTGAACTGGTGGAACTAAGGAATGGAGCTCATCTGAACATTTTCCATGGAAATAACGATAGAGTAGAGAGAGGCTTAGCTGTAAATGTCTGAACTGGTGAAACTAAGGAATGGAGCTCATCTGAACATTTTCCATGGAAATAACGATAGAGTAGAGAGAGGCTTAGCTGTAAAGGTCTGAACTGGTGGAACTAAGGAATGGAGCTCATCTGAACATTTTCCATGGAAATAACGATAGAGTAGAGAGAGGCTTAGCTGTAAAGGTCTGAACTGGTGGAACTAAGGAATGGAGCTCATCTGAACATTTTCCATGGAAATAACGATAGAGTAGAGAGAGGCTTAGCTGTAAAGGTCTGAACTGGTGGAACTAAGGAATGGAGATCATCAGAACATTTTCCATGGAAATAACGATAGAGTAGAGAGAGGCTTAGCTGTAAAGGTCTCAACTGGTGGAACAAAGAATGGAGCTCATTTGAACATTTTCTATGGAAATAACATTAGAGTAGAGAGAGGCTTAGCTGTAAAGGTCTGAACTGGTGGAATTAAGGAATGGAGCTCATCAGAACATTTTCCATGGAAATAACGATAGAGTAGAGAGAGGCTTAGCTGTAAAGGTCTGAACTGGTGGAACTAAGGAATGGAGCTCATCTGAACATTTTCCATGGAAATAAGGATAGAGTAGAGAGAGGCTTAGCTGTAAATGTCTGAACTGGTGGAACTAAGGAATGGAGCTCATCTGAACATTTTCCATGGAAATAACGATAGAGTAGAAAGAGGCTTAGCTGTAAATGTCTGAACTGGTGGAACTAAGGAATGGAGCTCATCTGAACATTTTCCATGGAAATAACGATAGAGTAGAGAGAGGCTTAGCTGTAAATGTCTGAACTGGTGGAACTAAGGAATGGATCTCATCTGAACATTTTCCATGGAAATAACGATAGAGTAGAGAGAGGCTTAGCTGTAAAGGTCTGAATTGGTGGAACTAAGGAATGGAGCTCATCTGAACATTTTCCATGGAAATAACGATAGAGTAGAGAGAGGCTTAGCTGTAAAGTTCTGAACTGGTGGAACTAAGGAATGGAGCTCATCTGAACATTTTCCATGGAAATAACGATAGAGTAGAGAGAGGCTTAGCTGTAAAGGTCTGAACTGGTGGAACTAAGGAATGGAGCTCATCAGAACATTTTCCATGGAAATAACGATAGAGTAGAGAGAGGCTTAGCTGTAAAGGTCTGAACTGGTGGAACTAAGGAATGGAGCTCATCTGAACATTTTCCATGGAAATAACGATAGAGTAGAGAGAGGCTTAGCTGTAAAGCTCTGAACTGGTGGAACTAAGGAATTGAGCTCATCTGAACATTTTCCATGGAAATAACGATAGAATAGAAAGAGGCTTAGCTGTAAATGTCTGAACTGGTGGAACTAAGGAATGGAGCTCATCTGAACATTTTCCATGGAAATAACGATAGAGTAGAGAGAGGCTTAGCTGTAAATGTCTGAACTGGTGGAACTAAGGAATGGAGCTCATCTGAACATTTTCCATGGAAATAACGATAGAGTAGAGAGAGGCTTAGCTGTAAAGGTCTGAACTGGTGGAACTAAGGAATGGAGCTCATCAGAACATTTTCCATGGAAATAACGATAGAGTAGAGAGAGGCTTAGCTGTAAAGGTCTGAAGTGGTGGAACTAAGGAATGGAGCTCATCTGAACATTTTCCATGGAAATAACGATAGAGTAGAGAGAGGCTTAGCTGTAAAGGTCTGAACTGGTGGAACTAAGGAATGGAGCTCATCTGAACATTTTCCATGGAAATAACGATAGAGTAGAGAGAGGCTTAGCTGTAAAGGTCTGAACTGGTGGAACTAAGGAATGGAGCTCATCAGAACATTTTCCATGGAAATAACGATAGAGTAGAGAGAGGCTTAGCTGTAAAGGTCTGAACTGGTGGAACTAAGGAATGGAGCTCATCTGAACATTTTCCATGGAAATAACGATAGAGTAGAGAGAGGCTTAGCTGTAAAGCTCTGAACTGGTGGAACTAAGGAATTGAACTCATCTGAACATTTTCCATGGAAATAACGATAGAATAGAAAGAGGCTTAGCTGTAAATGTCTGAACTGGTGGAACTAAGGAATGGAGCTCATTTGAACATTTTCCATGGAAATAACGATAGAGTAGAGAGAGGCTTAGCTGTAAATGTCTGAACTGGTGGAACTAAGGAATGGAGCTCATCTGAACATTTTCCATGGAAATAACGATAGAGTAGAGAGAGGCTTAGCTGTAAAGGTCTGAACTGGTGGAACTAAGGAATGGAGCTCATCAGAACATTTTCCATGGAAATAACGATAGAGTAGAGAGAGGCTTAGCTGTAAAGGTCTGAACTGGTGGAACTAAGGAATCGAGCTCATCTGAACATTTTCCATGGAAATAACGATAGAGTAGAGAGAGGCTTAGCTGTAAAGGTCTGAACTGGTGGAACTAAGGAATGGAGCTCATCTGAACATTTTCCATGGAAATAACGATAGAATAGAGAGAGGCTTACCTGTAAAGGTCTGAACTGGTGGAACTAAGGAATGGAGCTCATCAGAACATTTTCCATGGAAATAACGATAGAGTAGAGAGAGGCTTAGCTGTAAAGGTCTGAACTGGTGGAACTAAGGAATGGAGCTCATCTGAACATTTTCCATGGAAATAACGATAGAGTAGAGAGAGGCTTAGCTGTAAAGCTCTGAACTGGTGGAACTAAGGAATTGAACTCATCTGAACATTTTCCATGGAAATAACGATAGAATAGAAAGAGGCTTAGCTGTAAATGTCTGAACTGGTGGAACTAAGGAATGGAGCTCATTTGAACATTTTCCATGGAAATAACGATAGAGTAGAGAGAGGCTTAGCTGTAAATGTCTGAACTGGTGGAACTAAGGAATGGAGCTCATCTGAACATTTTCCATGGAAATAACGATAGAGTAGAGAGAGGCTTAGCTGTAAAGGTCTGAACTGGTGGAACTAAGGAATGGAGCTCATCAGAACATTTTCCATGGAAATAACGATAGAGTAGAGAGAGGCTTAGCTGTAAAGGTCTGAACTGGTGGAACTAAGGAATGGAGCTCATCTGAACATTTTCCATGGAAATAACGATAGAGTAGAGAGAGGCTTAGCTGTAAAGGTCTGAACTGGTGGAACTAAGGAATGGAGCTCATCTGAACATTTTCCATGGAAATAACGATAGAGTAGAGAGAGGCTTAGCTGTAAAGGTCTGAACTGGTGGAACTAAGGAATGGAGCTCATCAGAACATTTTCCATGGAAATAACGATAGAGTAGAGAGAGGCTTAGCTGTAAAGGTCTGAACTGGTGGAACTAAGGAATGGAGCTCATCTGAACATTTTCCATGGAAATAACAATAGAGTAGAGAGAGGCTTAGCTGTAAAGGTCTGAAATGTTGGAACTAAGGAATGGAGCTCATCTGAACATTTTCCATGGAAATAACGATAGAGTAGAGAGAGGCTTACCTGTAAAGGTCTGAACTGGTGGAACTACGGAAGGGCGCTCATCTGAACATTTTCCATGGAAATAACAATAGAGTAGAGAGAGGCTTAGCTGTAAAGATCTGAACTGGTGGAACTAAGGAATGGAGCTCATCTGAACATTTTCCATGGAAATAACGACAGAGTAGAGAGAGGCTTAGCTGTTAAGGTCTGAACTGGTGGAACTAAGGAATGGAGCTCATCAGAACATTTTCCATGGAAATAACGATAGAGTAGAGAGAGGCTTAGCTGTAAAGGTCTGAAATGTTGGATCTAAGGAATGGAGCTCATCTGAACATTTTCCATGGAAATAACGATAGGGTAGAGAGAGGCTTAGCTGTAAATGTCTGAACTAATGGAACTAAGGAATGGAGCTCATCTGAACATTTTCCATGGAAATAACGATAGAGTAGAGAGAGGCTTAGCTGTAAAGGTCTGAACTGGTGGAACTAAGGAATGGAGCTCATCTGAACATTTTCCATGGAAATAAGGATAGAGTAGAGAGAGGCTTAGCTGTAAAGCTCTGAACTGGTGGAACTAAGGAATGGAGCTCATCTGAACATTTTCCATGGAAATAACAATAGAGTAGAGAGAGGCTTAGCTGTAAAGCTCGGAACTCGTGGAAGTAAAGAATGGAGCTCATCTGAACATTTTCCATGGAAATAACGATAGAGTAGAGAGAGGCTTAGCTGTAAAGGTCTGAACTGGTGGAACAAAGAATGGGGCTCATCTGAACATTTTCCATGGAAATAACGATAGGGTAGAGAGAGGCTTAGCTGTAAATGTCTGAACTGGTGGAACTAAGGAATGGAGCTCATCTGAACATTTTCCATGGAAATAACGATAGAGTAGAGAGAGGCTTAGCTTTAAAGGTCTGAACTGGTGGAACTAAGGAATGGAGCTCATCTGAACATTTTCCATGGAAATAACGATAGAGTAGAGAGAGGCTTAGCTGTAAAGGTCTGAACTGGTGGAACTAAGGAATGGAGCTCATCAGAACATTTTCAATGGAAATAACGATAGAGTAGAGAGAGGCTTAGCTGTAAAGGTCTGAACTGGTGGAACTAAGGAATGGAGCTCATCTGAACATTTTCCATGGAAATAACGATAGAGTAGAGAGAGGCTTTGCTGTAAAGCTCTGAACTGGTGGAACTAAGGAATGGAGCTCATCTGAACATTTTCCTTGGAAATAACGATAGAGTAGAGAGAGGCTTAGCGGTAAAGGTCTTAACTCGTGGAACTAAGGAATGGATCACATCTGAACATCTTCCATGGAAATAACGATAGAGTAGAGAGAGGCTTAGCTGTAAACATCTGAACTGGTGGAACTAAGGAATGGAGCTCATCTGAACATTTTCCATGGAAATAACGATAGAGTAGAGAGAGGCTTAGCTGTAAAGGTCTGAAATGTTGGAACTAAGGAATGGAGCTCATCTGAACATTTTCCATGGAAATAACGATAGAGTAGAGAGAGGCTTAGATGTAAATGTCTGAACTGGTGGAACTAAGGAATGGAGCTCATCTGAACATTTTCCATGGAAATAACAATAGAGTAGAGAGAGGCTTAGCTGTAAAGGTCTGAAATGTTGGAACTAAGGAATGGAGCTCATCTGAACATTTTCCATGGAAATAACGATAGAGTAGAGAGAGGCTTAGCTGTAAAGGTCTGAACTGGTGGAACTAAGGAATGGAGCTCATCTGAACATTTTCCATGGAAATAACGATAGAGTAGAGAGAGGCTTAGCTGTAAAGGTCTGAAATGGTGGAACTAAGGAATGGAGCTCATCAGAACATTTTCCATGGAAATAACGATAGAGTAGAGAGAGGCTTAGCTGTAAAGGTCTGAACTGGTGGAACTAAGGAATGGAGCTCATCTGAACATTTTCCATGGAAATAACGATAGAGTAGAGAGAGGCTTAGCTGTAAAGGTCTGAACTGGTGGAACTAAGGAATGGAGCTCATCTGAACATTTTCCATGGAAATAACGATAGAGTAGAGAGAGGCTTAGCTGTAAAGGTCTGAACTGGTGGAACTAAGGAATGGAGCTCATCAGAACATTTTCCATGGAAATAACGATAGAGTAGAGAGAGGCTTAGCTGTAAAGGTCTGAACTGGTGGAACTAAGGAATGGAGCTCATCTGAACATTTTCCATGGAAATAACAATAGAGTAGAGAGAGGCTTAGCTGTAAAGGTCTGAAATGTTGGAACTAAGGAATGGAGCTCATCTGAACATTTTCCAAGGAAATAACGATAGAGTAGAGAGAGGCTTACCTGTAAAGGTCTGAACTGGTGGAACTACGGAAGGGCGCTCATCTGAACATTTTCCATGGAAATAACAATAGAGTAGAGAGAGGCTTAGCTGTAAAGATCTGAACTGGTGGAACTAAGGAATGGAGCTCATCTGAACATTTTCCATGGAAATAACGATAGAGTAGAGAGAGGCTTAGCTTTAAAGGTCTGAACTGGTGGAACTAAGGAATGGAGCTCATCTGAACATTTTCCATGGAAATAACGACAGAGTAGAGAGAGGCTTAGCTGTTAAGGTCTGAACTGGTGGAACTAAGGAATGGAGCTCATCAGAACATTTTCCATGGAAATAACGATAGAGTAGAGAGAGGCTTAGCTGTAAAGGTCTGAAATGTTGGATCTAAGGAATGGAGCTCATCTGAACATTTTCCATGGAAATAACGATAGGGTAGAGAGAGGCTTAGCTGTAAATGTCTGAACTAATGGAACTAAGGAATGGAGCTCATCTGAACATTTTCCATGGAAATAACGATAGAGTAGAGAGAGGCTTAGCTGTAAAGGTCTGAACTGGTGGAACTAAGGAATGGAGCTCATCTGAACATTTTCCATGGAAATAAGGATAGAGTAGAGAGAGGCTTAGCTGTAAAGCTCTGAACTGGTGGAACTAAGGAATGGAGCTCATCTGAACATTTTCCATGGAAATAACAATAGAGTAGAGAGAGGCTTAGCTGTAAAGCTCGGAACTCGTGGAAGTAAAGAATGGAGCTCATCTGAACATTTTCCATGGAAATAACGATAGAGTAGAGAGAGGCTTAGCTGTAAAGGTCTGAACTGGTGGAACAAAGAATGGGGCTCATCTGAACATTTTCCATGGAAATAACGATAGGGTAGAGAGAGGCTTAGCTGTAAATGTCTGAACTGGTGGAACTAAGGAATGGAGCTCATCTGAACATTTTCCATGGAAATAACGATAGACTAGAGAGAGGCTTAGCTTTAAAGGTCTGAACTGGTGGAACTAAGGAATGGAGCTCATCTGAACATTTTCCATGGAAATAACGATAGAGTAGAGAGAGGCTTAGCTGTAAAGGTCTGAACTGGTGGAACTAAGGAATGGAGCTCATCAGAACATTTTCAATGGAAATAACGATAGAGTAGAGAGAGGCTTAGCTGTAAAGGTCTGAACTGGTGGAACTAAGGAATGGAGCTCATCTGAACATTTTCCATGGAAATAACGATAGAGTAGAGAGAGGCTTAGCTGTAAAGCTCTGAACTGGTGGAACTAAGGAATGGAGCTCATCTGAACATTTTCCTTGGAAATAACGATAGAGTAGAGAGAGGCTTAGCGGTAAAGGTCTTAACTCGTGGAACTAAGGAATGGATCTCATCTGAACATCTTCCATGGAAATAACGATAGAGTAGAGAGAGGCTTAGCTGTAAACATCTGAACTGGTGGAACTAAGGAATGGAGCTCATCTGAACATTTTCCATGGAAATAACGATAGAGTAGAGAGAGGCTTAGCTGTAAAGGTCTGAAATGTTGGAACTAAGGAATGGAGCTCATCTGAACATTTTCCATGGAAATAACGATAGAGTAGAGAGAGGCTTAGATGTAAATGTCTGAACTGGTGGAACTAAGGAATGGAGCTCATCTGAACATTTTCCATGGAAATAACAATAGAGTAGAGAGAGGCTTAGCTGTAAAGGTCTGAAATGTTGGAACTAAGGAATGGAGCTCATCTGAACATTTTCCATGGAAATAACGATAGAGTAGAGAGAGGCTTAGCTGTAAAGGTCTGAACTGGTGGAACTAAGGAATGGCGCTCATCTGAACATTTTCCATGGAAATAACAATAGAGTAGAGAGAGGCTTAGCTGTAAAGGTCTGAAATGGTGGAACTAAGGAATGGAGCTCATCTGAACATTTTCCATGGAAATAACGATAGAGTAGAGAGAGGCTTAGCTGTAAAGGTCTGAAATGTTGGAACTAAGGAATGGAGCTCATCTGAACATTTTCCATGGAAATAACGATAGAGTAGAGAGAGGCTTAGCTGTAAAGGTCTGAATTGGTGGAACTAAGGAATGGAGCTCATCTGAACATTTTCCATGGAAATAACGATAGAGTAGAGAGACGCTTAGCTGTAAATGTCTGAACTGGTGGAACTAAGGAATGGAGCTCATCTGAACATTTTCCATGGAAATAACGATAGAGTAGAGAGAGGCTTAGCTGTAAAGGTCTGAAATGGTGGAACTAAGGAATGGAGCTCATCTGAACATTTTCCATGGAAATAACGATAGAGTAGAGAGAGGCTTAGCTGTAAAGGTCTGAACTGGTGGAACTAAGGAATGGAGCTCATCTGAACATTTTCCATGGAAATAACGATAGAGTAGAGAGAGGCTTAGCTGTAAAGGTCTGAACTGGTGGAACTAAGGAATGGCGCTCATCTGAACATTTTCCATGGAAATAACAATAGAGTAGAGAGAGGCTTAGCTGTGAAGGTCTGAAATGGTGGAACTAAGGAATGGAGCTCATCTGAACATTTTCCATGGAAATAACGATAGAGTAGAGAGAGGCTTAGCTGTAAAGGTCTGAAATGGTGGAACTAAGGAATGGAGCTCATCTGAACATTTTCCATGGAAATAACGATAGAGTAGAGAGAGGCTTAGCTGTAAAGGTCTGAACTGGTGGAACTAAGGAATGGCGCTCATCTGAACATTTTCCATGGAAATAACAATAGAGTAGAGAGAGGCTTAGCTGTAAAGGTCTGAACTGGTGGAACTAAGGAATGGCGCTCATCTGAACATTTTCCATGGAAATAACAATAGAGTAGAGAGAGGCTTAGCTGTAAATGTCTGAACTGGTGGAACTAAGGAATGGAGCTCATCTGAACATTTTCCATGGAAATAACGATAGAGTAGAGAGAGGCTTAGCTGTAAAGGTCTGAAATGGTGGAACTAAGGAATGGAGCTCATCTGAACATTTTCCATGGAAATAACGATAGAGTAGAGAGAGGCTTAGCTGTAAAGGTCTGAACTGGTGGAACTAAAGAATGGAGCTCATCTGAACATTTTCCATGGAAATAACGATAGAGTAGAGAGAGGCTTAGCTGTAAAGGTCTGAACTGGTGGAACTAAGGAATGGCGCTCATCTGAACATTTTCCATGGAAATAACAATAGAGTAGAGAGAGGCTTAGCTGTAAAGGTCTGAAATGGTGGAACTAAGGAATGGAGCTCATCTGAACATTTTCCATGGAAATAACGATAGAGTAGAGAGAGGCTTAGCTGTAAAGGTCTGAAATGTTGGAACTAAGGAATGGAGCTCATCTGAACATTTTCCATGGAAATAACGATAGAGTAGAGAGAGGCTTAGCTGTAAAGGTCTGAATTGGTGGAACTAAGGAATGGAGCTCATCTGAACATTTTCCATGGAAATAACGATAGAGTAGAGAGAGGCTTAGCTGTAAATGTCTGAACTGGTGGAACTAAGGAATGGAGCTCATCTGAACATTTTCCATGGAAATAACGATAGAGTAGAGAGAGGCTTAGCTGTAAAGGTCTGAAATGTTGGAACTAAGGAATGGAGCTCATCTGAACATTTTCCATGGAAATAACGATAGAGTAGAGAGAGGCTTAGCTGTAAATGTCTGAACTGGTGGAACTAAGGAATGGAGCTCATCTGAACATTTTCCATGGAAATAACGATAGAGTAGAGAGAGGCTTAGATGTAAATGTCTGAACTGGTGGAACTAAGGAATGGAGCTCATCTGAACATTTTCCATGGAAATAACAATAGAGTAGAGAGAGGCTTAGCTGTAAAGGTCTGAAATGTTGGAACTAAGGAATGGAGCTCATCTGAACATTTTCCATGGAAATAACGATAGAGTAGAGAGAGGCTTAGCTGTAAAGGTCTGAACTGGTGGAACTAAGGAATGGCGCTCATCTGAACATTTTCCATGGAAATAACAATAGAGTAGAGAGAGGCTTAGCTGTAAAGGTCTGAAATGGTGGAACTAAGGAATGGAGCTCATCTGAACATTTTCCATGGAAATAACGATAGAGTAGAGAGAGGCTTAGCTGTAAAGGTCTGAAATGGTGGAACTAAGGAATGGAGCTCATCTGAACATTTTCCATGGAAATAACGATAGAGTAGAGAGAGGCTTAGCTGTAAATGTCTGAACTGGTGGAACTAAGGAATGGAGCTCATCTGAACATTTTCCATGGAAATAACGATAGAGTAGAGAGAGGCTTAGCTGTAAAGGTCTGAATTGGTGGAACTAAGGAATGGAGCTCATCTGAACATTTTCCATGGAAATAACGATAGAGTAGAGAGAGGCTTAGCTGTAAAGGTCTGAAATGGTGGAACTAAGGAATGGAGCTCATCTGAACATTTTCCATGGAAATAACGATAGAGTAGAGAGAGGCTTAGCTGTAAAGGTCTGAACTGGTGGAACTAAGGAATGGCGCTCATCTGAACATTTTCCATGGAAATAACAATAGAGTAGAGAGAGGCTTAGCTGTAAAGGTCTGAAATGGTGGAACTAAGGAATGGAGCTCATCTGAACATTTTCCATGGAAATAACGATAGAGTAGAGAGAGGCTTAGCTGTAAAGGTCTGAAATGTTGGAACTAAGGAATGGAGCTCATCTGAACATTTTCCATGGAAATAACGATAGAGTAGAGAGAGGCTTAGCTGTAAAGGTCTGAATTGGTGGAACTAAGGAATGGAGCTCATCTGAACATTTTCCATGGAAATAACGATAGAGTAGAGAGAGGCTTAGCTGTAAATGTCTGAACTGGTGGAACTAAGGAATGGAGCTCATCTGAACATTTTTCATGGAAATAACGATAGAGTAGAGAGAGGCTTAGCTGTAAAGGTCTGAAATGGTGGAACTAAGGAATGGAGCTCATCTGAACATTTTCCATGGAAATAACGATAGAGTAGAGAGAGGCTTAGCTGTAAAGGTCTGAACTGGTGGAACTAAAGAATGGAGCTCATCTGAACATTTTCCATGGAAATAACGATAGAGTAGAGAGAGGCTTAGCTGTAAAGGTCTGAACTGGTGGAACTAAGGAATGGCGCTCATCTGAACATTTTCCATGGAAATAACAATAGAGTAGAGAGAGGCTTAGCTGTAAAGGTCTGAAATGGTGGAACTAAGGAATGGAGCTTATCTGAACATTTTCCATGGAAATAACGATAGAGTAGAGAGAGGCTTAGCTGTAAAGGTCTGAAATGGTGGAACTAAGGAATGGAGCTCATCTGAACATTTTCCATGGAAATAACGATAGAGTAGAGAGAGGCTTAGCTGTAAAGGTCTGAACTGGTGGAACTAAGGAATGGCGCTCATCTGAACATTTTCCATGGAAATAACAATAGAGTAGAGAGAGGCTTAGCTGTAAAGGTCTGAACTGGTGGAACTAAGGAATGGCGCTCATCTGAACATTTTCCATGGAAATAACAATAGAGTAGAGAGAGGCTTAGCTGTAAATGTCTGAACTGGTGGAACTAAGGAATGGAGCTCATCTGAACATTTTCCATGGAAATAACGATAGAGTAGAGAGAGGCTTAGCTGTAAAGGTCTGAAATGGTGGAACTAAGGAATGGAGCTCATCTGAACATTTTCCATGGAAATAACGATAGAGTAGAGAGAGGCTTAGCTGTAAAGGTCTGAACTGTTGGAACTAAGGAATGGAGCTCATCTGAACATTTTCCATGGAAATAACGATAGAGTAGAGAGAGGCTTAGCTGTAAAGGTCTGAACTGGTGGAACTAAGGAATGGCGCTCATCTGAACATTTTCCATGGAAATAACAATAGAGTAGAGAGAGGCTTAGCTGTAAAGGTCTGAAATGGTGGAACTAAGAAATGGAGCTCATCTGAACATTTTCCATGGAAATAACGATAGAGTAGAGAGAGGCTTAGCTGTAAAGGTCTGAAATGTTGGAACTAAGGAATGGAGCTCATCTGAACATTTTCCATGGAAATAACGATAGAGTAGAGAGAGGCTTAGCTGTAAAGGTCTGAATTGGTGGAACTAAGGAATGGAGCTCATCTGAACATTTTCCATGGAAATAACGATAGAGTAGAGAGAGGCTTAGCTGTAAATGTCTGAACTGGTGGAACTAAGGAATGGAGCTCATCTGAACATTTTCCATGGAAATAACGATAGAGTAGAGAGAGGCTTAGCTGTAAAGGTCTGAAATGGTGGAACTAAGGAATGGAGCTCATCTGAACATTTTCCATGGAAATAACGATAGAGTAGAGAGAGGCTTAGCTGTAAAGGTCTGAACTGGTGGAACTAAGGAATGGAGCTCATCTGAACATTTTCCATGGAAATAACGATAGAGTAGAGAGAGGCTTAGCTGTAAAGGTCTGAATTGGTGGAACTAAGGAATGGAGCTCATCTGAACATTTTCCATGGAAATAACGATAGAGTAGAGAGAGGCTTAGCTGTAAATGTCTGAACTGGTGGAACTAAGGAATGGAGCTCATCTGAACATTTTCCATGGAAATAACAATAGAGTAGAGAGAGGCTTAGCTGTAAAGGTCTGAACTGGTGGATCTAAGGAATGGAGCTCATCTGAACATTTTCCATGGAAATAAGGATAGAGTAGAGAGAGGCTTAGCTGTAAAGGTCTGAACTGGTGGATCTAAGGAATGGAGCTCATCTGAACATTTTCCATGGAAATAACGATAGAGTAGAGAGAGGCTTAGCTGTAAAGGTCTGAATTGGTGGAACTAAGGAATGGAGCTCATCTGAACATTTTCCATGGAAATAACGATAGAGTAGAGAGAGGCTTAGCTGTAAATGTCTGAACTGGTGGAACTAAGGAATGGAGCTCATCTGAACATTTTCCATGGAAATAACGATAGAGTAGAGAGAGGCTTAGCTGTAAATGTCTGAACTGGTGGATCTAAGGAATGGAGCTCATCTGAACATTTTCCATGGAAATAACGATAGAGTAGAGAGAGGCTTAGCTGTAAATGTCTGAACTGGTGGAACTAAGGAATGGAGCTCATCTGAACATTTTCCATGGAAATAACGATAGAGTAGAGAGAGGCTTAGCTGTAAAGGTCTGAATTGGTGGAACTAAGGAATGGAGCTCATCTGAACATTTTCCATGGAAATAACGATAGAGTAGAGAGAGGCTTAGCTGTAAAGTTCTGAACTGGTGGAACTAAGGAATGGAGCTCATCTGAACATTTTCCATGGAAATAACGATAGAGTAGAGAGAGGCTTAGCTGTAAAGGTCTGAACTGGTGGAACTAAGGAATGGAGCCCATCTGAACATTTTCCATGGAAATAACGATAGAGTAGAGAGAGGCTTAGCTGTAAAGATCTGAACTGGTGGAACTAATGAATGGAGCTCATCAGAACATTTTCCATGGAAATAACGATAGAGTAGAGAGAGGCTTAGCTGTAAAGGTCTGAACTGGTGGAACTAAGGAATGGAGCTCATCTGAACATTTTCCATGGAAATAACGATAGAGTAGAGAGAGGCTTAGCTGTAAAGGTCTGAACTGGTGGAACTAAGGAATGGAGCTCATCTGAACATTTTCCATGGAAATAACAATAGAGTAGAGAGAGGCTTAGCTGTAAAGGTCTGAAATGTTGGAACTAAGGAATGGAGCTCATCTGAACATTTTCCATGGAAATAACGATAGAGTAGAGAGAGGCTTAGCTGTAAAGGTCTGAACTGGTGGAACTCAGGAATGGAGCTCATCTGAACATTTTCCTTGGAAATAACGATAGAGTAGAGAGAGGCTTAGCGGTAAAGGTCTTAACTCGTGGAACTAAGGAATGGATCTCATCTGAACATCTTCCATGGAAATAACGATAGAGTAGAGAGAGGCTTAGCTGTAAACATCTGAACTGGTGGAACTAAGGAATGGAGCTCATCTGAACATTTTCCATGGAAATAACGATAGAGTAGAGAGACGCTTAGCTGTAAAGGTCTTAACTTGTGGAAGTAAGGAATGGAGCTCATCTGAACATTTTCCATGGAAATAACGATAGAATAGAGAGAGGCTTAGCTGTAAAGGTCTGAACTGTTGGAACTAAGGAATGGAGCTCATCTGAACATTTTCCATGGAAATAACGATAGAGTAGAGAGAGGCTTAGCTGTCAAGGTCTGAACTGTTGGAACTAAGGAATGGAGCTCATCTGAACATTTTCCATGGAAATAACGATAGAGTAGAGAGACGCTTAGCTGTACTGGTCTGAACTGGTGGAACTAAGGAATGGTGCTCAGCTGAACATTTTCCATGGAACTAACGATAGAGTAGAGAGAGGCTTAGCTGTAAACGTCTGAACTGGTGGAACTAAGGAATGGAACTCATCAGAACTTTTTCCATTGAAATAACGATTAAAAATGTATATTCTTATTTCGGGGAATGTGTTATGAATTAAAGTTTTAGGTTCATGCCTTTATGATAAATATCATGCATTATAAACTGGGATCATTAAAATGACGTTTCTTTGTTATTAATATGCATAGGAAATTAACGAAAGATATATTGTTATCGCCTCCCTATGCTAATGGAGTTATGATTCTCGTCATTTTAGATGGCAGAAGATGTTGAGCATTAGGGATTCCCTTTCTGCATCTTTTAGCATGCGGGATTCCCTTTCTGCATCTTTTCAGCATGAAGGATTCCCTTTCTGCGACAGCACCTTTTGTATTGCACTGCAGAGGTTGGATCAGTGTAATGCCGATTCCTGTGATACAGTGGTTGCAGGGGCTGAAAAAAAAATTTTTTTCTCCTAGGCCCATAGGCATAAGTACGCATATTATGCTCCCCATAACCTTGTGTCAAATCTAGCCTCCTTGCGGAGACTGAGTAAATCTACCTGCTAAGTTTTGCTCATAAAATATATAACTTAAAGCTAATGTCAACTGTTTCTCTTGTTAAAGTTGTCCTTATGATGGAATCAATAACAGACATCAATATATCAATTTTGTCAGGAAATTTACAAACGGGATCTACAAACTGTTTTAGAGACCAACCATTAATAAAATACCTGTTTGCTTTTATGAAAAGAAAAGTATCAAGTCATAGAAATCTTCCAGGTTTGACATCCTCGGCTTCATCATTTGAGACAAGATTAAGTCTGTAATTTAAATTTTATACTTGAAGATGTTCACAAGGATACATTTCAATGATTTTCTTTCTTTCGCATCGACTTAGGACGTTACATTTAAAATTGCTGTCGGTAAGCTATAGCTCATTATTATGTTTAAAGTGACAGGTGAAAAATAGATTGAAATTATATTGCTTAACACTACCAGCATTCTACAACAGAAGACATTTTAAATACATTGCTGTCATTATTTTGAGAACAGAATTACTTCCACCTTCATTACAGTTTTATTATTTCTGTTACTATTACTTCTATTAGTAGTAATATTAAATGCAATTTGGATTAGATGATGCATTGTCAAGCATTCTTCATTTTGGACTAGGATTTGTTTCATCTTCATTTCAATTGCTTTATTTTCACTAGTAGTATTAGTAGTAGTAATATTATCTGCAATTTGGATTAGATGAAGCATTGTCAAGCATTCTTCATTTTGGACTAGGATTTCTTTCATCTTCATTTCAATTGCTTTATTTCCACTAGTAGTATTAGTACTAGTAATATTATCTGCAATTTGGATTAGATGAAGCATTGTCAAGCATTCTTCATTTTGGACTAGGATTTCTTTCATCTTCATTTCAATTGATTTATTTCCACTAGTAGTATTAGTAGTAGTAATATTATCTGCAATTTGGATTAGATGAAGCATTGTCAAGCATTCTCCATTTTGGACTAGGATTTCTTTCATCTTCATTTCAATTGCTTTATTTCCACTAGTAGTATTAGTAGTAGTAATATTATCTGCAATTTGGATTAGATGAAGCATTGTCAAGCATTCTTCATTTTGGACTAGGATTTCTTTCATCTTCATTTCAATTGCTTTATTTCCACTAGTAGTATTAGTACTAGTAATATTATCTGCAATTTGGATTAGATGAAGCATTGTCAAGCATTCTTCATTTTGGACTAGGATTTCTTTCATCTTCATTTCAATTGCTTTATTTCCACTAGTAGTATTAGTAGTAGTAATATTATCTGCAATTTGGATTAGATGAAGCATTGTCAAGCATTCTTCATTTTGGACTAGGATTTCTTTCATCTTCATTTCAATTGCTTTATTTCCACTAGTAGTATTAGTAGTAGTAATATTATCTGCAATTTGGATTAGATGAAGCATTGTCAAGTATTCTTCATTTTGGACTAGGATTTCTTTCATCTTCATTTCAATTGCTTTATTTCCACTAGTAGTATTAGTAGTAGTAATATTATCTGCAATTTGGATTAGATGAAGCATTGTCAAGCATTCTTCATTTTGGACTAGGATTTCTTTCATCTTCATTTCAATTGCTTTATTTCCACTAGTAGTATTAGTAGTAGTAATATTATCTGCAATTTGGATTAGATGAAGCATTGTCAAGTATTCTTCATTTTGGACTAGGATTTCTTTCATCTTCATTTCAATTGCTTTATTTCCACTAGTAGTATTAGTAGTAGTAATATTATCTGCAATTTGGATTAGATGAAGCATTGTCAAGTATTCTTCATTTTGGACTAGGATTTCTTTCATCTTCATTTCAATTGCTTTATTTCCACTAGTAGTATTAGTAGTAGTAATATTATCTGCAATTTGGATTAGATGAAGCATTGTCAAGCATTCTTCATTTTGGACTAGGATTTCTTTCATCTTCATTTCAATTGCTTTATTTCCACTAGTAGTATTAGTAGTAGTAATATTATCTGCAATTTGGATTAGATGAAGCATTGTCAAGTATTCTTCATTTTGGACTAGGATTTCTTTCATCTTCATTTCAATTGCTTTATTTCCACTAGTAGTATTAGTAGTAGTAATATTATCTGCAATTTGGATTAGATGAAGCATTGTCAAGTATTCTTCATTTTGGACTAGGATTTCTTTCATCTTCATTTCAATTGCTTTATTTCCACTAGTAGTATTAGTAGTAGTAATATTATCTGCAATTTGGATTAGATGAAGCATTGTCAAGTATTCTTCATTTTGGACTAGGATTTCTTTCATCTTCATTTCAATTTCTTTATTTCCACTAGTAGTATTAGTAGTAGTAATATTATCTGGAATTTGGATTAGATGAAGCATTGTCAAGTATTCTTCATTTTGGACTAGGATTTCTTTCATCTTCATTTCAATTGCTTTATTTCCACCAGTAGTATTAGTAGTAGTAATATTATCTGGAATTTGGATTAGATGAAGCATTGTCAAGCATTCTTCATTTTGGACTAGGATTTCTTTCATCTTCATTTCAATTGCTTTATTTCCACCAGTAGTATTAGTAGTAGTAATATTATCTGGAATTTATCACGGCTGACACTAATTTGACGCAATCCACGTGTGAATATACAATGATTCTCTGTAAAGATTTATTTTGTTTTTCTCGTCATAATGCTGCAAATTCAAAAAAAGAATCTGCAATGTTACTGGTCTTGACCCAGCATCTCATCTTCAATCCCTTTCTCAGCGCCGACACCAATGTCAGTTTCAATCTTTGTTGGAATGGCTGCAAATACAGCACCTCCCCAAATTTCTAGACAAAACTATGTAAATACAGGCTGAGATTTCTTCCTCGCCAATAAGTTAAGCAACTTCTCTGTTTCATCCGACTTAGTTCTGCTCTTTTGAATTTAGAACCCCATGATCGCTTATCTGTCTCCCCTTTTGTGTATCTTTACCATTCCTAGTTTGTGAACTTTTTATCTTATCAATGTTTCTTTCCCTACATTTGTCTTGCATATATATATATATATATATATATATATATATATATATATATATGTGTGTGTGTGTGCGTGTGTGTGTGTGTGTGTGTGTGTGTGTGTTAGAGGCAAGGAATAAGGATATAGCGACATTATTAAGTTTGATATAATTGGCTTCTATTCCTCTATCTCTAGGGACCTCCTGGTCCATAGTATCAACTTTTCAAAGAACTATATAGAAATAACGAATTATGGAACTAATATCATCTTAACGGCGAGAAAGTCACGACTAACACTGAATAATCCCGACTTGACTAAGCGCCACAATGATGAATTCGATGTCCCCATGGGAACGTATGACTCAGCCCAAGTTGCAGACTTAGTATGTTTTTACATTTTAGATGTTCTTAGTAGAATCGTAAAACCAGAACTAATAGGGCTGTTATAGGGATGACAGGCTCATCCTCATCCCTAATAGTAATGGTCCACTAACAGCGAAATTACAAAAGAAAATGATCAGGTAGTAAAGCCACTAACATACAAGGAGTTACTGGGTATGGAAGAATTAGGAACAGAAACATTAATAATGAGCGGGAAGAGAAAAGAGTAATCAGGAGGATAGAAGATAACGATTGACATTGCAGTTAAATTTTTGCAAGGGAGGAAAGCCACTAAAATATAAGGAGTTACTGGGTGTGGAAGAATTAGGAACAGAAACATTAATAATGAGCGAAAAGAAGAAAGAGTAATCAGGAGGACAGTAGATAGCGATTGACATTGCATTTAAATTTTTGCAATGTATTAAAGCCACTAAAATACAAGGGGTTACAGGGTGTGGAAGAATTAGGAACAGAAACATTAATAATGAGCGGGAAGAGAAAAGAGTAATCAGTAGATAGCGTTTGACAGTGCATTTAAATTTTTGCAATGTATTAAAGCCACTAAAATACAAGGGGTTACAGGGTGTGGAAGAATTAGGAACAGAAACCTTCATAATGAGCGGGAAGAGAAAAGAGTAATCAGTAGATAGCGTTTGACAGTGCATTTAAATTTTTGCAATGTATTAAAGCCACTAAAATACAAGGGGTTACAGGGCGTGGAAGAATTAGGAACAGAAACATTAATAATGAGCGGGAAGAGAAAAGAGTAATCAGGAGGGAAGTAGATAGGGATTGACATTGCAGTTACATTTTTGCAAATTAAAATCGGCTGGAAAGCATGGGGCTGGACAGGAGATCAACAAGCGAGAATTGCGAGAACAGTAACTGTTTGCATAGAACATACGAATGCATCTAGCTAGCTCAAGAGTAAATTAGTGAGGACCCGACGCCAGTCGAATACTGTGCTTAAATTCAAAACGTCTAGATACCATATTGCGGGAAGCCCATCCGAACAATTACTATGAGCATATTTATAGAAAAGACACAGAGAGGCAACCTTTCTTCTCTCGCGGGTAGCAAAAGAAACAGCAATTGTGAGGAAATTAGTCACCATTATTGATAGATTTGCAAATAAGTTCCCGGGGTTATACTTTAGAATAAACTGTAAAAGCTCAAGGTAGACTACTTTTCATGCCTGTATTCCGTCTTTAATAACAACAACAGCTGTAGTGTCTTTCGCCGAACGAGGAACTCTTTATAATGTTGTCGTGATTGTAATCTATTTCACACGAATATTTAACATCGAAATGATTCAACCGGGTAAGCAAGGCATATGGTAACTAAAGACTGAAGAGATAATGCTAGAAGGATTGGCACCTAAAGACTGGAAGGAAGCCACGTAGTGGAATGGTAACTAAAGTCTGAATAGATAATTCTAGAAGGGTCGGCACCTAAAGACTGGAAGGAAGACACGTAGAGGAATGGTAACTAAAGTCTGAATAAATAATTCTAGAAGGATTGGCACCTAAAGACTGAAATGAAGACACGTAGAGGAATGGTAACTACAGACTGAAGAGATAATGCGAGATGGATTGGCTCCGAAAGACTGGAAGGAAGACACGTAGAGGAATGGTAACTAAAGTCTGAAGAGATAATGCTAGAACGACTGGCACCTAAAGACTGGATGGAAGACACGTAGAGCAATGGTAACTAAAGTCTGAAGAAATATTGCTTGAAACTTTGGCACCTAACGACTGGAAGGAAGACACGGAGAGCAATGGTAACTAAAGTCTGAAGAGATAATGCTAGAACGACTGGCACCTAAAGACTGGATGGAAGACACGTAGAGCAATGGTAACTAAAGTCTAAAGAGATATTGCTAGAAACTTTGGCACCTAAAGACTGGAAGGAAGACACGTAGAGGAATAGAAACTAAAGCTCGAAAAGATGTTGCAAGAGCCATTGGTACCTAAAGACAGGAAGGAATACGCGCATAGGATTGGTAACTAAAAACTGGAAAGTTGATACTAGAGAAACTGATATCTAAAACAGACTGGAAAGATGATGCACGAAGGACTGGTACTTAACGGCTGCAAAGAAGACACTGAGAGGAATGGTAACTAAAGACTGGAAAGATGATGCTAGAACGATTGGTACCTAAAGACTGGAAGGAATACGCTTAGAGAAATGGTAACTAAAGACTGGAACGATGATGCTAGAAGGATTGGTACCGAAAGACTAGCAGGAAGGCACGTAGAGGAATGGTAACTAAAGACTGAAAATATGTTGCAAGAGCCATTGGCACCTTAAGACAGGAAGGAATACGCGCTTAGGATTGGTAACTAAAGACTGGAGAATTGATACTAGAAAAACTGGTACCTAACGACAGGAAGGAAGACGCTTAGAGAAACTGTAACTAAAGATTTAAAAGATGATGCTAGAGCTATTGTTAGCTAAAGACTGGAAGGAATTCCCTAAAAGAAATGGTAACTAAAGACTGGAATACGCTTAGAGGAATGGTACCAAAAGATTGAAAAGCTTATGCTAAAGCCGTTGGTACTTTAAGACTGGAAGGAATTCGCTTAGAGAAATGGTATCTAAAGACTGGAGGGATGATGCAAAAAGAATTGTACTTAAAGCCTGGATCGAATATGCTTAGAGGAATGATAATTAAAGTCTGGAAAGTTGATGCTACAAGGATTGCTACATATAGACTGGAAGGAATACGCTTAGAGGAATGGTAACTAAGGACTGGAAAGATGATGCTAGAAGGATTGGTACCTGAAGACTGGGAGAATACGCTGGGAGGGATGTTAACTAATGTGTGAAAAGATGATGCTAAAGCCGTTGGTACCTAAAGACTGGAAGGAATTCGCTTATAGAAAAGGTAACTAAAAACTGGAAAGATGATGCAAGTAGGATTTGTACTTAAAGACTGGAAGGAAGACACTTAGAAAAATGGTAATTAAAGTCTGGAAAGATGATGTTAGAAGGACTGGTACGTAAAGACTGGAAGACTTAGGGTAATCGTAACTAAATATTGAAAAGATGATGCTAGAGCAATTGGTACCTAAAGCCTGGAATGAATACGCTTAGAGGAATGGTAACTAAAGCCTGCAAAGATGATGCTAGAGCAATTGGTACCTGAAGCCTGGAATGAATACGCTTAGAGGAATGGTAACTAAAGCCTGCAAAGATGATGCTAGAGCAATTGGTACCTGAAGCCTGGAATGAATACGCTTAGAGGAATGGTAACTCAAGCCTGCAAAGATGATGCTAGAGCAATTGGTACCTGAAGCCTGGAATGAATACGCTTAGAGGAATGGTAACTCAAGCCTGCAAAGATGATGCTAGAGCAATTGATACCTAAAGCCTGGAATGAATACGCTTAGAGGAATGGTAACTAAAGCCTGCAAAGATGATGCTAGAGCAATTGGTACCTGAAGCCTGGAATGAATACGCTTAGAGGAATGGTAACTCAAGCCTGCAAAGATGATGCTAGAGCAATTGATACCTAAAGCCTGGAATGAATACGCTTAGAGGAATGGTAACTAAAGCCTGCAAAGATGATGCTAGAGCAATTGGTACCTGAAGCCTGGAATGAATACGCTTAGAGGAATGGTAACTAAAGCCTGAAAAGATGATGCTAGAGCAATTGATACCTAAAGCCTGGAATGAATACGCTTAGAGGAATGGTAACTAAAGCCTGCAAAGATGATGCTAGAGCAATTGGTACCTAAAGCCTGGAAGGAATACGCTTAGAGGAATGGTAACTAAAGCCTGGAAAGATGATGCTAGAGCAATTGATACCTAAAGCCTGGAAGGAATACGCTTAGAGGAATGGTAACTAATGCCTGGAAAGATGATGCTAGAGCAATTGATACCTAAAGCCTGGAATGAATACGCTTAGAGGAATGGTAACTAAAGCCTGCAAAGATGATGCTAGAGCAATTGGTACCTAAAGCCTGGAAGGAATACGCTTAGAGGAATGGTAACTAAAGCCTGGAAAGATGATGCTAGAGCAATTGATACCTAAAGCCTGGAAGGAATACGCTTAGAGGAATGGTAACTAATGCCTGAAAAGATGATGCTAGAGCAATTGGTACCTAAAGCCTGGAAGGAATACGCTTAGAGGAATGGTAACTAAAGCCTGGAAAGTTGATGCTAGAATGATTGGAACCTAAAGACTCAGCCAATCAAAATGAACATCCTTATTTTATCTACCATGTGACCTTAAACATCAGCCACAAATGTTATGAACCAAAATACATTGCCACTAAAAAATAAGTCTGAAACTATTATTTAGCAGTATCTTGTCTGAATCTGCCAATCTTTATTTTCCGACATTAATAGGGTAAAAAAAAAACGGTCACGTGGGTAATAACTTATTCTCCACTTTGCATTATATTTCCCACAATTTGTTTGCCCGATAATATTTTTTATCAGTCGAGTTAGCTCGAACCTTCATAAGTCTATCATACTAACCATCACTGTCTTGAATCAAGCTCGGAAGATCATTAAGGAGGCATTGTGCGTCATCTGATGGTCAATTGCTGGGCAACCAACCCGTCTCACTCCATGGCTAGAACTGTAGATCATTTCCGAGTTCTCGTTTTACTCGTCAGCGCTGTCCTGCAAATCGCATTCTGCGTTTACATAAGATTATAGAAACATCAGGGACGGGTTCATGGAGCTGCGATTTAGTTAGATTGTGTCTCCAAGAGATGGCAATGACTAAGAAATATATTTTCCAGTTGTCTTCTTTTTATCCAGAGAAACGTTAAGTATAATTCTGAGTATCTGTGGGTAGGTTCCATCAAGCTTACATTTTAGTTAATGTCCAGGCAGTGGCACCTTACACTAACACCGGCTCTACAGCGGCTCGAAGGAATCTCCGGCTGTCGTTGTCTAGTAGATCAGATTTCCACATGACATCCATTTTATTTAAGGTAACTCAGGCTTTTTCTGGATACCCGACACTATTGTATACCGATTTCAATGTAAAAATATTCAGATGAGATCAAACCTTCAGTAGTACCAGTTCAGGTTTTTACATCTAGGACAGGCCGTGCCACTTCTAAGGAGCCGAATCACCGTCATTTCCGCTGTGTTTGAAAAATAAGAAGGAAGATCATCTCATACTCAGATTTTCCCCAAAAAACTGCCACTTTATAAATGATACGCCGCTATGGTTGCATCCATGAACACAAGGGTCTATATTTATCTTTCCTCCTGATTTTCATTACTTTTTTATTTTAAGCGTTTCACCCCAAGCAAAGCGGGAAGCCACTAGCACGCAAGGGGTTACAGAGAGTTGGAGCGAGAGCAAATAGGAGTGATAGAGGAAAGGATGAAGAGAAGGATAGAGGATAGATCAAGGCATCTGGAGACGTCGATTGACATTACATTTGAATAGTTGGAAATTATAGCTACCAGGAAAACAAGAAAACGGGAGGGATTTCCACAGGCGAGAAGTGCGAGACATGAGGCTATTGGAGTAGAAGAGACGGCTACATTTAACAGTTTCGACAGTGAAAGGGTGAGAGCGGGATGCCAGTCTAGTTGAACGCTTAAATTTATGAAGTGTGGGAACCAGCGAAAGCAGCTCATCGGAGCAGTTACCGTGAAAATATTTGTAAAAAAGACAGAGGGAGGTGACGGCACGTCTGTGAGAGAGCGACTGCAGACGAGATGCCAGATCTGGGCCAATTACATTGCATATCCGTCTCTGGATTTTTATCTAGAACCTTGAGACAAACAGAAGGGGCTCCAGACCATATATAGCAGCAATACTTCATGCAAGGGAGAATAGTTGATATCATTTTATCATCATTACCATTTTGTTGACTGTAACACTCTACCTTGAGAGATTCTCAAGTATTTTTTTCGGTGAAATTTAGGAGAAAAATAAAAGTTCGGTTTTCAAACCCGTGTAGAAGCTAGGATTTCAAATCAGGCAATCAGATTCTACAAATCTGAAACACTGACGCAATATAATCTTCTCCCATTCATCGTTATTTTTATTAAAAAATTGCCCAGTTCCTGACGTCGGTATTCTACCAACCCTACTCTTTTTGGTACAATTAGGGAGGTACTGACACAGGGTTGGAATCCCTGAAACCAGGCAGCTTCTCTATTGATTAAAAAGACAGCAGATATAACGCATGGATTCAGGTTTTGTAAGTCAAGAAAGCAATAAATAAAATTTAATTCTTTCAGACGTTCGTATAAAGACGTTACCTTTAAAAATTTGCTAAAATGATCATTCACTTATGAGAAAGGAGAATGAACCTCGTTATTTCAATTGAAACCACAACATGTCTCCTCTTTTCTATCGGAACCCATAAAGAATTTCTGTTTTTATTCATTTAGTCAAGAAATGACATGCAGTGAATTCAGATGTGTTGTTTCTTAGAATTTGATTTCCACCCCACGTCATAAACAAAACAAAAGATGAAATTGAGGGCATTATATGAACCATAATATCCTAAAATAGATAAATAATTGGAATATTTTATTCGTGAATACATAAACATATATATACATACATACATACATATATATATACATATATATATATATATATATATATATATATATTTATATATATGTATGTATTCACGAATAAAATATTTCAATATATATATATATATATATATATATATATATATATATATATATATATATATATATTGTATGTATTCACGAATAAAATAAAATATAATAACTGGAATATTTTATTTGTGAATACATACATATATATATATATATATATATATATATATATATATATATATATATATATATATATATATATATATATATAAAATCTCAAACACTAATATTCCATGGTTATAATTTATTACAGTGGAATCGTAATCACGATCCAAATCATCAGACCTACAAATTCAAAAAGGATCCTGATTACGATTCCAATGTAATAAATTATAACCATGGAATATTAGTGTTTGAGCCTTTTTTATTATATTTTTACTCTGTCCTGGACATTGAGTTCTACTTGGATTCTATCCTCTTATTTATATATTTATATATATATATATATATATATATATATATATATATATGTTTAGTTTACCGTAAACTAGGTAATCCGTATGGGTAGACCCAAGGAGGATAAAATCCAGAGAGCTCAATGTAAATCATAGCTAATAATTTAAATAAAAATAAAAACAGACCACTTTAAGGTTCCATGTTATAAATTATTTCATCACAGCCCTTTTAAAGGACCGCGGATCATCAGACTTTACTTCCAAAGATTGAAACGAAAATTTAAATGAAATTTACACATTTTTGACGGGCAGTACTAAGCATATGTAAATTAACGAAATGAGGAAGTGAGGGGGAGAGAGACATGATTGAGTTAGAGGTAAATTAAAATTTCTATTCTTTCAAATTTAATATTATTTGAGGAAGTCCAGACATTGACACATTTAATCGGTTAACTTAACGGAAGTTATATATTAATATAGAAGGGGGAGAGGAGAAAAAAGACATAAAGTGAAAAAGAGACAAGGAAGTCATGAGAGAAAGTGTCACTAAATGAAAGGCCCGAAATAGACGCTATTGTTTTGCTTTACTTTGAGAGTTCGTAAATATTATAATGTTTGATATAAATTTGAATGTTTAAACAGTCAATAAGGAATTTAATTTGATATTTGTTAGCGATTTAAGTTTTTTTAAAAACATTATTACAAACATTTTGGGGATTTAATATGAAACAGTCGATTAGAAAAATATTCATAGAATTTACATTAAAATACTAAAATTATATATATATATATATATATATAAAAGTGGACATGGAAGTCAGCACTTAGAGGCGACAGTCTGTTTCATGCTAGTGCAATCGTCAGGTCGCCTGACAATTGCACTAGCATGAAACAGACTGTCGCCTCTAAGTGCTGACTTCCATGTCCACTTTTATATTTACACACGCTCTATCTCTGATATTGAGCACTTTACCCCATAAATATAGCACACTTTAAGACTATATTTCTGCATATATATATATATATATATATATATATATATATATATATAATTTTAGTATTTTAATGTAAATTCTATGAATATTTTTCTAATCGACTGTTTCATATATATATATATATATATTGACCACTAATATTATATATATATATATTTGTATGTATTCATGAATAAAATATTCCAATTATTTATCTATTTTACGATATCATGTTTCATATAATGTCCTCAATTTCATATTTTGTTTTCTTTCATCTTTTATATATAGTACAGGTAATAAATCCATTGGTATATAATGCAAGTGAGTTCTAGTAATATAAAATATTAAAACTGTTCCACAAAAAGAGCTCAATGTAGTTATTATTACAGAGCAAATAATTAATACACAAATAACACAGGGCTTCAAATCTCTTGCCTTTAAGACAAATACCTTCCATCCTCCCCTGGCCACTGCCTCTTGACTTTTGCCTGACTGAAATATGGAAAGAAGGAAGTAAGAACACACACTTTATGAACAGCTAGCGTAATGTAAATGCTCTTCTGGGGATTCTAGTAATTAGTAACCCCTACAAATAACCATTCCGTACATTTAAACGTGTCCTGTTACATATATAAAACAAGTTACGTTTTTATCCAAACACAATCTTTCTTTCATATATATATATATATATATATATATATATATATATATATATATATATATATATATATTAAGACATTTTTATGTTTATGCATTCTTTTTATAGATACAACTATTTAAGTAAATGGTCTGTCTTATAATAAACGATATTAATAACATTTACCGGCCTGAATGTCCGAGAATTTTTCATAGAAAATATTCGACCACCGAC
>OZ038510.1:3667503-3790003 GCA_964036315.1 Acanthosepion esculentum
TCTCTTTCTCTCTCTCTCTCTCTCTCTCTCTCTCTCTCTCTCACACACACACACACACACACACACATACTTATATACACACATATAGGAATCCAAACAGGCATAAATGAGCTTCCATACGTTATATATATATATATATATATATATATATATATATATATATATATATATATATATATATATATAAGTAAGATTGATGTCTGCGTCTGTTTTTATATGGGATTTTGTAAGCGCCTCTGATTCTGTCTCTCTACACAAAATGCCTAAGTGTCTTGCCCAAATCTGAAAAAGAGAAGTGTGACATTTTAAACATTTTTGAGATTTAGACTTTAGACATCTTTGATAGGCGTGAAGTAAGTGTTCTCATTATATGTAAAAATGTGGCCCGTCAGCATTCAGCTGCAATAAAAAGCATATTATTTGGTACAAATTATTAAAATTTGCATATGGGAAATTTGCATATGGGAAATTTGCATATGGGAAATTTCAAACGCTATCCGTTATCGCAATTTGTAAATAATAATAATAATTTGTAAAATATAATAAATAATAACAACACACTTACCTCCGTTACCCTCACCCCACCCTCGAAAGAAAAAGCAATGTAGATCAGATAAAGAGTGTTGTTCGAAATTACGGACCGACAGACACCTGAAGAAGGCCGAAAGGCACAACGGTCGAAACGTTGTGAGAATAACAGTAAAGATGAGTGCATTAGCATTTCTTGACGCTTTACTGTTACCTTAAGAATAGAATTCGGTTCTCACCGGGTATTAGGCAGCCGTGACCTCATTCCAAACTTCGGCCACATCACGTTGAAACACCGGTTTCTGTACGATTCATTGAAGTTAAGCAACGTCGAACCTGGTTAGTACCTATATGGGTGACTGCTTGGCAATGCCAAGAGCTGTAAGCTTGGATGTGTGGGCGGTGTAATAGATAATGGCACGAAATTGTTAATTGGAGAGCCGAGTTCCAATTCCCGTTATATTCACCCACGCGCAAATACCGTTGAGAAAGGTATGGATCCACCTCTTCTCCCTCATCTATGGGTTAATTAGTAAGACTTGTGCTACAAAACCATTATTATCTAAAAACAAATCTTACAATCTAAATATATATTCTGGCTTTAAATAACCTGCAAAGGGTTGATAAACCGTAGAAAACGAATAAATCAATCAACGAAATACTGATTAGCTGCACAGGCCTATCTTTTAAATTCATTAATATTCTTTGGAATGTAAATGTATAGTATATGCCGTTTCCACAAAGTGAGGGATCAGTTTATTGCTTTAAGCCGTAGAAAGTGAATCAATCAATCAAAATCATTAAAAGCAAAATGATAAGTTTATGTAAGTAGCTGACTGTCCGATAGAGTTCTCATTCATTTGCACATGGCTTCTTTAGTAACGCTATGGAGAAAGATCAACTGGTCTCTTTAGGTATTTCACCATTGTCATATATATCATTTACTATTTTAGTAATCTTATCGAGCCCAATAAAGCAAATCTCAGTAATATCAATTATAAAAACGGACACAACGTGCTGACCGTGTCCGGAAATTAAAACAAAATCATTTCTATCTCTCTATATACATATAATTTTTTAAAAAAATCTACATATTCAATTAAAAAAAATCTTTGATAATGGCCCATAGATTAGTCGATATGGCTCGGATCTACAGATCATTTGGTTAGGTTTTACACAGCCTGTGTCCAGTTTTTACAAACTCTTTGCATGATCTCTATTACGATCCTAACTAATCATGGTGCCTTGTTTCTGTTCAACTTTGACAGTAATGATCTAGCATTAGATTTTAACTCTAAAGGGCCTTCTATGTTTTTTATGCATTGTGAGTCCCTCCTTTCTCGTGAAAGCGTTCTCAAATGTATTCCTTCCATCTTACGCATCCAGTCGACGAGCATGTTTTCAATCCGGTTATTTCATTGGCTTTTCCATACGCATGTTTTTTTTGTTTTGTTTTTTTAAGCGTATCACCCCAAGCAACGCTGGAGGCCACTATCACGCAAGGGGTTAAAGAAGGGTTGGAGGAAGGGCAGATAGGAGTGGTAAAGGAGAGGATGTGGAGAAAGAGAAAGACAGTGGGTCGATCAAGGCAAGGGTGTTACAGAAGATTTGGAACGAGAGCAGATAGGAATGAAAGGTGAAAGGATGTGGAGAAGGGAAGTGGATAGATCAAGGCAACTGGAGATGTCGATTGACGCTACACTTAAACCGTTGGAGATTGTATTTGTCAGGGAAACAGTAATAGGGAAGGGAGTTCCATAGGCGAGATGTGCGAGACATGAAGCTATTGGAGTAGAAGAGACGTCTACATCTAACAGTTTCAACGGTGTAGGGGTGGGAACGGGATGCCAGCCTCGTAAGACGTTTAAATTCACGAGGCCTAGGGACAAGCGAAAGCAGCTCCTCGGAGCAATTACCGTGAAAGTACTTGTAAAAAAGGTAGAGCGAGGCAACATCGCGTCTGTGAGAGAGTGACTGCAGACGAGATGACAGATCAGGGCCTATCACATTGCATATCCGTCTCTGGATCTTATCAAGAACCCTGAGGCAAACAGCAGGGACCCCAGACCATATATGGCAGCAATACTCCATGCAAGGGCGAATGGTCGATTTATAGACTTGGAGGATCGATTCCGGGGAGAAAAATTTCCTGGCTCGGCACAGGGAACCAACTTTCCTTGCGGTGGATGATGCAACTGACTCGATGTATTTGTTCCATCTCAGATCAGCGGACAGCGTGAGACCGAGCAGCCGCAGAGAGGCGCTCTCGAGAAGTTGGTCTTCAGACATTCTAATGGGATGCAGGGATGGATCCTTGTGGTGGTTAATAGAGAGCAGTTTTGTTTTAGAGGCGTTAAAGTTAACCATCCATTTCTCGCCCCAGTTCACAACCGATTGGAGGTCCTTTTCAATTTGAGCTGCCAGGTTAACTTTGTCAGCATCACTAGATTTGTGTTTGAGGCAGGAGTAAATTGTGGTGTCGTCAGCGTAGATGTCGACTTGGGAGTCTATGGCGTCAGGAAGGTCGTTTATAAATATGAGGAACAGAGTAGGGCCTAGGATGGGACCTTGAGGAACACCTGCGTTAGTGGGATAGGAGCTGGAGATGAATCCATTGAGAACGACCTTCAATTCCCGGTTTGACAGGAGTTATTGTATTAGGTCAAACAATCGACCTGTGATACCATAACCCTGGAGCTTGCGAAGAAGGCCGGCATGCCAAACTCTATCGAATGCTTTGGAGATGTCACGGGTCACGGCACGAGCTTCACCGTTATTATGGATAGCTTGGTAGACAAATTCAGTGATGCCCGTTAGCACATCGGCAGTAGATCGGGCAAAGCGGAAACCATACTGCTTGTCTGAGAGCAGATCGTGGGATATCAGATGATTAATCACTTCAGTGTTGATAATGACCTCGAAGACTTTGCCGAATAGGGGTAGGAGACTGATAGGAGGGTAATTGGAAGGGTCGCAGGGGTCACCAGAGTTCTTAAAGACAGGAACAATGGTTGAGGACTTCCAGCAGTCAGGAAAACAGGACTCCTTGAGGTAGCGGTTGTATAATTTAGAGAGGGCAGGCGCCAGTTCAGGTGCGCATTTCTTCAGGACAATGGCTGGTATCCCGTCACCACCAGTAGCCTTGTGGTGATCTGAGTTAGAAATAATGCCCAATACCGACGACGGGGTTATGTGCAATCCGTCCAAGAGGGCCTCAGTTCTGGGAGGGAAATCGGGCAAGGGTACCCCGGAAGAGTCTAGCGTAGAATTGGAAGAAAACTTCCGAGCAAAGCATTCGGCCTTGTCGACAGAGGTGGTCAGGACCTCAAACTGATTGAACAGGGAAGGAATGGAGGGTTTGTTATTGTTCAGAACGCTCTTGCAGAGGCGCCAATAATCTTTGGAGCC
The DNA here is from genome assembly GCA_964036315.1 of Acanthosepion esculentum. Taxonomy (NCBI): domain Eukaryota; kingdom Metazoa; phylum Mollusca; class Cephalopoda; order Sepiida; family Sepiidae; genus Acanthosepion; species Acanthosepion esculentum. The sequence goes on from OZ038510.1 coordinate 3,671,440, forward strand.
AAATTTTCGGGATGCAATACGTTCCTTCACCCGAGCAGCAAATAGTGACTTGGCATCGTCGAGGATACGCTTACACTCGTTACGGGCAGAGGTAAATAGACGTCTATTGGAGTCGGACATATCACTACGAAAACGGTGGAAGAAGTGGTTCCTATGGGCAATGGCGGCTGAGAAAGCAGCTGTGAACCAGGGGGAGGAGCGCGGTTTGACCTTGAGTTTCCTGCAGGGGATGAAAGCTTCGGTTCCAGCTTTAATCCAGGAAGAGAACTCAGAAGCACAATCTTGAGTGGGGATCTTAAATACAGTATCCCAGGGGACATCACAGAGGAAGTCACGAAACGAGTCCCAGTCAGCCCGTTGGTAGCAGAATGTGGTTCTGGTGGTAGGAGGCTCCTTGCAGGGGGTGGGGGTGAAGGAGATGCTAACAAACACTACAGCATGATAGGAGTTACCGATAGGACAGAGCTGCGTGGCACTACAAGACTCAGGGATGGAGGTAAAACACAGGTCGAGGAGTGAGGCCTTACAGTCACGGTTGTAAGATGTCTATGTTCCATACTGTTTCCATTTCTGCAGACTTTTCGAGCTATTCATCTTTTGCTTGCTACATCATCTTCTATTGTCTTTCTTAGCATCTTCTATATTCTGCCATTCCTTGGGTTTATTTTTTAACTCTCTCATTACTTCGCGGAGTATTTATTCATTTAAATATTATTTTAGATTTATTATAGCATTAATATATTTGATTTATTTATTAATTATTCTGGTATATTTTCTTCGGTTCTAAATTGCAATTAAAATCATCCTCCTTTGGATGAATATGAAGCATACTTTTAAAGAATTCAAGCAAGCTATGAAGCAAGTGAGATCAAAGAAGTCCCCAGGCACAAGCAACATCCTTTTCGAACTGATCAAACATGGCGGCTTTACTCTTGCAAACCCGCATTTTCTGAAGATGTGGGAGTCCCAACAAGTTCCTAAAGAATTGAAAGATGCAGTGATCATAAAGATCTCCAACAAAGATAGCCGAAAAGCCTGTAGGAACTATAGAATATCTTTATTCTCCATCACGGAAAAAAGTTTTTGCCACGATCTTTCTAAATCGGCGCTAAATTGCCAAAAGATCCTACCAGAATCTAAATGTGGATTCCGTACCTCTACTGGCACAAGCGACATGATTTTCCCTGTAAGGCAACTCCAAGAGAAAAGCAGAGAATAACAAAAAAAAACTTTCCTTGTATTCTATTACTTAGAAAAGGGGTTTGATAACGTTCTTTATCGTTTTGGATGTCCCAACTACTTTATCTCTCTGGTTCAAGCAATGAATGACAATATTTCTGCACGTGTACTCCACCAGAACATGCTGTCAGAAGAATTTCCAATCACGTGCCGACTAAAACAAGGCTGTGTCTTGGCACCTATGTTATTCTCTTTGTATCTGGCTGCAATACTTCAAAAAATTCCTTCAGACAATCCAGGAGTTGACATCAGATATCGATATGATGGAGGAATTTTTCAAGTTTAGTAGACTTCGATCTAAAAGTCTAACACACCCAACAAATCTCAGAATTTTAATATGATGATAACGCTTCCCTCTATCACCCAAAAGAATTCCAACAGTCTTTAAACAACTTTGCTATGGCCTACCATTATTTTGTCCTTACAGTAAACATCATGAAAAGCAAGGTTATTGCAAAATCAGCTCCAAATACAATCTTACCAGATTTTGTTATTGCCATCTGTGACACACCTCTAGAACAGGTGTAGCATCTTCCATATCTAGGCAGCCTTTTATCAAACAAGTACACATCAGAAAAGAATGTGGAACACAGGATTGAAACCGCATACAGGACATTTGGAAACCTAATTAAACGCGTCTTAAACAACGAAATTCTGAATGCAACAATAAAAGTTATGGTGTATAATACTGTTGTCATTTTAACTTTGATGCAACCTTCAAGAATCACTCAAAAATGGACAATATGTATGTTTTTTCCAATACATATTGTCCATTTTTTTTAGTGATAATTTAGTTTATTAACCTCGATTTAGCTCTGGTGAGCGAGGCCCGAAACCGGTTAGCTAGCCCGGTATTCATTTTTACTTTTTATCTATTATCTTCATGAGTGGTAATAAAAATATTTTTTATCTATTTATGGCAGTTATATATATATATATATATATATATATATATATATATATATATATATATATATATAAAAGTGAACATAGAAGTCAACACTTAGAGGTGACAGTCTGTTTCATGCTAGTTGCCTGACGATTGCACTAGCATGAAACAGACTGTCGCCTCTAAGTTTTGACTTCTATGTTCACTTTTATATTTACACACGCTCTATCTCTGATATTGAGCACTTTATCCCATAAATATAGCACACTTTAAGACTATATTTCTTCATATATATATATATATATATATATATATATATATATATATATATAAAAGGCAGGATATGCGTGCGTGCGTGCGTGTGTGTGTGTGTGTGTGTGTGTGTGTGTGTGTCTGTGTGTGTGTGTGTGTGTGTGTGTGTACGTGTGTGTGTGTAATGAATGCACGGCCGCAATTTTCGGCGGATTTGCACCAAAATTTACATGCACATGCTCCAAGTTAGAAGAAAGGCCAAGACTGACTTTGCATTTCCCAACTCCCATCGATAGTGGAAATAATCAATATTTTCATGCTTCTACGGCGGTTTTCATGTAGTTTGCGGCCATTTTCTACTGGCCAGAGTGAGAGCCTATAGCTGGCTGCCACGAATAGGCAGGAAGATTCTATTGGCCAGCGTGAGAGCCAACAGCTGACTGACACGAATGTTAACTAGTATGCTAGCATGCAAAAACATCGATAGCTTCATTCGTCACAAGTGGGAAAAACTTTAAATCTGCATGGCACTTTACTCCAATTGGCTCATTCGCTTGCTTAAACTCAACGTTGATTCTGATTCCGCAGAACTGGGTTGGTTGTGAAAAGATATTTGTTGTTAACATTCTTTTTTCATTCGGTTTTTCCAGTTACGAGTCCTTTTTTTAAAGCTGATCGTTTTGTGTTCATTTTGTTTAGTTCTTTTTTTTCGTAACAGATTTAATGTTTAGTATAGAGCTTAGAAAAAATTCGCAGTGTGAGATAGGCAAGAAGTAAGGCATGTAGCAACATCAGCACGGCAAAGGGCACTCCTTTAAAGGCAAGAAAGGGCAAAATATTTTAAGTCAAGTGATAGCGATTTTTTAATCAAGCACGGGCAACGCCGGGTTATGCTACTGGTATATATATATATATATATATATATATATATATATATATATATATATATATAAAATTTAATGTAAAAGTTCTCTTTTTATTAGTTACGTATTAACAAAAATAAATTACATTACAGTTGTATTAAAAAAACAAGTTATACTAGGAAAAGTTATTTTATAACATTAATTTTGATTTCATGTTGTTGTCGAGAAATGATAAAATAATAAGTTAAAAGTCGAATCTCAGCTGCCAATGGTTCTTATAGTATCAAAACTGCAAAGCCAACTCGTTACGAATTGTATGCGCCTGAAGACTCGATTGTGAGTAATGTGTGTGTATACTCGAGAGTGAGTGGCAGTGTTTGTTATATTCCTTTTCCATCTTAAAGGGCGTTAGACGTTCTTTGAGTCACTTGACATTAAGCGATTTGCGCAACCCCAAACCCCATCCTCACAATGCCTTGTCGTCGCTTTCTCGAGCTTATAAAGCAAAATCGCTTTGTTTAATACGTGCCTCTACCGAAAGCCTCAGTCACTAATTGATAAAGTACCATAGAGTACAAGTAAGTAAACACTTCACACGTAGACGTGCACGTACGGATATATATATATATATATATATATATATATATATATATATATATGTGTGTGTGTGTGTGTGTGTGTGTGTATACGAAAATTGTTTTAACATACACACACAAACACATATAAATATATGTTTGTGCGTGTGTGTATATATATATATATATATATATATATATATATGAAAATTGTTTCTCATACACACACACATATATATATATATATATATATATATATATATATGTATATATATATATATATATATAATTGTGTATTTTTGGCAGCAATCTCTCTGTAATAAATATTTCATTAAATATGACCAAAAAGTACTTCTGTTTAGTTTAATGTCTTTCGTGTATGCGAACAAGAGGTTTCTTTCTCGTCACTTATTTGTTTGTATAGAAATTGTCCAAAATGATTATTCGTTCCTAGCGGTTTCGGCTAATCTATCAGCCATTTTCACGGAATTTATTTGTGTCATCGCAAGCGCTGTGAAAGGTTTGGGTTGGTGGGCAAATTTTTTTTATTCTCGAATACAGTCAGCACATTAAAATTCTTAGTTCATGTCGAAAGTTATTAATATATTTTATTTTCGTTTTAATTTCAAGCTAATAGATTACATTTAATATTTCTAACAAGGAAAATATTTAACTGTATTTCAAACCGAATTTAAATTGATTGCAATACCCTTTTTCTAAACCGTTAAAATTGCTAAAAATCATCTATACGAGTCATACAAATATAAAGTTAAAAAAACTGCTCAACCGATTTCAAGTTTCGCAAAATTTAATCCGCTCATGTTAGATAAATCGGTTGAATTGATTATATCATTTATATCTGAAAAGACTTTATGTATAAGAACATTCATTTTCGACGTCAACCTATTTTAAATTTGTTCTTTCTTGCATGACGTAATCTAATCTGAAATTGCCGATTCAACTGTATTAGATAATTTTAGCGTTACAGAAAAGAAAATCTATCTAATAAAAACCTTAAATTGAATCCTGACTCAACAGTAAGTCTGATCAGTTCGAAAAGCTCAAAATACCGGTTGATCTAAAAAAGGAACTATAACTTTCTGTTGACAGTGCAAGGGGTGTCTTGTTAAATTTAGTGCCTCCAAAACGAAACTTCACTCAATTAATCGTCCGAGAGTCCACATTCTGCCTTCAGTTAACATGGATGACTTTAATGTCCAAGTTTTAACAGCATAGACATTGAAGTTTTAACAGCATGGACATTGAAGTTTTAACAACATTGTCCTTGAAGTTTTAACAACATGGACATTGAAGTTTTAACAGCATGGACCTTGAAGTTTTAACAGCATGGACCTTGAAGTTTTAACAACATGGGCATTGAAGTTTTAACAGCATGGACCTTGAAGTTTTAACAACATGGACACTGAAGTTTTAACAGCATAGACCGTGAAGTTTTAACAGCATGGACCGTGAAGATTTAACAACATGGACATTGAAGTTTTAACATCATGGACCTTGAAGTTTTAACAACATGGACATTGAAGTTTTAACAGCAAAGACCTTGAAGTTTTAACAGCATGGGCATTGACGTTTTAACGGCATGGGCATTGAAGTTTTAACAGCATGGACCTTGAAGTTTTAACAGCATGGACTTTGAAGTTTTAACAGCATGGACCTTGAACTTTTAACAGCAAAGACATTGAAGTTTTAACAGCATGGACCTTGAAGTTTTAACAGCATGGACCTTGAACTTTTAACAACATGGACATTGAAGTTTTAATAGCATAGACCTTGCAGTTTTAACAGCATGGACCTTGAACTTTTAACAACATGGACATTGAAGTTTTAACAGCATAGACCTTGCAGTTTTAACAGCATGGACCTTGAAGTTTTAACAACATGGACATTGAGGTTTTAACAGCATAGACCTTGCAGTTTTAACAGCATGGACCTTGAAGTTTTAGCAGCATGGACCTTGAAGTTTTAACAGCATGGACATTGAAGTTTTAACAGCATAGACCTTGAAGTTTTAACAGCATGGACATTGAAGTTTTAACAACATTGTCCTTGAAGTTTTAACAACATGGACATTGAAGTTTTAACAGCATGGACCTTGAAGTTTTAACAGCATGGACCTTGAAGTTTTAACAACATGGGCATTGAAGTTCTAACAGCATGGACCTTGAAGTTTTAACAACATGGACACTGAAGTTTTAACAGCATAGACCTTGAAGTTTTAACCGCATGGACCGTGAAGATTTAACAACATAGACATTGAAGTTTTAACATCATGGACCTTGAAGTTTTACCAACATGGACATTGAAGTTTTAACAGCAAAGACCTTGAAGTTTTAACAGCATGGGCATTGACGTTTTAACGGCATGGGCATTGAAGTTTTAACAGCATGGACCTTGAAGTTTTAACAACATGGACATTGAAGTTTTAACAGCATGGACCTTGAAGTCTTAACAGCATGGACCTTGAAGTATTAACAACATGGGCATTGAAGTTTTAACAGCATGGACCTTGAAGTTTTAACAACATGGACACTGAAGTTTTAACAGCATAGATCTTGAAGTTTTAACAGCATGGACCGTGAAGATTTAACAACATAGACATTGAAGTTTTAACATCATGGACCTTGAATTTTTACCAACATGGACCTTGAAGTTCTAACAGCATGGACCTTGAAATTTTAACAGCATGGACCTTGAAGTTTTAACAACATGGACATTGAAGTTTTAACAGCATGGACCTTGAAGTTTCAACAACATGGACATTGAAGTTTTATCAGCATGGACCTTGAAGTTTTAACAGCATGGACCTTGAAGTTTTAACAGCATGGACCTTGAAGTTTTAACAGCATCGACATTGAAGTTTTAACAGCATGGACCTTGAAGTTTTAACAGCATAGGCCTTGAAGTTTTAAAGCATGGACATTCAAGTTTTAACAGCATGGTCCTTGAAGTTTGAACAACATGGACATTGAAGTTTTAACAACATAGACCTTGAAGTTTTAACAGCATGGACACTGAAGTTTTAACAGCATGGACCTTGAAGTTTTAACAGCATGGACCTTGAAGTTTTAACAACATTGTCCTTGAAGTTTTAACAACATGGACATTGAAGTTTTAACAGCATGGACCTTGAAGTTTTAACAGCATGGACCTTGAAGTTTTAACAGCATGGGCATTGAAGTTTAAACAGCATGGACCTTGAAGTTTTAACAGCATAGACCTTGAAGTTTTAACAACATGGACACTGAAGATTTAACAGTATAGACCTTGAAGTTTTAACAGCATGGGCATTGAAGTTTTAACAGCATGGGCATTGAAGTTTTAACAGCATGGACCTTGAAGTTTTAACAACATAGACACTGAAGTTTTAACAGCATAGACCTTGAAGTTTTAACAGCATGGACCGTGAAGGTTGAACAACATGGACATTGAAGTTTTAACAACATAGACCTTGAAGTTTTAACAGCATGGACCTTGTAGTTTAAACAGCATGGACATTGAAGTTTTAACAGCATGGACATTGAAGTTTTAACAGCATAGACCTTGCAGTTTTAACAGCATGGACCTTGAAGTTTTAACAGCATGGACCTTGAAGTTTTAACAACATTGCCCTTGAAGTTTTAACAACATGGGCATTGAAGTTTTAACAGCATGGACCTTGAAGTTTTAACAACATGGACACTGAAGTTTTAACAGCATAGATCTTGAAGTTTTAACAGCATGGACCGTGAAGATTTAACAACATAGACATTGAAGTTTTAACATCATGGACCTTGAAGTTTTACCAACATGGACCTTGAAGTTCTAACAGCATGGACCTTGAAATTTTAACAGCATGGACCTTGAAGTTTTAACAGCATGGACATTGAAGTTTTAACAGCATGGACCTTGAAGTTTAAACAACATGGACATTGAAGTTTTATCAGCATGGACCTTGAAGTTTTAACAGCATGGACCTTGAAGTTTTAACAGCATGGACCTTGAAGTTTTAACAGCATCGACATTGAAGTTTTAACAGCATGGACCTTGTAGTTTTAACAGCATAGACCTTGAAGTTTTAACAGCATGGACATTCAAGTTTTAACAGCATGGTCCTTGAAGTTTGAACAACATGGACATTGAAGTTTTAACAACATAGACCTTGAAGTTTTAACAGCATGGACACTGAAGTTTTAACAGCATGGACCTTGAAGTTTTAACAGCATGGACCTTGAAGTTTTAACAACATTGTCCTTGAAGTTTTAACAGCATGGACATTCAAGTTTTAACAGCATGGTCCTTGAAGGTTGAACAACATGGACATTGAAGTTTTAACAACATAGACCTTGAAGTTTTAACAGCATGGACACTGAAGTTTTAACAGCATGGAACCTTGAAGTTTTAACAGCATGGACCTTGAAGTTTTAACAGCATGGGCATTGAAGTTTAAACAGCATGGACCTTGAAGTTTTAACAGCATAGACCTTGAAGTTTTAACAACATGGACACTGAAGATTTAACAGTATAGACCTTGAAGTTTTAACAGCATGGGCATTGAAGTTTTAACAGCATGGGCATTGAAGTTTTAACAGCATGGACCTTGAAGTTTTAACAACATAGACACTGAAGTTTTAACAGCATAGACCTTGAAGTTTTAACAGCATGGACCGTGAAGGTTGAACAGCATGGACCTTGTAGTTTAAACAGCATGGACATTGAAGTTTTAACAGCATGGACATTGAAGTTTTAACAGCATAGACCTTGCAGTTTTAACAGCATGGACCTTGAAGTTTTAACAGCATGGACCTTGAAGTTTTAACAACATTGCCCTTGAAGTTTTAACAACATGGACATTGAAGTTTTAACAGCATGGACCTTGAAGTTTTAACAGCATGGACCTTGAAGTTTTAACAACATGGGCATTGAAGTTTTAACAGCATGGACCTTGAAGTTTTAACAGCATGGGCATTGAAGTTTTAACAGCATGGACCTTGAAGTTTTAACAGCATAGACCTTGAAGTTTTAACAGCATGGACCTTGAAGTTTTAATAGCATGGACCTTGAAGTTTTAACAGCATGGATATTGAGGTTTTAACAGCATGGACCTTGAAATTTTAACAGCATGGACCTTGAAGTTTTAACAGCATGGACATTGAAGTTTTAACAGCATGGACATTGAAGTTTTAACAGCATAGACATTGAAGTTTTAACAGCATGGACATTGAAGTTTTAACAACATTGTCCTTGAAGTTTTAACAACATGGACATTGAAGTTTTAACAGCATGGACCTTGAAGTTTTAACAGCATGGACCTTGAAGTTTTAACAACATGGGCATTGAAGTTTTAACAGCATGGACCTTGAAGTTTTAACAACATGGACATTGAAGTTTTAATAGCAAAGACCTCGAAGTTTTAACAGCATGGGCATTGACGTTTTAACGGCATGGACCTTGAAGTTTTAACAGCATGGACATTGAAGTTTTAACAGCATGGACATTGAAGTTTTAACAGCATGGACCTTGAACTTTTAACAACATGGACATTGAAGTTTTAACAGCATAGACCTTGCAGTTTTAACAGCATGGATCTTGAACTTTTAACAACATGGACATTGAAGTTTTAACAGCATAGACCTTGCAGTTTTAACAGCATGGACCTTGAAGTTTTAACAACATGGACATTGAGGTTTTAAAAGCATAGACCTTGCAGTTTTAACAGCATGGACCTTGAAGTTTTAGCAGCATGGACCTTGAAGTTTTAACAGCATGGACATTGAAGTTTTAACAGCATAGACCTTGAAGTTTTAACAGCATGGACATTGAAGTTTTAACAACATTGTCCTTGAAGTTTTAACAACATGGACATTGAAGTTTTAACAGCATGGACCTTGAAGTTTTAACAGCATGGACCTTGAAGTTTTAACAACATGGGCATTGAAGTTCTAACAGCATGGACCTTGAAGTTTAAACAACATGGACACTGAAGTTTTAACAGCATAGACCTTGAAGTTTTAACCGCATGGACCGTGAAGATTTAACAACATAGACATTGAAGTTTTAATAGCATGGACCTTGAAGTTTTAACAACATGGACACTGAAGTTTTAACAGCATAGATCTTGAAGTTTTAACAGCATGGACCGTGAAGATTTAACAACATAGACATTGAAGTTTTAACATCATGGACCTTGAAGTTTTACCAACATGGACCTTGAAGTTCTAACAGCATGGACCTTGAAATTTTAACAGCATGGACCTTGAAGTTTTAACAGCATGGACATTGAAGTTTTAACAGCATGGACCTTGAAGTTTCAACAACATGGACATTGAAGTTTTATCAGCATGGACCTTGAAGTTTTAACAGCATGGACCTTGAAGTTTTAACAGCATGGACCTTGAAGTTTTAACAGCATCGACATTGAAGTTTTAACAGCATGGACCTTGAAGTTTTAACAGCATAGACCTTGAAGTTTTAACAGCATGGACATTCAAGTTTTAACAGCATGGTCCTTGAAGTTTGAACAACATGGACATTGAAGTTTTAACAACATAGACCTTGCAGTTTTAACAGCATGGATCTTGAACTTTTAACAACATGGACATTGAAGTTTTAACAGCATAGACCTTGCAGTTTTAACAGCATGGACCTTGAAGTTTTAACAACATGGACATTGAGGTTTTAACAGCATAGACCTTGCAGTTTTAACAGCATGGACCTTGAAGTTTTAGCAGCATGGACCTTGAAGTTTTAACAGCATGGACATTGAAGTTTTAACAGCATAGACCTTGAAGTTTTAACAGCATGGACATTGAAGTTTTAACAACATTGTCCTTGAAGTTTTAACAACATGGACATTGAAGTTTTAACAGCATGGACCTTGAAGTTTTAACAGCATGGACCTTGAAGTTTTAACAACATGGGCATTGAAGTTCTAACAGCATGGACCTTGAAGTTTTAACAACATGGACACTGAAGTTTTAACAGCATAGACCTTGAAGTTTTAACCGCAAGGACCGTGAAGATTTAACAACATAGACATTGAAGTTTTAACATCATGGACCTTGAAGTTTTACCAACATGGACATTGAAGTTTTAACAGCAAAGACCTTGAAGTTTTAACAGCATGGGCATTGACGTTTTAACGGCATGGGCATTGACGTTTTAACAGCATGGACCTTGAAGTTTTAACAACATGGACATTGAAGTTTTAACAGCATGGACCTTGAAGTCTTAACAGCATGGACCTTGAAGTTTTAACAACATGGGCATTGAAGTTTTAACAGCATGGACCTTGAAGTTTTAACAACATGGACACTGAAGTTTTAACAGCATAGATCTTGAAGTTTTAACAGCATGGACCGTGAAGATTTAACAACATAGACATTGAAGTTTTAACATCATGGACCTTGAAGTTTTACCAACATGGACCTTGAAGTTCTAACAGCATGGACCTTGAAATTTTAACAGCATGGACCTTGAAGTTTTAACAGCATGGACATTGAAGTTTTAACAGCATGGACCTTGAAGTTTCAACAACATGGACATTGAAGTTTTATCAGCATGGACCTTGAAGTTTTAACAGCATGGACCTTGAAGTTTTAACAGCATGGACCTTGAAGTATTAACAGCATCGACATTGAAGTTTTAACAGCATGGACCTTGAAGTTTTAACAGCATAGACCTTGAAGTTTTAACAGCATGGACATTCAAGTTTTAACAGCATGGTCCTTGAAGTTTGAACAACATGGACATTGAAGTTTTAACAACATAGACCTTGAAGTTTTAACAGCATGGACACTGAAGTTTTAACAGCATGGACCTTGAAGTTTTAACAGCATGGACCTTGAAGTTTTAACAACATTGTCCTTGAAGTTTTAACAACATGGACATTGAAGTTTTAACAGCATGGACCTTGAAGTTTTAACAGCATGGACCTTGAAGTTTTAACAGCATGGTCATTGAAGTTTAAACAGCATGGACCTTGAAGTTTTAACAGCATAGACCTTGAAGTTTTAACAACATGGACACTGAAGATTTAACACTATAGACCTTGAAGTTTTAACAGCATGGGCATTGAAGTTTTAACAGCATGGGCATTGAAGTTTTAACAGCATGGACCTTGAAGTTTTAACAACATAGACACTGAAGTTTTAACAGCATAGACCTTGAAGTTTTAACAGCATGGACCGTGAAGGTTGAACAACATGGACATTGAAGTTTTAACAACATAGCCCTTGAAGTTTTAACAGCATGGACCTTGTAGTTTAAACAGCATGGACATTGAAGTTTTAACAGCATGGACATTGAAGTTTTAACAGCATAGACCTTGCAGTTTTAACAGCATGGACCTGGAAGTTTTAACAGCATGGACCTTGAAGTTTTAACAACATTGCCCTTGAAGTTTTAACAACATGGACATTGAAGTTTTAACAGCATGGACCTTGAAGTTTTAACAGCATGGACCTTGAAGTTGTAACAACATGGGCATTGAAGTTTTAACAGCATGGACCTTGAAGTTTTAACAGCATAGACCTTGAAGTTTTAACAGCATGGACATTGAAGTTTTAACAACATTGTCCTTGAAGTTTTAACAACATGGACATTGAAGTTTTAACAGCATGGACCTTGAAGTTTTAACAGCATGGACCTTGAAGTTTTAATAGCATGGACCTTGAAGTTTTAACAGCATGGATATTGAGGTTTTAACAGCATGGACCTTGAAATTTTAACAGCATGGACCTTGAAGTTTTAACAGCATGGACATTGAAGTTTTAACAGCATGGACATTGAAGTTTTAACAGCATGGACCTTGAACTTTTAACAACATGGACATTGAAGTTTTAACAGCATAGACCTTGCAGTTTTAACAGCATGGACCTTGAACTTTTAACAACATGGACATTGAAGTTTTAACAGCATAGACCTTGCAGTTTTAACAGCATGGACCTTGAAGTTTTAACAACATGGACATTGAGGTTTTAACAGCATAGACCTTGCAGTTTTAACAGCATGGACCTTGAAGTTTTAGCAGCATGGACCTTGAAGTTTTAACAGCATGGACATTGAAGTTTTAACAGCATAGACCTTGAAGTTTTAACAGCATGGACATTGAAGTTTAAACAACATTGTCCTTGAAGTTTTAACAACATGGACATTGAAGTTTTAACAGCATGGACCTTGAAGTTTTAACAGCATGGACCTTGAAGTTTTAACAACATGGGCATTGAAGTTCTAACAGCATGGACCTTGAAGTTTTAACAACATGGACACTGAAGTTTTAACAGCATAGACCTTGAAGTTTTAACCGCATGGACCGTGAAGATTTAACAACATAGACATTGAAGTTTTAACATCATGGACCTTGAAGTTTTACCAACATGGACATTGAAGTTTTAACAGCAAAGACCTTGAAGTTTTAACAGCATGGGCATTGACGTTTTAACGGCATGGGCATTGAAGTTTTAACAGCATGGACCTTGAAGTTTTAACAACATGGACATTGAAGTTTTAACAGCATGGACCTTGAAGTCTTAACAGCATGGACCTTGAAGTTTTAACAACATGGGCATTGAAGTTTTAACAACATGGACCTTGAAGTTTTAACAACATGGACACTGAAGTTTTAACAGCATAGATCTTGAAGTTTTAACAGCATGGACCGTGAAGATTTAACAACATAGACATTGAAGTTTTAACATCATGGACCTTGAAGTTTTACCAACATGGACCTTGAAGTTCTAACAGCATGGACCTTGAAATTTTAACAGCATGGACCTTGAAGTTTTAACAGCATGGACATTGAAGTTTTAACAGCATGGACCTTGAAGTTTCAACAACATGGACATTGAAGTTTTATCAGCATGTACCTTGAAATTTTAACAGCATGGACCTTGAAGTTTTAACAGCATGGACCTTGAAGTTTTAACAGCATCGACATTGAAGTTTTAACAGCATGGACCTTGTAGTTTTAACAGCATAGACCTTGAAGTTTTAACAGCATGGACATTCAAGTTTTAACAGCATGGTCCTTGAAGTTTGAACAACATGGACATTGAAGTTTTAACAACATAGACCTTGAAGTTTTAACAGCATGGACACTGAAGTTTTAACAGCATGGACCTTGAAGTTTTAACAGCATGGACCTTGAAGTTTTAACAACATTGTCCTTGAAGTTTTAACAACATGGACATTGAAGTTTTAACAGCATGGACCTTGAAGTTTTAACAGCATGGACCTTGAAGTTTTAACAGCATGGGCATTGAAGTTTAAACAGCATGGACCTTGAAGTTTTAACAGCATAGACCTTGAAGTTTTAACAACATGGACACTGAAGATTTAACAGTATAGATCTTGAAGTTTTAACAGCATGGGCATTGAAGTTTTAACTGCATGGGCATTGAAGTTTTAACAGCATGGACCTTGAAGTTTTAACAACATAGACACTGAAGTTTTAACAGCATAGACCTTGAAGTTTTAACAGCATGGACCGTGAAGCTTGAACAACATGGACATTGAAGTTTTAACAACATAGACCTTGAAGTTTTAACAGCATGGACCTTGTAGTTTAAACAGCATGGACATTGAAGTTTTAACAGCATGGACATTGAAGTTTTAACAGCATAGACCTTGCAGTTTTAACAGCATGGACCTTGAAGTTTTAACAGCATGGACCTTGAAGTTTTAACAACATTGCCCTTGAAGTTTTAACAACATGGACATTGAAGTTTTAACAGCATGGACCTTGAAGTTTTAACAACATGGACATTGAAGTTTTAACAACATGGGCATTGAAGTTTTAACAGCATGGACCTTGAAGTTTTAACAGCATGGGCATTGAAGTTTTAACAGCATGGACCTTGAAGTTTTAACAGCATAGACCTTGAAGTTTTAACAGCATGGACATTGAAGTTTTAACAACATTGTCCTTGAAGTTTTAACAACATGGACATTGAAGTTTTAACAGCATGGACCTTGAAGTTTTAACAGCATGGACCTTGAAGTTTTAATAGCATGGACCTTGAAGTTTTAACAGCATGGATATTGAGGTTTTAACAGCATGGACCTTGAAATTTTAACAGCATGGACCTTGAAGTTTTAACAGCATGGACATTGAAGTTTTAACAGCATGGACATTGAAGTTTTAACAGCATGGACCTTGAACCTTTAACAACATGGACATTGAAGTTTTAACAGCATAGACCTTGCAGTTTTAACAGCATGGACCTTGAACTTTTAACAACATGGACATTGAAGTTTTAACAGCATAGACCTTGCAGTTTTAACAGCATGGACCTTGAAGTTTTAACAACATGGACATTGAGGTTTTAACAGCATAGACCTTGCAGTTTTAACAGCATGGACCTTGAAGTATTAGCAGCATGGACTTTGAAGTTTTAACAGCATGGACATTGAAGTTTTAACAGCATAGACCTTGAAGTTTTAACAGCATGGACATTGAAGTTTTAACAACATTGTCCTTGAAGTTTTAACAACATGGACATTGAAGTTTTAACAGCATGGACCTTGAAGTTTTAACAGCATGGACCTTGAAGTTTTAACAACATGGGCATTGAAGTTCTAACAGCATGGACCTTGAAGTTTTAACAACATGGACACTGAAGTTTTAACATCATGGACCTTGAAGTTTTACCAACATGGACATTGAAGTTTTAACAGCAAAGACCTTGAAGTTTTAACAGCATGGGCATTGACGTTTTAACGGCATGGGTATTGAAGTTTTAACAGCATGGACCTTGAAGTTTTAACAACATGGACATTGAAGTTTTAACAGCATGGACCTTGAAGTCTTAACAGCATGGACCTTGAAGTTTTAACAACATGGGCATTGAAGTTTTAACAGCATGGACCTTGAAGTTTTAACAACATGGACACTGAAGTTTTAACAGCATAGATCTTGAAGTTTTAACAGCATGGACCGTGAAGATTTAACAACATAGACATTGAAGTTTTAACATCATGGACCTTGAAGTTTTACCAACATGGACCTTGAAGTTCTAACAGCATGGACCTTGAAATTTTAACAGCATGGACCTTGAAGTTTTAACAGCATGGACATTGAAGTTTTATCAGCATGGACCTTGAAGTTTTAACAGCATGGACCTTGAAGTTTTAACAGCATGGACCTTGAAGTTTTAACAGCATCGACATTGAAGTTTTAACAGCATGGACCTTGAAGTTTTAACAGCATAGACCTTGAAGTTTTAACAGCATGGACATTCAAGTTTTAACAGCATGGTCCCTGAAGTTTGAACAACATGGACATTGAAGTTTTAACAACATAGACCTTGAAGTTTTAACAGCATGGACACTGAAGTTTTAACAGCATGGACCTTGAAGTTTTAACAGCATGGACCTTGAAGTTTTAACAACATTGTCCTTGAAGTTTTAACAACATGGACATTGAAGTTTTAACAGCATGGACCTTGAAGTTTTAACAGCATGGACCTTGAAGTTTTAACAGCATGGGCATTGAAGTTTAAACAGCATGGACCTTGAAGTTTTAACAGCATAGACCTTGAAGTTTTAACAACATGGACACTGAAGATTTAACAGTATAGACCTTGAAGTTTTAACAGCATGGGCATTGAAGTTTTAACAGCATGGGCATTGAAGTTTTAACAGCATGGACCTTGAAGTTTTAACAACATAGACACTGAAGTTTTAACAGCATAGACCTTGAAGTTTTAACAGCATGGACCGTGAAGTTTGAACAACATGGACATTGAAGTTTTAACAACATAGACCTTGAAGTTTTAACAGCATGGACCTTGTAGTTTAAACAGCATGGACATTGAAGTTTTAACAGCATGGACATTGAAGTTTTAACAGCATAGACCTTGCAGTTTTAACAGCATGGACCTTGAAGTATTAACAGCATGGACCTTGAAGTTTTAACAACATTGCCCTTGAAGTTTTAACAACATGGGCATTGAAGTTTTAACAGCATTGACCTTGAAGTTTTAACAACATGGACACTGAAGTTTTAACAGCATAGATCTTGAAGTTTTAACAGCATGGACCGTGAAGATTTAACAGCATAGACATTGAAGTTTTAACATCATGGACCTTGAAGTTTTACCAACATGGACCTTGAAGTTCTAACAGCATGGACCTTGAAATTTTAACAGCATGGACCTTGAAGTTTTAACAGCATGGACATTGAAGTTTTAACAGCATGGACCTTGAAGTTTCAACAACATGGACATTGAAGTTTTATCAGCATGGACCTTGAAGTTTTAACAGCATGGACCTTGAAGTTTTAACAGCATGGACCTTGAAGTTTTAACAGCATCGACATTGAAGTTTTAACAGCATGGACCTTGTAGTTTTAACAGCATAGACCTTGAAGTTTTAAGAGCATGGACATTCAAGTTTTAACAGCATGGTCCTTGAAGTTTGAACAACATGGACATTGAAGTTTTAACAACATAGACCTTGAAGTTTTAACAGCATGGACACTGAAGTTTTAACAGCATGGACCTTGAAGTTTTAACAGCATGGACCTTGAAGTTTTAACAACATTGTCCTTGAAGTTTTAACAACATGGACATTGAAGTTTTAACAGCATGGACCTTGAAGTTTTAACAGCATGGACCTTGAAGTTTTAACAGCATGGGCATTGAAGTTTAAACAGCATGGACCTTGAAGTTTTAACAGCATAGACCTTGAAGTTTTAACAACATGGACACTGAAGATTTAACAGTATAGACCTTGAAGTTTTAACAGCATGGGCATTGAAGTTTTAACAGCATGGGCATTGAAGTTTGAACAGCATGGACCTTGAAGTTTTAACAACATAGACACTGAAGTTTTAACAGCATACACCTTGAAGTTTTAACAGCATGGACCGTGAAGGTTGAACAACATGGACATTGAAGTTTTAACAACATAGACCTTGAAGTTTTAACAGCATGGACCTTGTAGTTTAAACAGCATGGACATTGAAGTTTTAACAGCATGGACATTGAAGTTTTAACAGCATAGACCTTGCAGTTTTAACAGCATGGACCTTGAAGTTTTAACAGCATGGACCTTGAAGTTTTAACAGCATGGACCTTGAAGTTTTAACAACATGGGCATTGAAGTTTTAACAGCATGGACCTTGAAGTTTTAACAGCATGGGCATTGAAGTTTTAACAGCATGGACCTTGAAGTTTTAACAGCATAGACCTTGAAGTTTTAACAACATTGCCCTTGAAGTTTTAACAACATGGGCATTGAAGTTTTAACAGCATTGACCTTGAAGTTTTAACAACATGGACACTGAAGTTTTAACAGCATAGATCTTGAAGTTTTAACAGCATGGACCGTGAAGATTTAACAGCATAGACATTGAAGTTTTAACATCATGGACCTTGAAGTTTTACCAACATGGACCTTGAAGTTCTAACAGCATGGACCTTGAAATTTTAACAGCATGGACCTTGAAGTTTTAACAGCATGGACATTGAAGTTTTAACAGCATGGACCTTGAAGTTTCAACAACATGGACATTGAAGTTTTATCAGCATGGACCTTGAAGTTTTAACAGCATGGACCTTGAAGTTTTAACAGCATGGACCTTGAAGTTTTAACAGCATCGACATTGAAGTTTTAACAGCATGGACCTTGTAGTTTTAACAGCATAGACCTTGAAGTTTTAAGAGCATGGACATTCAAGTTTTAACAGCATGGTCCTTGAAGTTTGAACAACATGGACATTGAAGTTTTAACAACATAGACCTTGAAGTTTTAACAGCATGGACACTGAAGTTTTAACAGCATGGACCTTGAAGTTTTAACAGCATGGACCTTGAAGTTTTAACAACATTGTCCTTGAAGTTTTAACAACATGGACATTGAAGTTTTAACAGCATGGACCTTGAAGTTTTAACAGCATGGACCTTGAAGTTTTAACAGCATGGGCATTGAAGTTTAAACAGCATGGACCTTGAAGTTTTAACAGCATAGACCTTGAAGTTTTAACAACATGGACACTGAAGATTTAACAGTATAGACCTTGAAGTTTTAACAGCATGGGCATTGAAGTTTTAACAGCATGGGCATTGAAGTTTGAACAGCATGGACCTTGAAGTTTTAACAACATAGACACTGAAGTTTTAACAGCATACACCTTGAAGTTTTAACAGCATGGACCGTGAAGGTTGAACAACATGGACATTGAAGTTTTAACAACATAGACCTTGAAGTTTTAACAGCATGGACCTTGTAGTTTAAACAGCATGGACATTGAAGTTTTAACAGCATGGACATTGAAGTTTTAACAGCATAGACCTTGCAGTTTTAACAGCATGGACCTTGAAGTTTTAACAGCATGGACCTTGAAGTTTTAACAGCATGGACCTTGAAGTTTTAACAACATGGGCATTGAAGTTTTAACAGCATGGACCTTGAAGTTTTAACAGCATGGGCATTGAAGTTTTAACAGCATGGACCTTGAAGTTTTAACAGCATAGACCTTGAAGTTTTAACAGCATGGACATTGAAGTTTTAACAACATTGTCCTTGAAGTTTTAACAACATGGACATTGAAGTTTTAACAGCATGGACCTTGAAGTTTTAACAGCATGGACCTTGAAGTTTTAATAGCATGGACCTTGAAGTTTTAACAGCATGGATATTGAGGTTTTAACAGCATGGACCTTGAAATTTTAACAGCATGGACCTTGAAGTTTTAACAGCATGGACATTGAAGTTTTAACAGCATGGACATTGAAGTTTTAACAGCATAGACATTGAAGTTTTAACAGCATGGACATTGAAGTTTTAACAACATTGTCCTTGAAGTTTTAACAACATGGACATTGAAGTTTTAACAGCATGGACCTTGAAGTTTTAACAGCATGGACCTTGAAGTTTTAACAACATGGGCATTGAAGTTTTAACAGCATGGACCTTGAAGTTTTAACAACATGGACACTGAAGTTTTAACAGCATAGACCGTGAAGTTTTAACAGCATGGACCGTGAAGATTTAACAACATGGACATTGAAGTTTTAACATCATGGACCTTGAAGTTTTAACAACATGGACATTGAAGTTTTAACAGCAAAGACCTTGAAGTTTTAACAGCATGGGCATTGACGTTTTAACGGCATGGGCATTGAAGTTTTAACAGCATGGACTTTGAAGTTTTAACAGCATGGACCTTGAACTTTTAACAGCAAAGACATTGAAGATTTAACAGGATGGACCTTGAAGTTTTAACAGCATGGACCTTGAAATTTTAACAACATGGACATTGAAGTTTTAACAGCATAGACCTTGCAGTTTTAACAGCATGGACCTTGAAGTTTTAACAACATGGACATTGAGGTTTTAACAGCATAGACCTTGCAGTTTTAACAGCATGGACCTTGAAGTTCTAACAGCATGGACCTTGAAGTTTTAACAACATGGACACTGAAGTTTTAACAGCATAGACCTTGAAGTTTTAACCGCATGGACCGTGAAGATTTAACAACATAGACATTGAAGTTTTAACATCATGGACCTTGAAGTTTTACCAACATGGACATTGAAGTTTTAACAGCAAAGACCTTGAAGTTTTAACAGCATGGGCATTGACGTTTTAACGGCATGGGCATTGAAGTTTTAACAGCATGGACCTTGAAGTTTTAACAACATGGACATTGAAGTTTTAACAGCATGGACCTTGAAGTCTTAACAGCATGGACCTTGAAGTTTTAACAACATGGGCATTGAAGTTTTAACACCATGGACCTTGTAGTTTTAACAACATGGACACTGAAGTTTTAACAGCATAGATCTTGAAGTTTTAACAGCATGGACCGTGAAGTTTTAACAACATAGACATTGAAGTTTTAACATCATGGACCTTGAAGTTTTACCAACATGGACCTTGAAGTTCTAACAGCATGGACCTTGAAATTTTAACAGCATGGACCTTGAAGTTTTAACAGCATGGACATTGAAGTTTTAACAGCATGGACCTTGAAGTTTCAACAACATGGACATTGAAGTTTTATCAGCATGGACCTTGAAGTTTTAACAGCATGGACCTTGAAGTTTTAACAGCATGGACCTTGAAGTTTTAACAGCATCGACATTGAAGTTTTAACAGCATGGACCTTGTAGTTTTAACAGCATAGACCTTGAAGTTTTAACAACATGGACACTGAAGATTTAACAGTATAGACCTTGAAGTTTTAACAGCATGGACATTGAAGTTTTAACAACATTGTCCTTGAAGTTTTAACAACATGGACATTGAAGTTTTAACAGCATGGACATTCAAGTTTTAACAGCATGGTCCTTGAAGTTTGAACAACATGGACATTGAAGTTTTAACAACATAGACCTTGAAGTTTTAACAGCATGGACACTGAAGTTTTAACAGCATGGACCTTGAAGTTTTAACAGCATGGACCTTGAAGTTTTAACAACATTGTCCTTGAAGTTTTAACAACATGGACATTGAAGTTTTAACAGCATGGACCTTGAAGTTTTAACAGCATGGACCTTGAAGTTTTAACAGCATGGGCATTGAAGTTTAAACAGCATGGACCTTGAAGTTTTAACAGCATAGACCTTGAAGTTTTAACAACATGGACACTGAAGATTTAACAGTATAGACCTTGAAGTTTTAACATCATGGGCATTGAAGTTTTAACAGCATGGGCATTGAAGTTTTAACAGCATGGACCTTGAAGTTTTAACAACATAGACACTGAAGTTTTAACAGCATAGACCGTGAAGGTTGAACAACATGGACATTGAAGTTTTAACAACATAGACCTTGAAGTTTTAACAGCATGGACCTTGTAGTTTAAACAGTATGGACATTGAAGTTTTAACAGCATGGACATTGAAGTTTTAACAGCATAGACCTTGCAGTTTTAACAGCATGGACCTTGAAGTTTTAACAGCATGGACCTTGAAGTTTTAACAACATTGCCCTTGAAGTTTTAACAACATGGGCATTGAAGTTTTAACAGCATGGACCTTGAAGTTTTAACAACATGGACACTGAAGTTTTAACAGCATAGATCTTGAAGTCTTAACAGCATGGACCGTGAAGATTTAACAACATAGACATTGAAGTTTTAACATCATGGACCTTGAAGTTTTACCAACATGGACCTTGAAGTTCTAACAGCATGGACCTTGAAATTTTAACAGCATGGACCTTGAAGTTTTAACAGCATGGACATTGAAGTTTTAACAGCATGGACCTTGAAGTTTCAACAACATGGACATTGAAGTTTTATCAGCATGGACCTTGAAGTTTTAACAGCATGGACCTTGAAGTTTTAACAGCATGGACCTTGAAGTTTTAACAGCATCGACATTGAAGTTTTAACAGCATGGACCTTGTAGTTTTAACAGCATAGACCTTGAAGTTTTAACAGCATGGACATTCAAGTTTTAACAGCATGCTCCTTGAAGTTTGAACAACATGGACATTGAAGTTTTAACAACATAGACCTTGAAGTTTTAACAGCATGGACACTGAAGTTTTAACAGCATGGACCTTGAAGTTTTAACAGCATGGACCTTGAAGTTTTAACAACATTGTCCTTGAAGTTTTAACAACATGGACATTGCAGTTTTAACAGCATGGACCTTGAAGTTTTAACAGCATGGACCTTGAAGTTTTAACAGCATGGGCATTGAAGTTTAAACAGCATGGACCTTGAAGTTTTAACAGCATAGACCTTGAAGTTTTAGCAACATGGACACTGAAGTTTTAACAGCATAGACCTTGAAGTTTTAACAGCATGGACCGTGAAGGTTGAACAATATGGACATTGAAGATTTAACAGCATTGACATTGAAGTTTTAACAGCATGGTCCTTGAAGTTTTAACAACATGGACATTGAAGTTTTAACTGCATAGACCTTGAAGTTTTAACAGCATGGACCTTGAAGTTTTAACAGCATGGACATTGAAGTTTCAACAGCATGGACATTGAAGTTTTAACAGCATAGACTTTGCAGTTCTAACAGCATGGACATTGAAGTTTAAACAGCATAGACCTTGAGGTTTTAACAGCATGGACCTTGAAGTTTTAACAGCATGGACCTTGAAGTTTTAACAGCATGGACATTGAAGTTTTAACAGCATGGACCTTGAAGTTTTAAGAGCATGGACCTTGAAGTTTTAACAGCATTGTCCTTGAAGTTTTAACAACATGGACATTGAAGTTTTAACAGCATGGACCTTCAAGTTTTAAAAGCATGGACCGTGAAGGTTGAACAACATGGACATTGAAGTTTTAACAGCATGGACCTTGAAGTTTTAACAACATAGACACTGAAGTTTTAACAGCATAGATCTTGAAGTTTTAACAGCATGGACCGTGAAGGTTGAACAACATGGACATTGAAGATTTAACAGCATGGACCTTCAAGTTTTAACAGCATGGTCCTTGAAGTTTTAACAGCATGGGCATTGAAGTTTTAACAGCATGGACCTTGATGTTTTAACAGCATGGACATTGAAGTTTTAACAGCATGGACCTTGAAATTTTAAGAACATGGACATTAAAGTTTTATCAGCATGGACCATGAAGTTTTAACAGCATGGACCTTGAAGTTTTAACAGCATGGACCTTGAAGTTTTAACAGCATGGATATTGAGGTTTTAACAGCATGGACGTTGAAGTTTTCAAAGCATGGACCTTGAAGTTTTAACAACATGGGCATTGAAGGTTTAACAGAATGGACATTGAAATTTTAACAGCATGGACCTTGAAGTTTTAACAGCATGGACATTGAAGTTTTAACAGCATGGACCTTGAAGTTTTAACAGCATGGACATTGTAGTTTTAACAGCATGGACCTTGAAGTTTTAACAGCATAGACCTTGAAGTTTTAACAGCATGGACATTGAAGTTTTAACAGCATGGTCCTTCAAGTTTGACCAACATGGACATTGAAGTTTTAACAACATAGACCTTGAAGTTTTAACAGCATGGACCTTGCAGTTTTAACAGTATGGACATTGAAGTTTTAACAGCATGGACATTGAAGTTTTAACAGCATAGACCTTGCAGTTTTAACAGCATAGACCTTGAAGTTTTAACAGCATGGACCTTGAAGTTTTAACAACATTGTCCTTGAAGTTTTAACAGCATGGGCATTGAAGTTTTAACAGCATGGACCTTGAAGTTTTAACAGCATGGACATTGAAGTTTTAACAGCATGGACCTTGAAATTTTAAGAACATGGACATTAAAGTTTTATCAGCATGGACCATGAAGTTTTAACAGCATGGACCTTGAAGATTTAACAGCATGGACCTTGAAGTTTTAACAGCATGGATATTGAGGTTTTAACAGCATGGACGTTGAAGTTTTCAAAGCATGGACCTTGAAGTTTTAACAACATGGGCATTGAAGGTTTAACAGAATGGACATTGAAATTTTAACAGCATGGACCTTGAAGTTTTCACAGCATGGACATTGAAGTTTTAACAGCATGGACCTTGAAGTTTTAACAACATGGACATTGAAGTTTTATCAGCATGGACCTTGAAGTTTTAACAGCATGGACCTTGAAGTTTTAACAGCATGGACCTTGAAGTTTTAACAGCATGGACATTGTAGTTTTAACAGCATGGACCTTGAAGTTTTAACAGCATAGACCTTGAAGTTTTAACAGCATGGACATTGAAGTTTTAACAGCATGGTCCTTGAAGTTTGACCAACATGGACATTGAAGTTTTAACAACATAGACCTTGAAGTTTTAACAGCATGGACCTTGCAGTTTTAACAGTATGGACATTGAAGTTTTAACAGCATGGACATTGAAGTTTTAACAGCATGGACCTCGCAGTTTTAACAGCATGGACCTTGAAGTTTTAACAGCATGGACATTGAAGTTTTAACAGCATGGACCTTGAAGTTTCAACAACATGGACATTGAAGTTTTATCAGCATGGACCTTGAAGTTTTAACAGCATGGACCTTGAAGTTTTAACAGCATGGACCTTGAAGTTTTAACAGCATCGACATTGAAGTTTTAACAGCATGGACCTTGTAGTTTTAACAGCATAGACCTTGAAGTTTTAACAGCATGGACATTCAAGTTTTAACAGCATGCTCCTTGAAGTTTGAACAACATGGACATTGAAGTTTTAACAACATAGACCTTGAAGTTTTAACAGCATGGACACTGAAGTTTTAACAGCATGGACCTTGAAGTTTTAACAGCATGGACCTTGAAGTTTTAACAACATTGTCCTTGAAGTTTTAACAACATGGACATTGCAGTTTTAACAGCATGGACCTTGAAGTTTTAACAGCATGGACCTTGAAGTTTTAACAGCATGGGCATTGAAGTTTAAACAGCATGGACCTTGAAGTTTTAACAGCATAGACCTTGAAGTTTTAGCAACATGGACACTGAAGTTTTAACAGCATAGACCTTGAAGTTTTAACAGCATGGACCGTGAAGGTTGAACAATATGGACATTGAAGATTTAACAGCATGGACATTGAAGTTTTAACAGCATGGTCCTTGAAGTTTTAACAACATGGACATTGAAGTTTTAACTGCATAGACCTTGAAGTTTTAACAGCATGGACCTTGAAGTTTTAACAGCATGGACATTGAAGTTTCAACAGCATGGACATTGAAGTTTTAACAGCATAGACTTTGCAGTTCTAACAGCATGGACATTGAAGTTTAAACAGCATAGACCTTGAGGTTTTAACAGCATGGACCTTGAAGTTTTAACAGCATGGACCTTGAAGTTTTAACAGCATGGACATTGAAGTTTTAACAGCATGGACCTTGAAGTTTTAAGAGCATGGACCTTGAAGTTTTAACAGCATTGTCCTTGAAGTTTTAACAACATGGACATTGAAGTTTTAACAGCATGGACCTTCAAGTTTTAAAAGCATGGACCGTGAAGGTTGAACAACATGGACATTGAAGTTTTAACAGCATGGACCTTGAAGTTTTAACAACATAGACACTGAAGTTTTAACAGCATAGATCTTGAAGTTTTAACAGCATGGACCGTGAAGGTTGAACAACATGGACATTGAAGATTTAACAGCATGGACCTTCAAGTTTTAACAGCATGGTCCTTGAAGTTTTAACAGCATGGGCATTGAAGTTTTAACAGCATGGACCTTGATGTTTTAACAGCATGGACATTGAAGTTTTAACAGCATGGACCTTGAAATTTTAAGAACATGGACATTAAAGTTTTATCAGCATGGACCATGAAGTTTTAACAGCATGGACCTTGAAGTTTTAACAGCATGGACCTTGAAGTTTTAACAGCATGGATATTGAGGTTTTAACAGCATGGACGTTGAAGTTTTCAAAGCATGGACCTTGAAGTTTTAACAACATGGGCATTGAAGGTTTAACAGAATGGACATTGAAATTTTAACAGCATGGACCTTGAAGTTTTAACAGCATGGACATTGAAGTTTTAACAGCATGGACCTTGAAGTTTTAACAGCATGGACATTGTAGTTTTAACAGCATGGACCTTGAAGTTTTAACAGCATAGACCTTGAAGTTTTAACAGCATGGACATTGAAGTTTTAACAGCATGGTCCTTCAAGTTTGACCAACATGGACATTGAAGTTTTAACAACATAGACCTTGAAGTTTTAACAGCATGGACCTTGCAGTTTTAACAGTATGGACATTGAAGTTTTAACAGCATGGACATTGAAGTTTTAACAGCATAGACCTTGCAGTTTTAACAGCATAGACCTTGAAGTTTTAACAGCATGGACCTTGAAGTTTTAACAACATTGTCCTTGAAGTTTTAACAGCATGGGCATTGAAGTTTTAACAGCATGGACCTTGAAGTTTTAACAGCATGGACATTGAAGTTTTAACAGCATGGACCTTGAAATTTTAAGAACATGGACATTAAAGTTTTATCAGCATGGACCATGAAGTTTTAACAGCATGGACCTTGAAGATTTAACAGCATGGACCTTGAAGTTTTAACAGCATGGATATTGAGGTTTTAACAGCATGGACGTTGAAGTTTTCAAAGCATGGACCTTGAAGTTTTAACAACATGGGCATTGAAGGTTTAACAGAATGGACATTGAAATTTTAACAGCATGGACCTTGAAGTTTTCACAGCATGGACATTGAAGTTTTAACAGCATGGACCTTGAAGTTTTAACAACATGGACATTGAAGTTTTATCAGCATGGACCTTGAAGTTTTAACAGCATGGACCTTGAAGTTTTAACAGCATGGACCTTGAAGTTTTAACAGCATGGACATTGTAGTTTTAACAGCATGGACCTTGAAGTTTTAACAGCATAGACCTTGAAGTTTTAACAGCATGGACATTGAAGTTTTAACAGCATGGTCCTTGAAGTTTGACCAACATGGACATTGAAGTTTTAACAACATAGACCTTGAAGTTTTAACAGCATGGACCTTGCAGTTTTAACAGTATGGACATTGAAGTTTTAACAGCATGGACATTGAAGTTTTAACAGCATGGACCTCGCAGTTTTAACAGTATGGACATTGAAGTTTTAACAGCATGGACACTAAGTTTTAACAGCATAGACCTTGCAGTTTTAACAGCATGGACCTTGAAGTTTTAACAGCATGGACCTTGAAGTTTTAACAACATTGTCCTTGAAGTTTTAACAACATGGACCTTGAAGTTTTAACAGCATGGACCTTGAAGTTTTAATATCATGGACCTTGAAATTTTAACAATATGGACATTGAAGTTTTAACAGCATGGACCTTGAAGTTTTAACAGCATGGGCATTGAAGTTTTAACAGCATGGACCTTGAAGTTTTAACAGCATAGACCTTGAAGT
Organism: Acanthosepion esculentum; assembly: GCA_964036315.1. NCBI lineage: Eukaryota > Metazoa > Mollusca > Cephalopoda > Sepiida > Sepiidae > Acanthosepion > Acanthosepion esculentum. Next base: position 3,699,066 of record OZ038510.1, read on the forward strand.
TTTAACAACATGGACACTGAAGTTTTAACAGCATAGACCTTGAAGTTTTAACAGCATGGGCATTGAAGTGTTAACAGCATGGGCATTGAAGTTTTAACAGCATGGACATTGAAGTTTAAACAGCATAGACCTTGAGGTTTTAACAGCATGGACCTTGAAGTTTTAACAGCATGGACCTTGAAGTTTTAACAACATGGACATTGAAGTTTTAACAGCATAGACCTTGAAGTTTTAAGAGCATGGACCTTGAAGTTTTAACAGCATGGACATTGAAGTTTCAACAGCCTGGACATTGAAGTTTTAACAGCATAGACTTTGCAGTTTTAACAGCATGGACATTGAAGTTTAAACAGCATAGACCTTGAGGTTTTAACAGCATGGACCTTGAAGTTTTAAGAGCATGGACCTTGAAGTTTTAACAGCATGGACATTGAAGTTTCAACAGCCTGGACATTGAAGTTTTAACAGCATAGACTTTGCAGTTTTAACAGCATGGACATTGAAGTTTAAACAGCATAGACCTTGAGGTTTTAACAGCATGGACCTTGAAGTTTTAACAGCATGGACCTTGAAGTTTTAACAGCATGGACATTGAAGTTTTAACAGCATAGACCTTGAAGTTTTAAGAGCATGGACCTTGAAGTTTTAACAACATTGTCCTTGAAGTTTTAACAACATGGACATTGAAGTTTTAACAGCATGGACCTTCAAGTTTTAAAAGCATGGACCGTGAAGTTTGAACAACCTGGACATTGAAGTTTTAACAGCATGGACCTTGAAGTTTTAACAACATAGACACTGAAGTTTTAACAGCATAGACCTTGAAGTTTTAACAGCATGGACCTTCAAGTTTTAACAGCATGGTCCTTGAAGTTTTAACAGCATGGGCATTGAAGTTTTAACAGCATGGACCTTGAAGTTATAACAGCATGGACATTGAAGTTTTAACAGCATGGACCTTGAAGTTTTAAGAACATGGACATTAAAGTTTTATCAGCATGGACCATGAAGTTTTAACAGCATGGACCTTGAAGTTTTAAAAGCATGGACCTTGAAGTTTTAACAGCATGGATATTGAAGTTTTAACAGCATGGACATTGAAGTTTTAACAGCATAGACCTTGCAGTTTTAACAGCATGGACCTTGAAGATTTAACAGCATGGACCTTGAAGTTTTAACAACATTGTCCTTGAAGTTTTAACAACATGGACATTGAAGTTTTAACAGCATGGACCTTCAAGTTTTAACAGCATGGATCGTGAAGGTTGAAGAACATGGACATTGAAGTTTTAACAGCATGGACCTTGAAGTTTTAACAGCATGGTCCTTGAAGTTTTAACAACATGGACATTGAAGTTTTAACAGCATAGGCCTTGAAGTTTTAACAGCATGGTCCTTGAAGTTTTAACACCAAAAAATTGAAGGTTCAACAGCATGGACATTGAAGTTTTAACAGCATAGACTTTGCAGTTTTAACAGCATGGACATTGAAGTTTTAACAGCATGGACCTTGAAGTTTTAACAGCATGGACATTGAAGTTTAAACAGCATAGACCTTGAAGTTTTAACAGCATGGATCTTGAAGTTCTAACAGCATGGACCTTGAAGTTTTAACAGCATAGACATTGAAGTTTTAACAGCATAGACCTTGAAGTTTTAAGAGCATGGACCTTGAAGTTTTAACAATATTGTCCTTGAAGTTTTAACAACATGGACATTGAAGTTTTAACAGCATGGACCTTCAAGTTTTAACAGCATGGATCGTGAAGGTTGAACAACATGGACATTGAAGTTTTAACAGCATGGACCTTGAAGTTTTAACAGCATGGACCTCGAACTTTGAACAATATGGACATTGAAGTTTTAACAGCATGGACCTTGAAGTTTTAACAGCATGGGCATTGAAGTTTTAACAGCATGGACCTTGAAGTTTTAACAGCATAGACCTTGAAGTTTTAACAACATGGACACTGAAGTTTTAACAGCATGGGCATTGAAGTTTTAACAGCATGGGCATTGAAGTTTTAACAGCATGGACCTTGAAGTTTTAACAACATAGACACTGAAGTTCTAACAGCATAGACCTTGAAGATTTAACAGCATGGACCGTGAAGTTTTAACAACATGGGCATTGAAGTTTTAACAGCATGGACATTGAAGTTTTAACAGCATGGACCTTGAAGTTTTAACAGCATGGATATTGAGGTTTTAACAGCATGGACCTTGAAGTTTTAACAGCATGGACCTTGAAGTTTTAACAATATGGAGCTTGAAGTTTTAACAGCATGGATATTGAGGTTTTAACAGCATGGACCTTGAAGATTTAACAGCAGGGACCTTGAAGTTTTAACAACAGGGGCATTGAAGTTTTAACAGCATGACATTGAAGTTTTAACGGCATGGACCTTGAAGTTTTAACAGCATGAATATTGAAGTTTTAACAACATGGACATTGACGTTTTAACAGCATAGACCTTGAAGTTTTAACAGCATGGACCTTGAAGTTTTAACAACATGAAAATTGAAGTTTCAACAGCATGGACATTGAAGTTTTAACAGCATAGACTTTGCAGTTTTAACAGCATGGACCTTGAAGTTTTAAAAGCATGGACCTTGAAGTTGTAACAGCATGGACATTGAAGTTTAAACAGCATAGACCTTGAAGTTTTAACAGCATGGTCCTTGAAGTTTTAACAGCATGGGCATTGAAGTTTTAACAGCATGGACCTTGAAGTTTTAACAGCATGGACATTGAAGTTTTAACAGCATGGACCTTGAAGTTTTAAGAACATGGACATTAAAGTTTTATCAGCATGGACCATGAAGTTTTAACAGCATGGACCTTGAAGTTTTAAAAGCATGGACCTTGAAGCTTTAACAGCATGGATATTGAAGTTTTAACAGCATGGACCTTGAAGTTTTAACAGCATGGACCGTGAAGTTTTAACAACATGGGCATTGAAGTTTTAACAGCATGGACATTGAAGTTTTAACAGCATGGACCTTGAAGTTTTAACAGCATGGATATTGAGGTTTTAACAGCATGGACCTTGAAGTTTTAACAGCATGGACCTTGAAGTTTTAACAATATGGAGCTTGAAGTTTTAACAGCATGGATATTGAGGTTTTAACAGCATGGACCTTGAAGATTTAACAGCATGGACCTTGAAGTTTTAACAACAGGGGCATTGAAGTTTTAACAGCATGACATTGAAGTTTTAACGGCATGGACCTTGAAGTTTTAACAGCATGAAAATTGAAGTTTTAACAACATGGACATTGACGTTTTAACAGCATAGACCTTGAAGTTTTAACAGCATGGACCTTGAAGTTTTAACAACATGAAAATTGAAGTTTCAACAGCATGGACATTGAAGTTTTAACAGCATAGACTTTGCAGTTTTAACAGCATGGACCTTGAAGTTTTAAAAGCATGGACCTTGAAGTTGTAACAGCATGGACATTGAAGTTTAAACAGCATAGACCTTGAAGTTTTAACAGCATGGTCCTTGAAGTTTTAACAGCATGGGCATTGAAGTTTTAACAGCATGGACCTTGAAGTTTTAACAGCATGGACATTGAAGTTTTAACAGCATGGACCTTGAAGTTTTAAGAACATGGACATTAAAGTTTTATCAGCATGGACCATGAAGTTTTAACAGCATGGACCTTGAAGTTTTAAAAGCATGGACCTTGAAGCTTTAACAGCATGGATATTGAAGTTTTAACAGCATGGACATTGAAGTTTTAACAGCATAGACCTTGCAGTTTTAACAGCATGGACCTTGAAGATTTAACAGCATGGACCTTGAAGTTTTAACAACATTGTCCTTGAAGTTTTAACAACATGGACATTGAAGTTTTAACAGCATGGACCTTCAAGTTTTAACAGCATGGATCGTGAAGGTTGAAGAACATGGACATTGAAGTTTTAACAGCATGGACCTTGAAGTTTTAACAGCATGGTCCTTGAAGTTTTAACAACATGGACATTGAAGTTTTAACAGCATAGACCTTGAAGTTTTAACAGCATGGTCCTTGAAGTTTTAACAGCAGAAAATTGAAGGTTCAACAGCATGGACATTGACGTTTTAACAGCATAGACTTTGCAGTTTTAACAGCATGGACATTGAAATTTTAACAGCATGGACCTTGAAGTTTTAACAGCATGGACATTGAAGTTTAAACAGCATAGACCTTGAAGTTTTAACAGCATGGATCTTGAAGTTCTAACAGCATGGACCTTGAAGTTTTAACAGCATGGACATTGAAGTTTTAACAGCATAGACCTTGAAGTTTTAAGAGCATGGACCTTGAAGTTTTAACAATATTGTCCTTGAAGTTTTAACAACATGGACATTGAAGTTTTAACAGCATGGACCTTCAAGTTTTAACAGCATGGATCGTGAAGGTTGAACAACATGGACATTGAAGTTTTAACAGCATGGACCTTGAAGTTTTAACAGCATGGACCTCGAACTTTTAACAATATGGACATTGAAGTTTTAACAGCATGGACCTTGAAGTTTTAACAGCATGGGCATTGAAGTTTTAACAGCATGGACCTTGAAGTTTTAACAGCATAGACCTTGAAGTTTTAACAACATGGACACTGAAGTTTTAACAGCATGGGCATTGAAGTTTTAACGGCATGGACCTTGAAGTTTTAACAGCATGAAAATTGAAGTTTTAACAACATGGACATTGACGTTTTAACAGCATAGACCTTGAAGTTTTAACAGCATGGACCTTGAAGTTTTAACAACATGAAAATTGAAGTTTCAACAGCATGGACATTGAAGTTTTAACAGCATAGACTTTGCAGTTTTAACAGCATGGACCTTGAAGTTTTAAAAGCATGGACCTTGAAGTTGTAACAGCATGGACATTGAAGTTTAAACAGCATAGACCTTGAAGTTTTAACAGCATGGTCCTTGAAGTTTTAACAGCATGGGCATTGAAGTTTTAACAGCATGGACCTTGAAGTTTTAACAGCATGGACATTGAAGTTTTAACAGCATGGACCTTGAAGTTTTAAGAACATGGACATTAAAGTTTTATCAGCATGGACCATGAAGTTTTAACAGCATGGACCTTGAAGTTTTAAAAGCATGGACCTTGAAGTTTTAACAGCATGGATATTGAAGTTTTAACAGCATGGACATTGAAGTTTTAACAGCATAGACCTTGCAGTTTTAACAGCATGGACCTTGAAGATTTAACAGCTTGGACCTTGAAGTTTTAACAACATTGTCCTTGAAGTTTTAACAACATGGACATTGAAGTTTTAACAGCATGGACCTTCAAGTTTTAACAGCATGGATCGTGAAGGTTGAAGAACATGGACATTGAAGTTTTAACAGCATGGACCTTGAAGTTTTAACAGCATGGTCCTTGAAGTTTTAACAACATGGACATTGAAGTTTTAACAGCATAGACCTTGAAGTTTTAACAGCATGGTCCTTGAAGTTTTAACAGCAAAAAATTGATGGTTCAACAGCATGGACATTGAAGTTTTAACAGCATAGACTTTGCAGTTTTAACAGCATGGACATTGAAGTTTTAACAGCATGGACCTTGAAGTTTTAACAGCATGGACATTGAAGTTTAAACAGCATAGACCTTGAAGTTTTAACAGCATGGATCTTGAAGTTCTAACAGCATGGACCTTGAAGTTTTAACAGCATGGACATTGAAGTTTTAACAGCATAGACCTTGAAGTTTTAAGAGCATGGACCTTGAAGTTTTAACAATATTGTCCTTGAAGTTTTAACAACATGGACATTGAAGTTTTAACAGCATGGACCTTCAAGTTTTAACAGCATGGATCGTGAAGGTTGAACAACATGGACATTGAAGTTTTAACAGCATGGACCTTGACGTTTTAACAGCATGGACCTCGAACTTTTAACAATATGGACATTGAAGTTTTAACAGCATGGACCTTGAAGTTTTAACAGCATGGGCATTGAAGTTTTAACAGCATGGACCTTGAAGTTTTAACAGCATAGACCTTGAAGTTTTAACAACATGGACACTGAAGTTTTAACAGCATGGGCATTGAAGTTTTAACAGCATGGGCATTGAAGTTTTAACAGCATGGACCTTGAAGTTTTAACAACATAGACACTGAAGTTCTAACAGCATAGACCTTGAAGATTTAACAGCATGGACCGTGAAGTTTTAACAACATGGGCATTGAAGTTTTAACAGCATGGACATTGAAGTTTTAACAGCATGGACCTTGAAGTTTTAACAATATGGAGCTTGAAGTTTTAACAGCATGGATATTGAGGTTTTAACAGCATGGACCTTGAAGATTTAACAGCATGGACCTTGAAGTTTTAACAACAGGGGCATTGAAGTTTTAACAGCATGACATTGAAGTTTTAACGGCATGGACCTTGAAGTTTTAACAGCATGAAAATTGAAGTTTTAACAACATGGACATTGACGTTTTAACAGCATAGACCTTGAAGTTTTAACAGCATGGACCTTGAAGTTTTAACAACATGAAAATTGAAGTTTCAACAGCATGGACATTGAAGTTTTAACAGCATAGACTTTGCAGTTTTAACAGCATGGACCTTGAAGTTTTAAAAGCATGGACCTTGAAGTTGTAACAGCATGGACATTGAAGTTTAAACAGCATAGACCTTGAAGTTTTAACAGCATGGACCTTGAAGTTTTAACAGCATGGACCTTGAAGTTTTAACAGCATGGACATTGAAGTTTTAACAGCATAGACCTTGAAGTTTTAAGAGCATGGATCTTGAAGTTTTAACAATATTGTCCTTGAAGTTTTAACAACATGGACATTGAAGTTTTAACAGCATGGACCTTCAAGTTTTAACAGCATGGATCGTGAAGGTTGAACAACATGGACATTGAAGTTTTAACAGCATGGACCTTGAAGTTTTAACAGCATGGACCTTGAAGTTTTAACAGCATGGATATTGAGGTTTTAACAGCATGGACCTTGAAGTTTTAACAGCATGGACCTTGAAGTTTTAACAACATGGACATTGAAGTTTTAACAGCATGGATATTGAGATTTTAACAGCATAGACCTTGAAGTTTTAACAACATGGACCGTGAAGTTTTAACAACATGGACACTGAAGTTTTAACAGCATAGACCTTGAAGTTTTAACAGCATGGACCTTGAAGTTTTAACAACATGGACACTGAAGTTTTAACAGCATAGACCTTGAAGTTTTAACAGCCTGGACCGTGAATGTTTAACAACATGGACACTGAAGTTTTAACAGCATGGGCATTGAAGTTTTAACAACATGGACCTTGAACATTTAATAGCATGGACCTTGATGTTTTAACAGCATGGACCTTGAAGTTTTAACAGCATGGACATTGAAGTTTTAACAACATGGGCATTGAAGTTTTAACAGCATAGACCTTGAAGTTTTAACAGTATGGACCGTGAAGGTTTAACAACATGGACATTGAAGTTTTAACATCATGGACCTTGAAGTTTTAACAACATGGGCATTGAAGTTTTAACAGCATGGACATTGAAGTTTTAACAGCATGGACATTAAGTTTTAACACCATGGACATTGAAGTTTTAACAGCATAGACCTTGAAGTTTTAACAGCATGGGCATTGAAGTTTTTACAGCATGGGCATTGAAGTTTTAACAGCATGGAACTTGAAGTTTTAACAACATGGACACTGAAGTTTTAACAGCATAAACCTTGAAGTTTTAACAGCATGGACCGTGAAGTTTTAACAACATGGGCATTGAAGTTTTAACAGCATGGACATTGAAGTTTTAACAGCATGGACCTTGAAGTTTTAACAACATGGACATTGAAGTTTTAACAGCATGGTCCTTGAAGTTTTAACAGCATGGACTGTGGAGTTTTAACAGCATAGACCTTGAAGTTTTAACAGCATGGGCATTGAAGTTTTAACAGCATGGGCATTGAAGTTTTAACAGCATGGACCTTGAAGTTTTAACAACATGGACCCTGAAATTTTAACAACATAGACCTTGAAGTTTTAACAGCATGGACCGTGAAGATTTAACAACATGGACATTGAAGTTTTAACAGCATAGACCTTGAAGTTTTAACAGCATGGACCTTGAAGTTTTAACAGCATGGACCTTGAAGTTTTAACAGCATGGACATTGAAGTTTTAACAGCATGGACATTGAAGTTTTAACAGCATAGACCTTGAAGTTTTAAGCGAATGGACCTTCAAGTTTTAACAGCATGGACCTTGAAGTTTTAACAACATGGACACTGAAGTTTTAACAGCATAGACCTTCAAGTTTTAACAGCATGGACCGTGAAGTTTTAACAGCATGGACATTGAAATTTTAACAGCATGGGCATTGAAGTTTTTACAGCATGGGCATTGAAGTTTTAACAGCATAGACCTTGAAGTTTTAACAACATGGACACTGAAGTTTTAACTGCATAGACCTTGAAGTTTTAACAGTATGGACCGTGAAGGTTTAACAACATGGACCTTGAAGTTTTAACAGCATGGTCGTTGAAGTTTTAACAGCATTGGCATTGAAGTTTTAACAGCATGGACCTTGAAGTTTTAACAACATGGACACTGAAATTTTAACAGCATAGACCTTGAAGTTTTAACAGCATGGATCGTGAAGTTTTAACAACATGGACATTGAAGTTTTAACAACATGGGCATTGAAGTTTTAACAACATGGGCATTGAAGTTTTACCAGCATGGGCATTGAAGTTTTAACAGCATGAACCTTGAAGTTTTACCAGCATGGATTGTGAAGTTTTAACAGCATGGACATTGAAGTTTTAACAGCATGGACATTGAAGTTTTAACAACATGGGCATTGAAGTTTTAACAGCATGGACATTGAAATTTTAACAGCACGGGCATTGAAGTTTTAACAGCATGGGCATTGAAGTTTTAACAGCATAGACCTTGAAGTTTTAACAGTATGGACCGTGAAGGTTTAACAACATGGACATTGAAGTTTTAACATCATGGACCTTGAAGTTTTAACAGCATGGGCATTGAAGTTTTAACAGCATGGGCATTGAAGTTTTAACAGCATGGACCTTGAAGTTTTAACAACATGGACATTGAAGTTTTAACAACATGGGCATTGAAGTTTTACCAACATGGGCATTGAAGTTTTAACAACATGGACATTGAAGTTTTAACAACATGGGCATTGAAGTTTTAACAGCATGGATATTGAAGTTTTCACAGCATGGGCCTTGAAGTTTTAAGAGCATGGGCATTGAAGTTTTAACAGCATGGACCTTGAAGTTTTAACAACATGGACACTGAAGTTTTAACAGCATAGACCTTGAAGTTTTAACAGCATGGACCGTGAAGGTTTAACAACATGGACATTGAAGTTTTAACAGCATAGACCTTGAAGTTTTAACAGCATGGACCTTGAAGTTTTAACAGCATGGTCATTGAAGTTTTAACAGCATAGACCTTGCTGTTTTAACAGCATGGGCCTTGAAGTTTTAACAGCATGGACCTTGAAGTTTTAACAACATGGACACTGAAGTTTTAACAGCATAGACCTTGAAGTTTTAACAGCATGGACCGTGAAGTTTTAACAACATGGACATTGAAGTTTTAACAGCATTGACCTTGAAGTTTTAACAACATGGACACTGAAGTTTTAACAGCATAGACCTTGAAGTTTTAACAGCATGGGCATTGAAGTTTTAACAGCATGGACCTTGAAGTTTTAACAGCATGGACCTTGATGTTTTAACAACATGGACATTGAAGTTTTAACATCATGGATCTTGAAGTTTTAACAACATGGGCATTGAAGTTTTAACAGCATGGACATTGAAGTTTTAAGAACATGGACACTGAATTTTTAACAGCATAGACCTTGAAGTTTTAACAGCATGGGCATTGACGTTTTAACAGCATGGGCATTGAAGTTTTAACAGCGTGGACCTTGAAGTTTTAACAACATGGACACTAAAGTTTTAACAGCATAGACCTTGAAGTTTTAACAGCATGTACCGTGAAGGTTTAACAACATGGACACTGACGTTTTAACAGCATGGACCTTGAAGTTTTAACAACATGGACCTTGAAGATTTAATAGCATGGACCTTGAAGTTTTAACAACATGGGCATTGAAGTTTTAACAACATGTGCATTGAAATTTTAACAGCATGGCATTGAAGTTTTAACAGCATGGGCATTGAAGTTTTAACAGCATAGACCTTGAAGTTTTAACAGCATGGACCTTGAAGTTTTAACAGCATGGACATTGAAATTTTAACAGCATGGACCTTGAAGTTTTAACAACATGGGCATTGAAGTTTTAACAGCATGGATATTGAAGTTTTAACAGCATGGGCCTTGAAGTTTTAAGAGCATGGGCATTGAAGTTTTAACAGCATGGACCGTAAAGTTTTAACAACATGGACATTGAAGTTTTAACAGCATAGACCTTGAAGTTTTAACAGCATGGACCTTGAAGTTTTAACAGCATGGACATTGAAGTTTCCACAGCATGGACATTGAAGATTTAACAACATAGACATAGAAGTTTTAACAGCATGGACCTTGAAGTTTTAACAGCATGGTCCTTGAAGTTTTAACAGCATGGACATTGAAGTTTTAACAGCATATACCTTGCAGTTTTAACAGCATGGACCTTGAAGTTTTAACAGCGTGGACATTGAAGTTTTAACAGCATGGACCTTGAAGTTTTAACAACATGGACACTGAAGTTTTAACAGCATAGACCTTGAAGTTTTAACAGCATGGACCGTGAAGTTTTAACAGCATGGACATTGACGTTTTAACAGCATGGACCTTGCAGTTTTAACAGCATTGACTGTGAAGTTTTAACACCATAGACCTTGAAGTTTTAACAGCATGGACATTGAAGTTTTAACCGCATGGACCTTGAAGTTTTAACAACATGGACATTGACGTTTTATCAGCATGGACCTTGAAGTTTTAACAGCATGGACCTTGAAGTTTTAGCAGCATGGACCTTGAAGTTTTAACAGCATGGACCTTGAAGTTTTAACAGCATGGACATTGAAGTTTTAACAGCATGGTCCTTGAAGTTTTAACAGCATGGACTGTGAAGTTTTAACAGCATAGACCTTGAAGTTTTAACAGCATGGGCGTTGAAGTTTTAACAGCATGGGCATTGAAGTTTTAACAGCATGGACCTTGAAGTTTTAACAATATGGACCCTGAAATTTTAACAGCATAGACCTTGAAGTTTTAACAGCATTGACCGTGAAGGTTTAACAACATGGACATTGAAGTTTTAACAACATGGGCATCGAAGTTTTAACAACATGGGCATTGAAGTTTTACCAGCATGGGCATTGAAGTTTTAACAGCATGAACCTTGAAGTTTTACCAGCATGGATTGTGAAGTTTTAACAGCATGGACATTGAAGTTTTAACAGCATGGACATTGAAGTTTTAACAGCATTGGCATTGAAGTTTTAACAGCATAGACCTTGAAGTTTTAACAGTATGGACCGTGAAGGTTTAACAACATGGACATTGAAGTTTTAACATCATGGACATTGAAGTTTTAACAGCATGGGCATTGAAGTTTTAACAGCATAGACCTTGCAGTTTTAACAGCATTTACCTTGCCGTTTTAACAGCATGGACCTTGAAGTTTTAACAGCGTGGACATTGAAGTTTTAACAGCATAGACCTTGCAGTTTTAACAGCATGGACCTTGAAGTTTTAACAGCATGGACCTTGAAGTTTTAACAACATGGACACTGAAGTTTTAACAGCATAGACCTTGAAGTTTTAACAGCATGTACCGTGAAGGTTTAACAACATGGACATTGAAGTTTTAACAGCATGGACCTTGCAGTTTTAACAGCATGGACTGTGAAGTTTTAACAGCATAGACCTTGAAGTTTTAACAGCATGGACATTGAAGTTTTAACAGCATGGACCGTGAAGTTTTAACAACATGGACATTGACGTTTTATCAGCATGGACCTTGAAGTTTTAACAGCATGGACCTTGAAGTTTTAGCAGCATGGACCTTGAAGTTTTAACAGCATGGACCTTGAAGTTTTAACAGCATGGACATTGAAGTTTTAACAGCATGGTCCTTGAAGTTTTAACAGCATGGACTGTGAAGTTTTAACAGCATAGACCTTGAAGTTTTAACAGCATGGGCGTTGAAGTTTTAACAGCATGGGCATTGAAGTTTTAACAGCATGGACCTTGAAGTTTTAACAACATGGACACTGAAATTTTAACAGCATAGACCTTGAAGTTTTAACAGCATGGACCGTGAAGTTTTAACAACATGGACATTGAAGTTTTAACAGCATAGACCTTGAAGTTTTAACAGCATGGACCTTGAAGTTTTAACAGCATGGTCATTGAAGTTTTAACAGCATAGACCTTGCTGTTTTAACAGCATAGACCTTGAAGTTTTAACAGCATGGACCGTGAAGTTTTAACAACATGGACATTGAAGTTTTAACAGCATTGACCTTGAAGTTTTAACAACATGGACACTGAAGTTTTAACAGCATAGACCTTGAAGTTTTAACAGCATGGGCATTGAAGTTTTAACAGCATGGACCTTGAAGTTTTAACAGCATGGACCTTGAAGTTTTAACAACATGGACATTGAAGTTTTAACATCATGGATCTTGAAGTTTTAACAACATGGGCATTGAAGTTTTAACAGCATGGACATTGAAGTTTTAACAGCATGGACATTGAAGTTTTAAGAACATGGACACTGAATTTTTAACAGCATAGACCTTGAAGTTTTAACAGCATGGGCATTGAAGTTTTAACAGCATGGGCATTGAAGTTTTAACAGCGTGGACCTTGAAGTTTTAACAACATGGACACTAAAGTTTTAACAGCATAGACCTTGAAGTTTTAACAACATGGACCTTGAAGTTTTAATAGCATGGACCTTGAAGTTTTAACAACATGGGCATTGAAGTTTTAACAACATGGGCATTGAAATTCTAACAGCATGGCATTGTAGTTTTAACAGCATGGGCATTGAAGTTTTAACAGCATAGACCTTGAAGTTTGAACAGCATGGACCTTGAAGTTTTAACAGCATGGACATTGAAGTTTTAACAGCATGGACATTGAAGTTTTAAGAACATGGACACTGAATTTTTAACAGCATAGACCTTGAAGTTTTAACAGCATGGGCATTGAAGTTTTAACAGCATGGGCATTGAAGTTTTAACAGCGTGGACCTTGAAGTTTTAACAACATGGACACTAAAGTTTTAACAGCATAGACCTTGAAGTTTTAACAACATGGACCTTGAAGATTTAATAGCATGGACCTTGAAGTTTTGACAACATGGGCATTGAAGTTTTAACAACATGGGCATTGAAATTTTAACAGCATGGCATTGAAGTTTTAACAGCATGGGCATTGAAGTTTTAACAGCATAGACCTTGAAGTTTGAACAGCATGGACCTTGAAGTTTTAACAGCATGGACATTGAAATTTTAACAGCATGGACCTTGAAGTTTTAACAACATGGGCATTGAAGTTTTAACAGCATGGATATTGAAGTTTTAACAGCATGGGCCTTGAAGTTTTTAGAGCATGGGCATTGAAGTTTTAACAGCATGGACCGTAAAGTTTTAACAACATGGACATTGAAGTTTTTACAGCATAGACCTTGAAGTTTTAACAGCATGGACCTTGAAGTTTTAACAGCATGGACATTGAAGTTTCCACAGCATGGACATTGAAGATTTAACAACATAGACATAGAAGTTTTAACAGCATGGACCTTGAAGTTTTAACAGCATGGTCCTTGAAGTTTTAACAGCATGGACATTGAAGTTATAACAGCATATACCTTGCAGTTTTAACAGCATGGACCTTGAAGTTTTAACAGCGTGGACATTGAAGTTTTAACAGCATGGACCTTGAAGTTTTAACAACATGGACACTGAAGTTTTAACACCATAGACCTTGAAGTTTTAACAGCATGGACCGTGAAGGTTTAACAGCATGGACATTGAAGTTTTAACAGCATGGACCTTGCAGTTTTAACAGCATTGACTGTGAAGTTTTAACAGCATAGACCTTGAAGTTTTAACAGCATGGACATTGAAGTTTTAACCGCATGGACCTTGAAGTTTTAACAACATGGACATTGACGTTTTATCAGCATGGACCTTGAAGTTTTAACAGCATGGACCTTGAAGTTTTAGCAGCATGGACCTTGAAGTTTTAACAGCATGGACCTTGAAGTTTTAACAGCATGGACATTGAAGTTTTAACAGCATGGTCCTTGAAGTTTTAACAGCATGGACTGTGAAGTTTTAACAGCATAGACCTTGAAGTTTTAACAGCATGGGCGTTGAAGTTTTAACAGCATGGGCATTGAAGTTTTAACAGCATGGACCTTGAAGTTTTAACAATATGGACACTGAAATTTTAACAGCATAGACCTTGAAGTTTTAACAGCATGGACCGTGAAGGTTTAACAACATGGACATTGAAGTTTTAACAACATGGGCATTGAAGTTTTAACAACATGGGCATTGAAGTTTTACCAGCATGGGCATTGAAGTTTTAACAGCATGAACCTTGAAGTTTTACCAGCATGGATTGTGAAGTTTTAACAGCATGGACATTGAAGTTTTAACAGCATGGACATTGAAGTTTTAACAACATGGGCATTGAAGTTTTAACAGCATGGACATTGAAATTTTAACAGCATGGGCATTGAAGTTTTAACAGCATAGACCTTGAAGTTTTAACAGTATGGACCGTGAAGGTTTAACAACATGGACATTGAAGTTTTAACATCATGGACCTTGAAGTTTTAACAGAATGGGCATTGAAGTTTTAACAGCATGGGCATTGAAGTTTTTACAGCATGGACCTTGAAGTTTTAACAACATGGACACTGAAGTTTTAACAGCATGGACCTTGAAGTTTTAACAGCATGGACCGTGAAGTTTTAACAACATGGGCATTGAAGTTTTAACAGCATGGACATTGAAGTTTTAACAGCATGGACCTTGAAGTTTTAACAGCATGGACATTGAAGTTTTAACAGCATGGACCTTGAAGTTTTAACAGCATGGACATTGAAGTTTTAACAGCATATACCTTGCAGTTTTAACAGCATGGACCTTGAAGTTTTAACAGCGTGGACATTGAAGTTTTAACAGCATAGACCTTGCAGTTTTAACAGCATGGACCTTGACGTTTTAACAGCATGGACCTTGAAGTTTTAACAACATGGACACTGAAGTTTTAACAGCATAGACCTTGAAGTTTTAACAGCATGGACCGTGAAGTTTTAACAACATGGACATTGAAGTTTTAACAGCATGGACCTTGCAGTTTTAACAGCATGGACTGTGAAGTTTTAACAGCATAGACCTTGAAGTTTTAACAGCATGGACATTGAAGTTTTAACAGCATGGACCTTGAAGTTTTAACAACATGGACATTGACGTTTTATCAGCATGGACCTTGAAGTTTTAACAGCATGGACCTTCAAGTTTTAGCAGCATGGACCTTGAAGTTTTAACAGCATGGACCTTGAAGTTTTAACAGCATGGACATTGAAGTTTTAACAGCATGGTCCTTGAAGTTTTAACAGCATGGACTGTGAAGTTTTAACAGCATAGACCTTGAAGTTTTAACAGCATGGGCATTGAAGTTTTAACAGCATGGACCTTGAAGTTTTAACAACATGGACACTGAACTTTTAACAGCATAGACCTTGAAGTTTTAACGGCATGGACCGTGAAGTTTTAACAACATGGACATTGAAGTTTTAACAACATGGGCATTGAAGTTTTAACAACATGGGCATTGAAGTTTTACCAGCATGGGCATTGAAGTTTTAACAGCATGAACCTTGAAGTTTTACCAGCATGGATTGTGAAGTTTTAACAGCATGGACATTGAAGTTTTAACAGCATGGACATTGAAGTTTTAACAACATGGGCATTGAAGTTTTAACAGCATGGACATTGAAATTTTAACAGCATGGGCATTGAAGTTTTAACAGCATAGACCTTGAAGTTTTAACAGTATGGACCGTGAAGTTTTAACAACATGGACATTGAAGTTTTAACAGCATGGACATTGAAGTTTTAACAGCATGGACCTTGAAGTTTTAACAGCATGGACATTGAGGTTTTAACAGCATGGACCTTGAAGTTTTAACAGCATGGACCGTGAAGTTTTAACAGCATGGACATTGAAGTTTTAACAGCATGGACCTTGAAGTTTTAACAACATGGGCATTGAAGTTTTAACAGCATGGGCATTGAAGTTTTAACAGCATGGGCATTGAAGTTTTAACAACATGGACATTGAAGTTTTAACAGCATGGACCTTGAAGGTTTTAACAGCATGGACCTTGAAGTTTTAACAGCATGGACATTGAAGTTTTAACAACATGGACCTTGATGTTTTAACAGCATGGACCTTGTGCATGAAGCGTTGGTAATAAAGATAAAAGCAAAACTTATCTTAGCCGATGCTTTAATTTAATGAAACACACACTGACACACACACCGACACACACACACACCGACACACACACACACACACACACACACACACACACACACACATATATATATATATATATATATATATATATATATATATATATATATATATATATATATATATATGCTCCTGAAAAATTATTTCGGTTGACCTCTCTGTGGGGAAAGTGTGAGTTTGTAAACAGTGTCTAACACTGATACTAATGCAATACTCTTCGATGAAACAAATCAAGTTCTCTCAGTCACTGGCGTGTTTAGCTAAAAATAAATACGCTTAAATTCAACGGCTTAGAGGTATACTCTCCGATTGACGCCAATTCAACCGGGTTTCAATCCTAGCTCGAGGGAACCCGACGTCTAGCCACATTGATGAGCTTTGATACATCGAAATAGTCTACATATATATATATATAAGAAACTCCCAAAAGAGTGTGGTTAAAATTGACCACAGGAAAAATGATTGCTCAATGCCTTAATAAATGGCAGAGCTTTAAAATTTTAGACAGAGAGATAGATATAGATATACCATTAATATGCATATGGCAGACACAGTAACAGAATGACGAAATAAAAAATTAATGATACGTTTCATTCTGATAATGAATTAGTTTGCAAGTACAATTTCCATATATGTATGTATATATATATATATATATATATATATATATATATATATATATATATGTAAAAACAACTAGAACTTGTAAATTAAAGAAAATATAATGTTTTTTTATGAAAGTATTTATTTATATTTATATATATATATAATTTGATATTTCAGATCTACCTCAATCTTTCATCAGAAATAAATAATGAGTTATTTCTTTTTATTCTTTTTAGTTGTTTGTTCTATATATACATATTAAGAAAGTATACGTCGCTTCTCATTATGGTATATATATATATATATATATATATATATATATATATATATATATATATATATATATATATATATGTGTGTGTGTGTATGTGTGTGTGTGTGTAATTTGGCAGCAACTTTTCTTTTAAACAAGTTGTATTGAATGTTAAAGACAACATAGTCTTGCATATTTTCTTTTGAATTTTCTCATATTCTCTAATGAGACGTTTTATTTGAAAATGATTTCGAAATATGTATTGTCCGTACGATGACCTAGCGCTTTCGAACATCATTGTTCATCTTCAGGGTCAATATTTTTAGTCAAACTTTTTTTAACAAACATTTGCCAATTATCTTGTAGCGTAATCATGTTGCTACTTTTTTACAAACTAAATAAACGTTTATATATATATATATATATATATATATATATATATATATATATATATATATATATATATATATATATATATGGCGGATGCCTGTGTTTATGTGACAAAGATAGTTTTCGTCTAGAAAAGCATGTCGACCAGTAAGTTACGTAAGGACAATTTCTTTTAAGGCGTGCAAATTTTTGCAACTCATGTTCTTAATGTTAAAATACAGAACATAAAACAGAATCGATTACTAATATCTTCACTAATTAACGATTTTGGAACAGAACAAATTTAAATTTTAGTTAACGTCAATAAAATCTGTTTTTATGCAACGCATTTAAAAGAAATGCGATATCTGGTAAGAAATACAATAGATTTATGAAAAACTGATGCGCGGAATAGTGGCTTCGAAACATAGAAGAGAATCTATCTATATCTGTTCATATCTATCTCAGTCTGTTTATATCTATCTATCTATCTATCTATCTATCTATCTCTGTTCATATCTATCTATCTCAGTCTGTTCATATCTATCTCTCTGTCTATCTATCTATTTATGTTCATATCTATCTCAATCTGTTCATATCTATCTTTCTATCTATCTCTGTTCATATCTATCTCAGTCTGTTCATATCTATCTATCTATCTATCTATCTATCTATCTATCACACTCACTTCCGATATCTATCTATCTATCTATCTATCTATCTATCTATCTATCTATCACACTCACTTCCGATATCTATCTATCTATCTATCTATCTATATATCTATCTATCTATCTGTTCAATTCTATTCTATCTATCTATGTGTGTATGTGTGTGTGAGTGTGCGCCCGTTTCTGTATGTCAGTGTGTTTTATATTTGGTATTTGCTATATTATCAGATAACGAGTGATCCATATCTGAGATTGTGTGTTTCTAGGTGTTGTGGATTCCGGGATGAAATCCGATATCAATAAATAACGAACGCCAGGAATAGACAAGGAAAATAAATGTATTAACGTAATAATACAAACTGGTAATACGGGTTAGTAGATCCAGGAATGCGGGTTAGTAGCAATAATATATATACAGTCTTGGTATGAAGTATCGCGGTATGACTCCTTACTGAATCTAGGTGCTGTGACGGTGATTCTTGTGTTAGCCTCCTCTAATACTACTCTGATACAGACTTCTCAACTGTCTTAACGTACTCCCGGGTATTCACTGGTGGTAGTATATGTGTGCCTCAGTTGAGTCCATTTGTGTGAAAAGGAGAGACCCCTTAACACCCCCTCCTTGAATCCCTTTTATGGGGAGTTAATATATTTTCCTTTTTCTTATAGTCGACAATTAGAGGCACTGTAAATTTTGTCTTCATGCTAGTCCTTCCAATTTCTGTCTTCTTGTGGTCTTTGAATCTCAAAAACTTCAAAGATCTCCTCCATCGACTCGTCATTTTCTGCGGTGACGAGCTTGGCTCTTCAACCAGTCTATTTTGTATTTGGTCAATATGTTTTCTGTTGGTAAATTTTTCGCCTTTTGTGTAGATCACGTTTTCTAGTCTGTTAATTATTGTATTTGGTTCCTCATAAGCCATATTGTTACTGAAATAGACCCATTCTTGTTTGAATGATCTCCCGAGCACTGTAGATGTATATCGGTTTTTATTTTTTTTTTCCTTCGTCCTTTGAATAAATTCATCCTTTTTCTCTTCTTTTCTTATCTCTCGCAAGGTCACCGGTAGTTCCTTTACTGCCTTGTATAACTCTTTACTGTTTTCATCTGTGGTAACAAATGACTCGTTTCGCTTCTTTTTACATACTGGTTGAACTTTTTTTTTTCAATTCACTTCTAGCTGCACCCTTAAAAAACGAGCTGATAGGTGAATCCCATACGTCGAACTTTTTCATCCAGTCTGTACCCACTAGATTTTCTGTTTCTTTCATTGCGTATATCTTGAGTATTTTGTTTTCCCGTGAAATTTAACATTTACGATTATTTCTCCTTCGAATTTAATACGCTTTCCTGTCACCGACTTAGCAATTTTTTGTGTATGTAACATGGTTGGTCTGTTAAGCTTTTTCCATGTCTGTAGGTTAATTATCGTTAGATCGGAACCCGAGTCTTTTTGCAATTTTATCTTTTTCTTTAAGATTTCAAGTTCCACATATTTCCTTATGTTGGTATTGTCTTCGTCATGCATCCTAGTAGCTCTTATCCTATTAGTAGCTTTTCTGTTCCTACATTGGGATGCCTTGTGTCCCATTTTTCCACACACAAGACAGTTTTTATATTTAAAACGGCAACCCTTATTCCAGTGTAGTCCTCCACACCGATAACATGCAGATGGAGGAGGGGGGCTTATATTTGCTTCGATTTTCGTCATAATTTGCCCTATATGTTGTACTTTTTCCCTTATTATAGAATTTTTGTTTTCTTTCCGGGGAGGGTGAAGAACGTAAACTTTTGTTTAACTTACGTATATGTGATACTCCTGACTCCTCAATGTTCTTCGATTCTTTCTTTATACTCAGGCATTTTGGCAATCTTCTGATAATTGTTGTAGTGTTAGTCCAGGTTCATTTTGTAGTTTTGAAAGCATTCTTTTGCGCATTTCACTATCTTTTGCTGAAACTAACCCTTGAACAAAGATGAGACACTTGAAATTGTCCGGTGTTAATTCTGGCAACTATAAGTCGTCGTAATGTTTATTCACGATTGCAGCAAACGTGGAATAGTCCTCGTTTTCGCCCTTTACCAGGTTAATACATTTCCACCTCTTGTGAAAGAGTGACGTTTTTGGACTGAACAGCTCTGTAACTGCTTCGTCAAACGTTAATTCGTTCGTCTTTTTTGGCAAAATGTAATCCACAAATTTTGTGTATTCTTCAGTTCCTAATTTTCTGAGCAACAGACGTAGCTTCTTTGTTTCTGTCCAGTTTTGACAATCGATGTTAAAGATGTCTTCGTGGCGTCTAAAATAATCCCCGAAATTTTTATCCTCTTCTAGAGAGTATTTGAAAGTTTCTATCGTATTCCACACTGCGTTTTGGGAAAAAGTCGCCTCTTTTTCGATATTTTGTTGTTTGTTACCCGCTACTTTTAATATTAGTTCCTGGAGTTGCATTTGTCTTTTTACATTTTGCCTTTGTATTTCTTGATTTTCCTTCTGCGTTTGTAGTAATTGCTTTTGCCACTTTTCTTCAATCCTTTCTTGGAATTGTAACTGCTGTTTGTTTTGTCTTTCTTGGAGTTGTAATTGCTGTTCATTTTGGTATTTTACAAATTCTACTAACATACTTTTAAAATCCTCCATGATAAGAGTCTTACGAAAAAACTCGATTTTCCGTCTTTTAATCCTCGTCTTTTAAATCGCCAAGTTGATGTGGATACTGGTAAAAACGGCATTTTTCTTTCTTTTTGTGTGAGTTCGAATACCTCGTCGCCAATTTGTTGTCGACGAGAGGGAGACTTTTGTTTCTATTTCCTTCCCGTGTAAGTTCGAATTCCTCGTCGCCAATTTGTTGTGGATTCCGGGATGAAATCCGATATCAATAAATAACGAACGCCAGGAATAGATAAGGAAAATAAATGTATTAACGTAATAATACAAACTGGTAATACGGATTAGTAGATCCAGGAATGCGGTTAAGTAGCAATAATATATATAGTCTTGGTATTGAAGTATCGCGGTATGACTCCTTACTGAGTCTAGGTGCTGTGACGGTGACTCTTGTGTTACCCTCCTCTGATACTACTCTGATACAGACTTCTCGACTGTCTTAACGTACTCCCGGGTATTCACTGGTGGTAATATATGTATACCTCGGTTGAGTCCATTTGTGTGAAAAGGGGAGACCCCTTAACACTAGGTATAAACTTTGTGGACATAGAAATCAACACTAGATGGCGAGCGGCAGTTCCATACCATTTCCAGATTCAGATTACGTAAGACTGTGGTGCGATGAAAAAGGCAACACCCAAAACACCAAAGAAACACAATGCCCCCCACACACACACACACAGCACCTTATCAAACGCAAAAAAGTCTTTGATAATGGATTATAAAAGCCTGAAGCATTCGAAAGACATTTGAAAATTTATGTTCAAATGCTCCGCGAATTACTGAAATATATATATATATATATATATATATATATATATATATATATATAATCAAGAAAAAGACCGTAAAGACTCATTTCGGTTATAATTTATTTTGTTAATATCTATATATTCATCTTTTCAGACCGAAATATTTTAATAAATTTACAGAAACATTTCGGCCCGAAGAGATGGCTATATAGATATTAACAAAATAAATTATAAGTAGCAACGTGATTTCCCACCTGATGAAACGTTAAAAGTTTTTAACGTTGAAACAAAATGTACAGTTTTGTATTGGGTATATACATGTTCTAATGTAACAGTGCATAATAAATAAATATGCGTTGAAATCTTACTCTTTGTTCGTTTACATTTGTATATGTATATATATATATATATATATATATATATATATATACTTTTAAGGTGTGCTATATTTATGGGGTAAAGTGCTTAATATAAGAGATAGAGCGTATGTAGATATAAAAATGAACATTGAACTCAACATTCAGAGGCGACAGACTGTTTCATGCTAGATGTCAATAAATTCCGTTTTTATGAAACGCATTTAAAATAAATGCGTTATCTGGTAGGAAATTCAATAGATTTATCAAAAACTGATATCGGATTAGTGGCTGCGAAACATAGAATCTATCTATCTATCTATCTATCTATCTATCTATCTATTCAACTTTATTCTATTCTCTCTATGTATGTGTGTATGTCTGTATGAGTGTGAGCACGTTTGTGTATATCAGTGCGTGTTCTGTTTCGTATTTACTATATTATTGGATGATGAGTGATCCATATCGGAGATTGTGTGTTTCTAGGTATCAAATGGACATAGAAATCAACACTAGATAGCAACCGGCAGTTCCATACCATTTTCACATTGCGTAAGACTGTGGTGCAATGAAGACGCAACACCCAGCTCACCAAAGAAACAAATACACACACAGACACATATATATATATATATATATATATATATATATATATATATATATATAGATAGATAGATAGATAGATAGATAATGATAGTCAAAACCCAATGAGCCGGACAAACCTACCAAGGTTTCGCTTAGGCAGATCGTCAGGGTCCGCTGGCTAAAGAGGCAAAAGAAAACGGCGTATATATAGGCGACAACCAAGACAACACCACGCCTCTTTAGCGAGCTGACCCTGACGATCTGCGTAAGTGAAACCTTGGTAGGTTTGTCTAGCTCATTAGGTTTTGACTAGGTCTGCTCTACGTTTGTATTGAGATCTTTAGTTAGTTAGTTGTTTACTCGTATCGGGGTTTTTTCTTTGGGCCTTGAACCTATATCTGTGCGATTATTTTCGACAGACTTTCATGTTCCTGGCTCTTTCTTTTTTAAAACCTTTTTATTTCCCTTCGTGATTGATTTGGCTATTGTTAAATCAAGAATTCGAAGCTTTTTCGACAAGAGTATATTCACCTATATTTATATATAATGATAGATAGATAGATAGATAGATAGATAGATAGATAGATAAATAGATAGATAGATAGACATTGGGTCGTGTTTGTATGATGAATCCGGGATTTCAATATACTAATGCATATATTAACTGCCATGCCTAATATTTTACTCTTTTTCAGCGTGGTCTATTATTATTTAATCCATTTAGTGTTTAATTATCTATCTATATGTTTATATATATATATATATATATATATATATATATATATATATATATATATATATATATATATATATATATATATATACTAAATAATATATATAATGAAATTGTATAAATCAAAAATTAAATAATATTTATGCTTGTATACGCGTGTATGTGTGTATGGACTAGGGTGGGTCAAAATTTTAAATTGTAAATTTCCAGATTGTAAAAAGATCTTTGATCAAGAAAAAAATAAATGTTTCCTGCGACTGCCAGTCAATTTTTTGACAAGTATTTAATTAATCTGAAGCACCAAATATAACAGCAATAATGGTTTGCATATTTTCCTTCAGAAAATTGCCATTCACGTTCAAATTTAGGAATTTTAGTTGAAACAAATTTAAAATATAGTCATGATATTGTAACCTATACGGAAAGTTGTGGCTTTTATTACATAATAAATCTCTTCTGACTTTAATTTTGACAGAGATATTAAAGAATATTCGGCCATTTTTAAGTGGATCTTCTTGTCATTCTAAAATAGCAGAGTTTAATCTCGAGCTGTAATTAAAAGAGATGATATTAAATTCTAACATCCATTAGAAACTTTGACACTGACAGGACATTTTGAAAGCAAGAGGGACAGAGGAAAGCGGCACATGAGCTACGTAACAAGCTTTTATGATTGGTTAGCAGAACAGGAATTAGGAGAGATAGCGAAAAGAGAATATTTACTCAGAGCTACAAAAGACAGGAAATTGTGGTGAGCCATGATCACCCACGCCAAGAAGGAACAATGCACATGAAAGAAGATAAGTGAATAGAAAATGAATTCAGTAAATAGACAAAAATAGAAAGGTCAGACAAGGATGTGACTTCTCACCAGAAACCAATTCAACCTATACAGAGAGGCGAGCCGCCTGAAAGAACTAGAAGTCCTACCAGGATTTATTATTGACGGACACAGTTTTAAGAACATTGTACGAATTCTTAGAGAAAACAGTAAAAGAAAGTAAGAAGAAAGGACTAATCATCAACTGTGAGAATGCAGAACGTATGGTTATCAGCAAGAAAGAACTATGAATTGGTGATACCAAATTCAAGAAAGTTCGAATCATTAAATATCTGGGAAGTGTCTTAACAGAGAACTGAAAGTGTTACTTCAAAATCCGTAAATTCCATTGGGATAGCGAAGGATACCTTCCAAAAGTTAATCAGAGTCTTCAAGAAACCGGACAATTCGTTAGAACCAAAGAAAGGAATGCTAAACTCTTATGTAATCCTAGTCGTATATATCAGTGAATGCTGGACAATTTCCTCACAGATGAGGAAGAGACTTCAGGTAGCATGGATGTGTGTTTGCCACTGAACAAAATCTTTTGATGTATTTCCACCGTTGCAGTCATTAACAAGAACCAATTTGGTGTCTGTATGGTAATTAAATTCCTTTCTCGACATCTTCATATTCGTTAGGAAGCGGGAATTTTGAAATAGGCTAAGCTGCTGTCATGCGTAATGGTTACTGGGAACATGGCGTAAAGGTTACTGGGGAGATGGCGTAACGGTTACTGGGAAAATGGCGTAATGGTTACCGGGAACATGGCGTAACGGTTACCGGGAACATGGCGTAACGGTTACTGGGGAGATGGCGTAACGGTTACTGGGAAAATGGCGTAATGGTTACCGGGAACATGGCGTAACGGTTACCGGGAACATGGCGTAACGGTTACTGGGAACATGGCGTAACGGTTACTGGGAACATGGTGTAACGATTACTGGGAACATGGCGTAACTGTTACTAGGAACATGGCGTAACTGTTACTAGGAACATGGCGTAATGGTTACTGGGAACATGGCGTAAAGGTTACTGGGAACATGGTGTAACGGTTACTGGGGACATTGCGTAACGGTTACTGGGAACATGGCGCAACGATTACTGGGAACATGGCGTAACGGTTACTAGGGACATGGCGTAACGGTTACTGGGAACATGGCGTAACTGTTACTAGGAACATGGCGTAACTGTTACTAGTAACATGGCGTAATGGTTACTGGGAACATGACGTAAAGGTTACTGGGAACATGGTGTAACGGTTACTGGGGACATGGCGTAACGGTTACTGGGAACATGGCGCAACGATTACTGGGAACATGGCGTAACGGTTACTGGGGACATGGCGTAACGATTACTGGGAACATGGCGTAACTGTTACTAGGAACATGGCGTAACTGTTACTAGGAACATGGCGTAATGGTTACTGGGAACATGGCGTAAAGGTTACTGGGAACATGGTGTAACGGTTACTGGGGACATGGCGTAACGGTTACTGGGTACATGGCGCAACGATTACTGGGAACATGGCGTAACGGTTACTGGGGACATGGCGTAACGGTTACTGGGAACATGGCGCAACGGTTACTGGGAACATGGTGTAACGATTACTGGGAACATGGCGTAACTGTTACTAGGAACATGGCGTAACTGTTACTAGGAACATGGCTTAATGGTTACTGGGAACATGGCGTAAAGGTTACTGGGAACATGGTGTAACGGTTAATGGTATTAATAGATGCTTCACTTTTTGAAAGGATTCTAGTCGAACAAATCGTGTAAGAATTTTCCAGATTCACAGAGGAAAATGATTGACATGCAAATAATTTTTTTTCAGAATCACTGATTAGCTTCTACTGCCACTTGCAAATTCCCTTGCTATGAAATGTAATCTCCAGTTTCTAAAATATGTTTAACTTTATATTTAATACAAGGTGAAATAATCATAATTGCTACACATAAGCAAATCTTGAATTAGTTTTATCTTTTTCGTAAGACATGTTCATTGAGGCGGACCACCTTCATTCTCTTGTATTCCATCAGTAAAGAGTAAGTTCCATTTGAATAGCTTCTTCCTAAGAAATGTTGCTTTGTGGAACACAATCCCAGGAGGATGCTTCCCCGACCTCTAAAATATTAACAGCTTCATTTCTAGAGTTGACCGGTATATTTCCCATATATCTATATAAACTGCAACCTTTATTCTTACTGATCACAGAACAACCCACTTCACTAAACCTCTACATTCTAATTACTGCCTGTCGATACTGGCTTCCTTATATGAGAACGTGTCAACCTGTCTGTTTTTATTTATTTATTTATTCAGGGTTATATATAAGATACACTACAATACATTGGCATTTTTTTTTAAATTATTTATAAAATTTATTGGGATTTTCTTAAAGGTGCTTCAAATATGATTAAGTCATATTTTATATATTTATATTTTTATTTATAAAATATAAAATACTATATTTATTATATTTATTAGTATACTAGATACGGTATTGTTAAAATTAAAATTTTGGAATTTAATTACGCATTTTCTTACTTTCTTATTTTTGATCAAATAATAGACAAATAATTATGATATTTTTTAATGTGGCCATTATGCGTTTTAGAGGGTGAACGTTAGTGAAAATAACAAAAAATAAAAAAATAAAACGATGCTGAGAATCCCATGGATTAAAAATGTGTGTAACGAGGAAGTTTTAAGGAAAATGGAAACCAAAAGCCCATTTATACATAGAATCAGAAAGAATGCAATTAAAATTTCAGGGACACAATGAAGAAAGAGGTCTTGGGAATATTGGTAGGAAATATCGAAGGTGAGATGGATAGAGAAAAGCGGTGATAAAGTACGTAATGAGCTTGTGTAATTGATTAGTAGAACAGAGATTCGGTGAGACAAACTTGGTAAGAGCTAAACAGGAAGTTGTGGAGAGCCGTGACCGCCCACGCCCTGAAGGTACATAGCACATAGAAGAAGAACAACAACAAGAATAAGAAGCAGTAAGAATAATATAAATATTTTAAAATGATTTTACCTCAAGCAAGGCAACAAAGCCACTAAGGCACAAGCTACCAAGTGTGAAAGAATATAATAAAAAAACATTAATGAACGAGAAGAGTAAAAGAATAAGAATTCAAATCTCCAAGTTTTAGCGTTAGTTAAAAGAATCCAGTAACTTGAACCATAGTTGTGAGTTCAATACCTGGACAGAGCAGAGGTGAATAAAAACTTGGAGATATTAAAGGGAATTAAATGAAACTGAGACATCCAGAAAAGGCATGGCACGTGGAACTAAAACAAACTACCCCAGTTGACTAAAAAGGTTCGGTTAGAAATTCCAGCATATCACCTGAAGACGGCCGGAGCGTACAACTGTCGATACGTCGTGAATATGGCAATAAAGATGAGGACAACCGACCGAATAATATATATATATATATATATATATATATATATATATATATATATATATATATATATATATATATATATATATATATATATAAGATAAAAAAGAAAGAACAGTCAGATTTATAATCCACAGTTCTTTAGCATTTATTTTTAAAACCAATGCTCGACACACAGTAGATCATAATATTATAATATTATTATTTAAAAATATGTATTCATCACGATACAGAAATTATCATGTTTCGGAACTAAAAAAACTAAGCTTTAAATTAAACTTGAATAATTTTTAAAAAAATGATTTACTTTCTTTAAGCTAAACAGTATTATATAGTTTACGTTGGAGGAGGAAGGGGATTACAAAATTTAAAAGGGTGTTGGCTTTTTTGACGAATCAAGTTACAAGTCTAATTTAAGATGGCAAAGTGTAAATATAGATTAAGGGTTAAGTGTGGGCTTGTAATTTCTGCCTGTCGACACTGACTTCCTTATATGAGAACGTGTCAACCTGACTGTTTTTTTTTTATTTAGGGGTATATATAATATACACTACAATAAAATGGCATTTTTATTTATTTTTTATTTATTTTTTTTATTTTTTATAAAATTCATTGAGATTTTCTTAAAATGGCCTCAAATATGATTACGTCATATTTTATATATTTATATTTTTATTTATAAAATCTAAAATACTATTTTTGTTATATTTATTAGTATACTAGATACGGTATTGTTAAAATTAAATTTTTAAATTTTGGAATTTAATTACGCATTTTCATACTTTCTTATTTGTGATCAAATAACAGACAAATAATTATGATTTTTTAAAATTAATTATGTTTTAAAGTAAACATAATGCAGTGTCTACAAAAAACAGTTATTTCTTTTCTTTGATTTAATAAATATTTATTTTTCAGAAACTTAATAAAATATAACTTTTCATGTAGGCACAAAGGGCGTGGATCATTAAAGATCTACAAGTTCTTGTTTTTCGTTTTGTTTTTTTAATAATTTCCATTTTACTGTTGGTGTTTTATTTGTTTCTTGTAGAATACTAAAAATATTTGGATAGGGATGATTGGTTACGATACTCATTATTTTAAAAGAAAGCAGATGTTGGCTCCACCTTAATTTAAAATTATTTTTAGTGCTACCAATATAATTTTTTTTTTAATATTTGGATTCTCAATAGATGAGATAGTACATTAATAAACTATAGATTCTGTTATTATTCAATGGACAATTTATGGGATTCCTACAGTACATAATTTTTCTTTACTATTATTTATTCTTATTTCTGGATCACTATATTTTTTTAATTCTGTTTAAGTATTTATTAAAATTTTATTATTGTGTTTTGTTTATATTTTTTTCTAAATTATCAGTACAACTATAAATTAATTTTAGCGTATTTGTATTAACAATTTTGCTAAGCGGATTATTTCTATGAAATTCTTTTTCAATTAAAGCAAGACATTTATATTCTAACTTACTACTAACCATTTGTTTGAATGGGGGGGTGTACCAAATAATTTTTCTATTTCTTCTGTGGTTATTTTTATTATTATTTTAATATTTAATGTTAGGGCATTTATAGCCACTATTCTTTAAAGCTTTATTATAGAAATTACTGTGTTCATAGAATATTCTTTCATTGGCAGAATTTATACTTATTCATTTTTCTATGGATGAAGGTACGTGCTTTATTATAGATGGGGATGATTTGACTTTGGCTGTATATATAAAGGATTGGTATTAGGTTTTTTAAAAGGTTAGTATATATATTTTTTTATTTATACATATAAATTTATATATAGCTGCACCGAGGAGCTGTAATACATCGAAACAGTACTGTCTGCGAATGACATAATTTAGCTCTTGAAAATATATTTCGATTGAGCACTGTTGAATGACAACAACAGCCACCTGCGCTAATGCAAAGCTCTTCAATAAAATGAATCGAGCCCTATGGCTGATTGGCATTTGTTTACATTCGTAAAACAATAAGCTCGAATTAGCAAGTTCATTATGTTCAATTCAGATAGCTCAGCGGTAGAATCTCTGACTAATACCAAATCGGCTGGGTTTCAATCCTACGTTGAGGTATTCGGATGTCTAATAGAATTAGAATTATAGAATGCCGTTGTCATTTCTCTTATTTGTATATATATAAGTTGCCCTAAATAAGAGGCTACCGCTTCCTCATTCTCAATCATGCCGACCGAATTCAACAAGAACTGATTCAATATGCCGCTGATATGAAGACATTGCCTTTTTCTCCTTAAGATCTGAATTATTTCAGTAGCTACAATTTCATTAAAACTAATTAATAAATAAAGTATTTTCGTGATCGATTATGCGTCTCTTATGAGAATGATAAGGAACCCACAGCTTCCAAGCAGGAAATAATGTCCCAGAGTTCTCTTGATCAGAGTAGCGCTGTTCTAACGCCACTATTCCTCTCTCTCTCTCTCTAAAATTGCTTGCCATAATTAGCATCGTATCCCCTCGCCATCGATAACAGGCAATGCTTCATCCCTAAGACACCTCTTGGAATTTAATCTTATACTGTACAAAAAGAGGCGGATCGTTTATTCCCATGATGGGTTTTTTTGGGGGGGATCGTAAGTTTTAATGTTTAACCCATTCCCACGGCATAGACGTGTATATACGTTTTTTTTTTACCAAAAGTGTCTTTTCAGGCACAAACGAATAAACACGTTCAAAACCAGCTACAGACGTGTTTACACGTCGACCTTGATTTTTGTATGCCTTTCCGAACTTGAAACGAGTCCAATTGTCAGCTCATAAGCCTGGTAGAGATGTTAGCCACCGCTCGAGTAATTCAAGGTGCCTCAGTTTCTGACTTACTATATTAAAAAACAAATGAAATGATTTGTCTCAAAATGAAACGTTTTTCCCAAAATAATTACCGGGGAAGTGGTTAATTCTTGTATACATTGCTTTTTTCTCTCTTTACTCGAAATCTGTGACCTGAATGCTGATGTGGTTACAAGTTTCAAGAGAAAATGGTTTTATTTGAATAACTAAACAAGTTAATTATTAAAAAAATCTCAACAAAAAAGTCCAAGTTGGAAACAAACCTATTTATCAAAGTATGACTCTAACCCCTCCCGCCCCAGCTATGGGAAAATAGTAGAGTAGACTGGGTTCTATAACGTTGGGTGGCAACTGATCTAGGAGAAGTGAAAAACGGAGTTCAAAAAACTGTATGTAACTTGGTTTGGTTTGGTTTGGTTTGCTTTGTTTTACGGCATATCAACTTAATATACGTCTTTACTAAAAGTGTTTTTTTCCGGCACAGACGATTAAACACGTCCAAAACATAACTTTAAAAAAAAACGTGTTTATACATCGATATTGATTTTTGTATGCCCTTTTAAACTGGAAACGAGTCCAATTGTCAACTCATACGTCTAGCAGAGATGTTAGCCACCCCTCGGGTACTTCAAGGTGCCTCACTTTCTTACTTACTATATTAAAAAACAAATGAAATGATTCGTCTCAAAATGAAACGTTTTTTCCAAATAATTAGCTGGGAAGGGGTTAATAAAAGAACATGAATGTTTTATCATAGTTTTAAAAAATGCTCTTGAACCATCACTTATAAGCTGCGACAAAATGACAATTACCTTTTTCAGATGATCAAAATTCTTTTGTTCTTCATCACCCACAATTACACAATTATCAGGTCGATCTTGGCCAATATGTGACAATAAGATATATTTGTTTTTGAAAAAGCCAACTTTGCTGCGCCTAGAGTAGTGTGTGGGGCAAGCGCCAGTTTTCTAGAAATTACAAGAATATAAAATCGTCACGTTTGCGTAAATGAAGAACGCATTTATTTAATGCCTATGGGAATCGTCCAGAAAATGAAAAGAAAAAAAATCATATTTAGCACTGAATTGTAAACGAATCAAAGTCGATATTCAATAACTAAACATCTGTTTGTTTGTTTTCACATCAAAGAATTACACTTATGGGTGTATTATCAACAATTACGAAAAAGTCGCTGGATTTGTTTTCTCTTTATAACCCTGGGAAAATTATTATCTGTTCATTGAAAGAGATTTTCAGATTAATTCGTCGGACGAACGACAGATCGTTAAATCTTTCAATTTTAAAAGAAAACTCGGGCATGAGATTGATTGAGATCAATACACATCAACAAGCCGAACGATTCGAATTTCAAAATAGTTTCGGTTCACGTTAGAATGTCACAAATCCAAGAGAGGAATATTAGAGATAGAGAATCGTATGGCATTATTCGTCCAAGTGCGGAAATTTTGAAAATCAGAATGCAACATCCGGGGTCTTAACAAGTGATTGAACACTGGACCCTACTACTTGCGGTAGATACGCAACTATCTAGTTAATCTATCTGCTCTTGATACAGGTGCTCATGATACTACTAGAATTACTATATAAATCCTTTTTTATGATCACGATTCACTTATGTGGTGCAGTTCAATTTATATTGTAATGAATCATTCATACAAAAAGTAGAATAGTAAAGTTAATGATATAAAATGGGGAAATCCCTTCGTAAACAAAATTTTAAAGGTGCAAATCATTCAATGAATGTGATGATCCTTGTTTTAAAAAATTATAAGCTGTATAAGGTCTTTCTTTAATACTCAAGTACTTTCAACTGTACATTCAGTCATCTTCACGCATGGAAATCAATTTGTTTTTGGTAAAATTCAGGTAGCATCCGAGACGAAAAATTTATATATATGCAGAAATATAGTTATAGAGGGTGCTATATTTATGGGATAAAGTGATCAATATCAGAGATAGAGCGTATGTAAATATAAATATAAAAGTGAAGATTGAAGTCAACAGTCAGAGGCGACAGGCTGTTTCATGCTAGACGCAATCGTCAGGCGGCCTGACAATTGCGTCTAGCATGAAACAGCCTGTCACCTCTGAGTGTTGACTTCAATCTTCACTTTTATATATATATATATATATATATATATATATATATATATATATATAGGATATAACTATAAGTAAAGTACAGACTCATAGAATATTACCCCATGTACAGACTCGTAGAATATGAATCCAAAACACCAAAACTTTACAATTTTCCTAAAGCCCACAAAATTGGTATCCCAAAGCGCAATATTATCTCAAGAATAGACAGCGCCCCC
This sequence comes from Acanthosepion esculentum, assembly GCA_964036315.1. Taxonomy (NCBI): domain Eukaryota; kingdom Metazoa; phylum Mollusca; class Cephalopoda; order Sepiida; family Sepiidae; genus Acanthosepion; species Acanthosepion esculentum. The sequence goes on from OZ038510.1 coordinate 3,732,016, forward strand.
TACAAACTGGCGAAAGCCATAACAAAATTGGAATAATCGCTTTATCTCATACAAAAGACTCAGGCAATAAAACTAAGGGAAATGATCATGACTGACAAACGCATGGCTAGTCTAGATATAAAATGCCTCTGCACCAATGTCGAAGACAAAAAATGCCTAAATCACCTAAAAAGCATCTAAAACAATCAAAGATAAAGCTATATCTCCCTACCAACAGCTAAAACAATAAAAATCTACATTATTTACATTATTCGAACTATTGTCCTCATCTTTGTGACCATATTTATTACAACGTTTCGGCCGTTGTACGCTCCGGCCTTCTTCAGTTGCTTGCAATGTCGAACTGAAAAAAGCCGATGCATACAACGGCCGAAACGTTGTAATAAATATGGCGAAAAAAATGAGGACAATAGTCCGAATAATGTAAATAATGTACATAATACCTCATCTCAGAAATAAAGACAGATACTGAAAGGGCGAAATGTTCTAATAAATATGTCGACAAAGATGAGGACAATAGTCCGAATAATGCAAATAATGTACATAATACCTCATTTGAGAAATATAGACAGATACTGAAAGGCCGAAACGTTGTAATAAATATGGCGACAAAGATGAGGTCAATAGCGCGAATAATGTAAATAGTGTACATAATACCTCATTTGAGAAATATAGACAGATAATGAAAGGCCGAAACGTTGTAATAAATATGGCGACAAAGATGAGGGCAATTGTCCAAATAATGTGAATAGTGTACATAATACCTCATTTGAGAAATATAGACAGATAATGAAAGGCCGAAACGTTGTAATAAATATGGCGACAAAGATGAGGACAATACTCCGAATAATGTAAATAGTGTACATAATACCTTATCTCAGAAATATAGACAGATACTGAAAGGCCGAAACGTTGTAATAAATATGGCGACAAAGATGAAGACAATTGTCCAAATAATGTGAATAGTGTACATAATATATCATTTGAGAAATATAGACAGATACTGAAAGGCCGAAACGTTGTAATAAATATGGCAACAAAGATGAGGACAATAGTCCGAATAATGTAAATAGTGTACATAATACCTCATCTCAGAAATATAGACAGATACTGAAAGGCCGAAACGTTGTAATAAATATGGCGACAAAGATGAGGACAATAGTCCGAATAATGTAAATAGTGCACATAATACCTCATCTCAGAAATATAGACAGATACTGAAAGGCCGAAATGTTGTAATAAATATGGTGACAAAGATGAAGACAATAGTCCGAATAATCTAAATAGTGTACATAATACCTCATCTCAGAAATATAGACAGATACTGAAAGGCCGAAACGTTGTAATAAATATGGCGACAAAGATGAGGACAATAGCCCGAATAATGTAAATAGTGTACATAATACCTCATCTCAGAAATATAGACAGATACTAATAAAAATCTGCCGTTTCATCACCAATCAAAGCTATTTTACATTCAATAATGATTGTTACAAACAAAAATATGAATTACCAATCGGATCGTGTATCTTTTTAGAATTTCTCGAATCTGGTCCTTTCCAAAATATTTTACCCAAACAATCAACATACTTCGGTTTTATACATAATGCTCTATTTATATATTCCCGTGATACTGATTTACCTTGCCTGGTAGATCAACTAAACAAAGTCGGGCACACAATAGAATTTATATACGAAATGGAAGAACACAATTCCTCACCCTTTCTAGATATCAAGCTATGCAGTATGAATAACAAACTATGTATCCACCGGAAATCAACCAACAAAAAATGACCTAATAAATTTCTATTCCCATCGTAACAACAAAATATAATCCAGCATAATCACTGGATTCTATCTAAGAAGAGCTCTAAGAATATGCTGCTTGGATTATTTACACGAAGAAGAGAAATACATTCAAAACATTTTAAAACTTCTCCAGTACACCTAATTATTTTATATTCAATTCGAAACAAAAGGCCCACAAAATATTCGAAAACAAAAAGCGGTCCCTCCTGAAAAACCCAATGAATCAAAAAATATATTATCCTGCCTACTAATTCTACGCATCTGCAATCGAAAAGAATCTCTCTAAACTCAACATAAATATCGTTACTAATGCATTCAAAACAATAAAAGATTCATTATATACTAAACAAAACAATAAGCTAAAACCTGAAGGAGCAGTTCACTCCATTGCCTGTAATAATTGTCACAAAAAATACATAGGAGAAACGTCAAGGAATCTAAATAAAACATTATATGAACACAAAAGGGACATTTGACTAAATAATACATCAAAGGCATTGGTTGCCCACTTTAGCGAGACTGGCCACAACTTTGACATAAAAATACTACCATTATAAAAGGAGAAAATAACTTAATATGACGTAAATGTCTAGAGAGTGCCTTAATCACAAGGTCATCTACAGCAGATTTTCTCCTTGGCTCTTACAACATTTCATCGTTTCTGGCAGATCTAATACAACAGTGTGGAATAGCTACTTACAAAAGTGATGGATAGATAAAGACTCTAAATGAATTCGGCTAGATAAAAAAAATCTAAAATTCACAGCACCCGTCAGTCGTGCGCATGTGTAGTTCTGCCAAGATAAGAAATTTAGTCCGATGAAAAAAATCAATAATATAAAAATAATTAGATTATATAATATATATAAATTAAATAATAATAAAACATAACTAAACAGCACTTATCAAAATACGTAAAAATCCATTTAACGTGTTTTAAAGTCCAGCAGTGGTGGTGCTCAAACTAGAGTAAAAATCGTCTATAAATTAATTAATTCAGGAATATGTTATAATTTAACCATTATGAAATATATATATATATATATATATATATATATATATATATATATATATATATATATGTCATCCACAGACAGACTGTTTCGCTGTTTCACAGCTCATCAGTGTTGCTAGACGTCCGGTTGCCTCTAGCTAGGATCGAAAACCGACTGAATTTGCGTCAGTCGGAACTTCTCCCACTAACCCGTCAGCGCGCGGCAGGAATGAAGGTGAATTTTAGCGTGTTTATTTTTAGATTTAGATAAACACACAGTGACTGACAGTGACTCGATTCTGCCGAAGAGTCGTGCAATATTAACTTAAATAGACACTGTTTACAAATTGACACCTCAAACAAGAGAGCTCAACCGAAATTAATTTTTCAGGAGCCAATATTTTTGTCATTCACAGCTCATCAGTGTGGCTACATATATATATATATATTAAAGAAAAGAGAGCAACCGCAAACGTTTTTGGTTATAATTTCGATTTTTTTAAAAATATATATTGTACTTTCTTTTTTCCCTATTTTTGCTACACGTGTTTCCGGTCTCGCGATCTTCATCAGGTAAAGAGTGTTTATTTCCACATATTACTAAAAGGAATTCATTTTCCTTATATTTTCCGATGTTTAACCATTGTCTTTTGTGTGTGGTAGTAATCTAATTTTTCTTAGACTAAACGTATTCTTCTGATTAAGGGGTGATAAAACAGTTAGGATTGATCAGAGAAAGGGCGAAGGAAAGAGGTCTTTGTTCTTATTTTTTATTACTCATGTCTATTCTTAGACCTGTTTCTATTTTTGCTTATTGTGTGTATGTGCGTTTTTGCTAGTATGCGTATGTATATTCCTTGTCCATAAATACATACTGTGTTATTATAAGGAATTAGTATATATATATATATATATATATATATATATATATATATATATATATATATATATATATATATATATATAAGGAAAAACTTACCATTACGTTTTTTCTCCATGTATATCATATTTCCCTGTATACAATACATTGAGCTCTCTATATGGATCTATCTTTTTAATGTTTTATATTAAAAAGACCTACTTGGATTATCCTTTTTATTTACGGGTTTTATATTATATTTATATATATATATATATATATATATATATATATATATATATATATATATATATATATATATATATATATTACATGAATCATTCATACGAAAAGCAGATAATGAAGTTAATGATATGGCAAGAATCACTCTCGCAAACAATTTTTATAATAAAATACATTAACCCCGAACCCGTTGATGAATGTTATAATCCCTGTTTATAAATTCCAGTTTTATAAGGTCTTTTTTTTAAATACGAGCTTTCGATTGTTCCTACAATCATCGTCAGGTATAGAATAGATATGTATTTTTTACATCCAGGAAATAACAGGACAACGAAAAAAATGTAATAAAGACAGAGAAAAATAACAGCACTCGTGGCCTTACGATTGCATCTAGCATGAAATAGACTGTCGCCTCTAAGTGTTGACTTCTATGTTTTTTTGTTTTTTTTTAAGCGTATCACCCCAAGCAAGGCTGGTGGCCACTATCACGCATGGGGTTACAGAAGGGTTAGAGGAAGAGCAGATAGGAGTGGTAAAGGAAGGGATGTGGAGAAAGAGAAGGATGGAGGGTCGATCAATGCAAGGGGGTTACAGAAGATTTGGAGCGAGAGCAGATAGGAATGAAAAATGAAAGGATGTGGAGAAGGGAAGTGGATAGATCAAGGCAACTGGAGATGACGATTGACGCTACTTGTCAGAGAAACAGTAATAGGGAAGGGAGTTCCACAGGCGAGATGTGCGAGACATGAAGCTATTCGAGTAGAAGAGACGTCTACATCTAACAGTTTCAACGGTGAAGGGGTGGGAACGAGATGCCAGCCTCGTAGGACGTTTAAATTCATAAAATATTAACTGCACTATTTACATTGTTCGGACTGTTGTTCTCATATTTATTGCAATATTCACGACGTTCTGGCCGCTACGTACGCTCGGGCCTTTTTCAGGTGATTAGAATTTTGAACCGAAGCCTTTATTTCGTCCACCGGGGTAGATTGTTCTAGTTCCACGTGTCATGCCTCTTCCGGATACCTCAGTATCAGTTATCTCCCTTTTAACTCAACTCTCCAAGTTTTTTTCTTCGTATCTGCTGAGTAGCTTACAACTCTTTGGGTCTAGTCACTGGATTCAACCAACACTTTTATCCAATGGGCCATGCTCAAGGACACAAGGACACAAAACTTAAAAGACCTCATCCCAGAAATACATATATATATATATATATATATATATATATATATATATATATATATATATATATATATATATATATATATATCAATGTATATTTGGGCAGTAACCTTTCATTTAAACATCTTTACTTAAATATGAAGGCCAAGGAAAATTATCGTGAGGTACCTTCACGAAATCGTTAAAAAAAATCAGCAAACCGTGATGAAAACACGCTTCAACTTAGTTTTATCGTCAAAATCGTTATGTTATTATTAAGAAGAAGGCTCAATATATTTTTGGACTAATTAATTAACTTTTTTACTACTTTTTAGAATATTCAAAATTTTGATTAAAAAACTTGTTTTTCTTGCGTCGCCGATTGTACTAATTTTTAGCAGAGCAAATTTTAGCCTCTTTTTTGCGATGACAGATATTAATTTGGAAATTCTTGCAAAAACCAAATAATTGTCTGATTTAATCAAATTTTCAGCATTTATTCATTGTCTGAAGAAAAAAATTTTGATGACAAATGAATTTTTACAAGATTTGTCTTCATTTTTTTACAATTTTAAATTGAATAATTTATAAAGTTTTTAAATCTTTTAAAAGTCATTTTCAATGTGATAACTCTTAGAAAATATCGTTATTAAGTAAAACTATATTTACTAATTATATATTGTAAAGATTATTACAATCTGACGACACTGAATATTTTAAAAAGAATTTCGATTTGCTTTTGTATGTGTATATACGTGCAGAATTATCCAAACCCAACATTATCTTTAAGAGGTCAAGTGTTTGAAGGATTGACCCTCCCCTCCCAAACTTACGGAAAAAATCTTCATATAAATTTTATCATCTTCTCTACCATACATAACTATGAACACGATCGGCCTTCATGTGGCTGTCATTAAATCGATTAATACGTCAGAAAAACAAGACCCCGTGGTGAAGAAAGGCTTTTATACAACATTTTATGCTATAAGTAATATTTGCTTCAAATCAGATTAGTTTAACTTGGCTAATTTTCGTAGAATTATGTTTCCGAAATATATATTTTATTTTTGCAAGATTTTTAAAACCGAGAATTAACTTTTGTTTACAAATAAGTAGATCTTTCTTTGGATTATATCAAGAATCTCTAAACATATAGCAGGAGCATCAGATCAGATGTGGCAGCAATATTCAAATCAAAGATGTATGGTCGACTTATAAATATGTAAGACTCTGGTGAGAAAAATTGCCTTGCACCATTATCAATGAAATCGCAGACATCGTTTGGAAAACTCGAATCGTTTGTCTTAAGCAACTTTGATACGAACTGGCAGATGGATTGAACAAACAACTGGAAAATTTCTTTGTAGAGAGGGAGGATGAAGCTAGTGAAGTTTGTCCGTTGGTGCCACAAACTGCAGTGTTGATTTTACCATTTACTATGGCATTCTTTTTCCATATCTCTCCTTCAGGATCTGTCTATCTTTCTGAGATGAGCTCTTGTAACTATTTATACTATTTACATCATTCGTACTGTTGTCCTCATCTTTATTGTCATATTCACAACGTTTCGGCGGTTGCACGCTCCGTTCTTCATCAAGATCTGTCTATATTTCTGAGATGAGCTATAATATTTACACAATTTAAATCATTCGCACTGTTGTCCTCATGTTTATTGTCATATTCACAACGTTTCGGCGGTTGCACGCTCCGTTCTTCATCAGGAGCTGTCTATATTTCTGAGATGAGCTATAATATTTACACAATTTAAATCATTCGCACTGTTGTCCTCATCTTTATTGTCATATTCACAACGTTTCGGCGGTTGCACGCTCAGTTCTTCTTCAGGATCTGTCTATATTTCTGAGATGAGGTATTGTAACTATTTACACTATTTACATCATTCGCACTGTTGTCCTCATCTTTATTGTCATATTCACAACGTTTCGGTGGTTGCACGCTCAGTTCTTCTTCAGGATCTGTCTATATTTCTGAGATGAGCTATTGTAACCATTTATACTATTTACATCATTCGTACTGTTGTCCTCATCTTTATTGTCATATTCACAACGTTTCGGCGGTTGCACGCTCCGTTCTTCATCAGGAGCTGTCTATATTTCTGAGATGAGCTATAATATTTACACAATTTGCATCATTCGCACTGTTGTCCTCATCTTTATTGTCATATTCACAACGTTTCGGCGGTTGCACGCTCAGTTCTTCTTCAGGATCTGTCTATATTTCTGAGATGAGCTATTGTAACCATTTATACTATTTACATCATTCGCACTGTTGTCCTCATCTTTATTGTCATATTCACAACGTTTCGGCGGTTTCACGCTCCGTTCTTCATCAGGAGCTGTCTATATTTCTGAGATGAGCTATAATATTTACACAATTTAAATCATTCGCACTGTTGTCCTCATCTTTATTGTCATATTCACAACGTTTCGGCGGTTGCACGCTCCGTTCTTCCTCAGGAGCTGTCTATATTTCTGAGATGAGCTATAATATTTACACAATTTAAATCATTCGCACTGTTGTCCTCATCTTTATTGTCATATTAACAACGTTTCGGCGGTTGCACGCTCCGTTCTTCATCAGGAGCTGTCTATATTTCTGAGATGAGCTATAATATTTACACAATTTGCATCATTCGCACTGTTGTCCTCATCTTTATTGCCATATTCACAACGTTTCGGCGGTTGCACGCTCAGTTCTTCTTCAGGATCTGTCTATATTTCTGAGATGAGCTATTGTAACCATTTATACTATTTACATCATTCGCACTGTTGTCCTCATCTTTATTGTCATATTCACAACGTTTCGGCGGTTGCACGCTCCGTTCTTCATCAGGAGCTGTCTATATTTCTGAGATGAGCTATAATATTTACACAATTTAAATCATTCGCACTGTTGTCCTCATCTTTATTGTCATATTCACAACGTTTCGGCGGTTGCACGCTCCGTTCTTCATCAGGAGCTGTCTATATTTCTGAGATGAGCTATAATATTTACACAATTTAAATCATTCGCACTGTTGTCCTCATCTTTATTGTCATATTCACAACGTTTCGGCGGTTGCACGCTCCGTTCTTCATCAGGAGCTGTCTATATTTCTGAGATGAGCTATAATATTTACACAATTTAAATCATTCGCACTGTTGTCCTCATCTTTATTGTCATATTCACAACGTTTCGGCGGTTGCACGCTCCGTTCTTCATCAGGAGCTGTCTATATTTCTGAGATGAGCTATAATATTTGCACAATTTGCATCATTCGCACTGTTGTCCTCATCTTTATTGTCATATTCACAACGTTTCGGCGGTTGCACGCTCAGTTCTTCTTCAGGATCTGTCTATATTTCTGAGATGAGCTATTGTAACCATTTATACTATTTACATCATTCGCACTGTTGTCCTCATCTTTATTGTCATATTCACAACGTTTCGGCGGTTGCACGCTCCGTTCTTCATCAGGAGCTGTCTATATTTCTGAGATGAGCTATAATATTTACACAATTTAAATCATTCGCACTGTTGTCCTCATCTTTATTGTCATATTCACAACGTTTCGGCGGTTGCACGCTCCGTTCTTCATCAGGAGCTGTCTATATTTCTGAGATGAGCTATAATATTTACACAATTTAAATCATTCGCACTGTTGTCCTCATCTTTATTGTCATATTCACAACGTTTCGGCGGTTGCACGCTCCGTTCTTCATCAGGAGCTGTCTATATTTCTGAGATGAGCTATAATATTTACACAATTTGCATCATTCGCACTGTTGTCCTCATCTTTATTGTCATATTCACAACGTTTCGGCGGTTGCACGCTCAGTTCTTCTTCAGGATCTGTCTATATTTCTGAGATGAGGTATTGTAACTATTTACACTATTTACATCATTCGCACTGTTGTCCTCATCTTTATTGTCATATTCACAACGTTTCGGCGGTTGCACGCTCAGTTCTTCTTCAGGATCTGTCTATATTTCTGAGATGAGCTATTGTAACCATTTATACTATTTACATCATTCGCACTGTTGTCCTCATCTTTATTGTCATATTCACAACGTTTCGGCGGTTGCACGCTCCGTTCTTCATCAGGAGCTGTCTATATTTCTGAGATGAGCTATAATATTTACACAATTTGCATCATTCGCACTGTTGTCCTCATCTTTATTGTCATATTCACAACGTTTCGGCGGTTGCACGATCAGTTCTTCTTCAGGATCTGTCTATATTTCTGAGATGAGGTATTGTAACTATTTACACTATTTACATCATTCGCACTCTTGTCCACATTCACAACGTTTCGGCTGTTGTACGCTTTGTTCTTCTTCAGAATCTGTCTATATTTCAGAGATGAGCTTTTGTAACTATTTACACTATTTACATCATTCGCATGGTTGTCCTCATCTTTATTGTCATATTCACAACGTTTCGGCCGTTGCACGCTCCGTTTTCCTTCTATGTTTCTGAGATGAGGTATTGTAAGTATTTACACTATTCATGTTCGGACTGTTTTCTTAATCTTTATTGCCAGATTCACGACGTCTCGGCCATTTTACTCTCCAGCCTTCTCCAGGATCTGTCTATATGTTTGTATTTTAAATATTTACCCTATTTACTTCGTTCGAACTGCTGCATCTTTATTGCCATATTCACAAAGTTTCCACCTATATCACCTGAAGAAGGCCGGAGCGTATAACGGCCGAAACGTCATGAATATGGCAATAAAGACGAGAAAAACAGTCTGAATGGTGTAAGTAGTGTTAAATATTCTTTTGCCAATTAACAAAGCGAGCCTTCTGCGCCTCACTAGATGTCATAGAGAACTAAATCAAGATAACGCAAAGTGTTTTACAAAACTAACAGGGAACAGATGCAATTGTGTTTTTACAATGGGAGCACAAGGGTCTGTCACAATTGCCCGGGAAAATGTAGAAGGCCTTGAAAATACGCGTTTTTCTCTCACATTAGAATTTGAAGAAAGAAAAAATATTTAGCTTTGAAACTGGAAATGAACGCACTAAATTCATACCCCGAAGACCAGTCGAAGGGTAACTTCTTTTTCTAACTGGTGGACAACGCTTTGAACTCTGTAAAGGATAGTTTTCATCAGATATATTTTCGTTCCTCATCGCACAGGAGAATCTCATTTGCATATTCAGAGAAAACAGATTTCTGAAATGGGAAACATCAATTCTCTTGAAACGGAGATGAAAAACTGTCTACGATCTTCTAAATTCCATCATCGCAAAACATCTGCTGGAGACATATGTAACCGTCTCAAGTGCTCAACACATTTATTTAACCTGCCCAGTAGCAGCTGCGAATGCTGAAAGACGTTTCAGCAAACTGAAACTTATTAAAACACATTACAGATCCACAATGATGGATGGCAGATTGGCTTCATTATCTATGTTGTCATTCGAAAGAGCTTTTGCCCACACTGAAATATAATCAACATTGATCCATTTGCTGATGGAAAAGCTAGCTGGAAACATTTCCGTTAATAATGAATGCAAGTAGTTACTGAGTTGTTTATTGGCTATATTTCATATATGATAATTATCATACTAAACTGTATACCTTTGTTCAATACTGTATAATAAATGCTACCGAATATGCTGACGTACAAGGTCACCGGGCGTATAAGACGACCTCCTGAATTTTCAAGTTAAAATGTAGGTTTCGGACTATATTCGCCGTACAAGACGAGGTCGCAAAATCGTATTTTAAGATGTATTGTAGTGAGTTTATTAAATAAATTCAGTAACCATATACTTTCACTCAAATTTTAATGAAAAAAAAAACGGTTTACGGTATTTGCCGATGATTTGGGATTTACCTCTTGACGAATATGCGTTTTATTGTTGTCATGCAATCCTAGCACATATTATATAAGGTAAGAGTACTTTTATTACACTACCCTTTTATTATTTTATTATAATAAAGCGAATTAAGTTATTTCAGTAGAAAATATTTGTGTCGATAGTTACAAAGGCAGCGGTTAGCCTAACCTTAAAAATCTCGCATGCTAACAACGTACCATAAACCACAGGATTTAAGTTACACATTTTATTCCCGAAATATAAGACAGCCCTCTATTTTGGGTGGGGGGAATTTTTTATGGTTAAAAGGTCACCTCTTTGTATGTTGACATATACGGATATATATATATATATATATGATAAATCCTTACACTGATTCTGTGAGTTAAAAATCAAATTGCAAACTGACCAAGAAGTAAATCATTCCTTATGGAGAATGGAGTCCAGAAAAATAATTCAAATGAATACTTACTTCCTGAAATAATGCTTTGCTGGCTGCAAAATCTTGAATATCCTCATAAAATCCAATTCCTTCCATTATAACACGATCAACTACTGTATTCATAAACGCTAGTGACATCACTTTGCAAAAATACCGGTATATAAAGGTTAATATTTGGCTCTGAATTAAGTTTTCCTCAGTAGAAAATACTTGTATCAATAGTCACCAAGGCAGAGGTTAGCCCACGGTTATAAATCTCCCAGACAAACAACTTAAATCACAAGAAATAAGATTACCATTTTTTACCTAGAGTATAAGACAGCTCCCTATTTGGAGGTGGATGTTAAAATTAGAAGGTCGCATTGTACGCCGACATATACGGTACATCTGACGTAATAAATGTTTAGATGTGGAATATATATATATATATATATAATTTATAAGTTTACCATTAGTCTATGCATTGAATATTGTTGTCACATTAAATATTGTCACAACTGCTCTGGTGCTTCTGCTGTGTACATAATTCTTGATAAAATAGAAGAATTTACAATTCCCTGACCTGTCATCTCGGCTTCAGTCCCTTTTCCAGCGCCATAACGTAGCTTCCTTGGGCCTTTTCTATAAATTCGTTCATGGTAATTATTCTGATGAACTTTTCTATAGAGTACCGAGACTTTATGAATTTATCACATAACTAACAACAAGGTCATGGGGAGATCTACGAAACTGATCTTCAGAACGGAGGCGCAAGATGATTGGTCATGTGTTGCGGATGCAATCAACAAGACCAGTGAGAACCTCTTTGCAGCGGAAGACGGATATGGGACATAGGCGGAGGGGTCGACCATTCAGGACCAGGAGGAAGACCTGGCAGAGATGGGGCTGACCTGGAGGGAAACGGCAGAACAAGCCCACGATCGAGTTCGATGGAGAGCTCTTGTTGCCCAATGTTCCATCGGGAATGTGAGGAACTAACTAGATTGACGGTTAGGTCTCATCATTTTACAGTTGTAATGGATTGATGCAACTATAGTTTCTATATCAACACTTTCTGTTCTCGCACTTCTCACTTATGGAAGTCTTTTCAGACTCCTTACTTTCCAGTCAAGTTTGATCTTCAAACATTTAAATGCAATGTCAATCTTTATCTTCTGATTTCTTAATTCATACTTTTTTATTCTTCTTCCTTACGTCTTAGTGGCTGTCTATATTTCTGAGATGAGGTATTATGTACACTATTTAGATTATTCGGACCATTGTCCTCATTTTTGTCGCCATATTTTTTACAACGTTTCGGCCTTTCAGTATCTGTCTATATTTCTGAGATGAGGTATTATGTACACTATTTACATTATTCGGACCATTGTCCTCATCTTTGTCGCCATATTTATTACAAAGTTTCGGCCTTTCAGTATCTGTCTATATTTCTGAGATGAGGTATTATGTACACTATTTACATTATTCGGACCATTGTCCTCATCTTTGTCGCCATATTTATTACAACGTTTCGGCCTTTCAGTATCTGTCTATATTCTGAGATGAGGTATTATGTACACTATTTACATTATTCGGACCATTGTCTTCATCTTTGTCGCTATATTTATTACAACGTTTCGGCCTTTCAGTATCTGACTATATTTCTGAGATGAGGTATTATGTACACTATTTACATTATTCAGACTATTGTCCTCATCTTTGTCGCCATATTTATTACAATGTCATCCATTAAACATCCATTAAACATGGCACGTGGAACTAGAACAGTCCACTCTTGTGAGCAAAGTAAAGGGTTCAGTTCGACATTCCAACCACCTGATGGAGTCCGGAGCGTACAACGGCCGTAACGTTGTAATAAATATGGCGACAAAGATGAGAACAATTGACCGAATTTTGTAAATAGTGTCTTAGTGGCTTTATTGCCATGCTTGGGCTGAAATGATTGAAAAAAATAATACAATAAGAATTTGTTCTTTTATTTACTTATACTTTATATATGTCTATTTAGTTCCTATTGAAATGTGATTTTCTGTCTGAAATAGATCAGAATCAATTTCTAACTGCGTCAGTCACTACAATCATTGCAAATTGGTGCATAATATTGCGTAAAAAGTTACATGTGTGGCACAAGTACAGTTTATATAGAGATCCTGAAATCTTTGAATAGAAATATTTAACAGCAAAGAAGACTGAGTGACAATGGACTCTTTTTCAGAGAGGGAGACAAAGCAAACATTTCAGCGGGGTGCGGCAGGGTTTCGCTAATACGTCACTGCCAGTTTTAATCTCTGTCACTCTTCGCCGCCCTACATTTGCAGTTATTAGAAGTCTGCAGCTGCACCCAACTGCAGGTGGTCGACCCACCGACTTGACCTCCAGTGTGGAAGCCACAACGACTCCGTGACGGTAGTGTTAGATAACTGCCCTGATATCTACCCCACCTCCATGACAGTCAGTGCACTATCATAGCGGTAGAAACGTCCACTGACACTGGAAAACGAATTGTCTTGTTTTTATTTAATTTTCCTGTTTTAATTTTCTAATCAATTTTAATTCTTAAGTTAATAATTGAATATGCTCATGGCGAGTTCTACGACAATAAAATATCCGTAGAAGTTCTCATTTCGCAACGTTAACTATTTGAGTTTATCAACTTGAACAAAGTATTGCAATAATAATTAGTATAATTTGGATTACTGAGATGAGTTATTGTAAATATTTACACTATTTACATCGTCAAGATTGTTGTCCTCGTCAGTTTTATATCTCTTCATTTGTACCCAATTCACAAAATAATGACCAGCATTTTCTTTATTTCTGAGATGAGGTATTGTAACTATTTACACTCTTTACATCGTTCAGAATGTTGTCCTCATCTTTATTGCCATATTCACGACGTTTCGGCCGTTGTACGCTCCAGCTTCATCAGGATCTGTTTGTATTTCTGAGATGAGGTATTGTCACTATTTGCATTATTTACATTGTTAATTTCAGAGATAAAGATCCGAAGATCGCGTGGCCGTATGTAAAAATCATATGTGCCTGTTCACGATATGACTGTCCTGCCATTGTTAAACGGAACACTTCTCAGTTAACTCACTACTACACACATTAAACACTGAAAACAGACTTGCCAGAAATGTACACGAATGACAAATGGAGCCTAGTCTACATGGCAACACAGCGCCGTCTACCGTAAACTTTCTTTAAACTTAATAACTCTTAAGGGAAGGATTTGCGAACATATGTTTATATGGACTTTAGTCCTTGTTTTGGTGTCAGGAACCAGTCCCGCAAGTTTTTAATAGCATTTTTGATACACCCTGTATATATATATATATATATATATATATATATATATATATATATATATATAGATAGATAGATAGATAGATAGATAGATATAGATATATAGATATATATATATGTTATAAATTTTCTAATTTAAAAATAAGGTTCCATCGCTACAAAGGAATTAACATGTTTCAAAAATGGAAACTAAAATCTTCAAATGGAATTATAGAATTAAAATCCCTTGTACAGTTTCATTTTCAAGCGAATTTTGGAATATTTATACTCTGCAGAATTGTATTGAGCACTGTTAATAAAAATTAGAAATAATGAATATGAACACCAGATTATAAATTTTACTGTTCTTTCTCTTTATTTTAATATATATATATATATATATATATAGTGTAACCCGGATATAAGAGAGTTGTCGGGACCGGAGAAGACGTCTCTTATACCCGGGTTTCTCTTATATCCGGTTTGGTCTATTATATATACATTAACACAGGCTCTAATTTGGGACCAGAAAAAATATCTCTTATATCCGGGTTTCTCTTATATCCGGGTTAAACTGTATATTATTCCAGATGTTGCTTAAGCTAATTGCTGTTAAGGCATTTTAAGAGCAAGTCACATGGTAAATAACATTATTTTATTGTGCTCATCATTCTTTAAAAATACCTGTTTTATCCCGTGAAAATTTAACGGTTTTCCTTTTTGAAATTTCTGATGAATATTAATTCAGTTTTATTTCCAGTTAATGATTGAATAAGAAGGTTATGGCGAATTCTAAGATTGTAAGATATCAGTAGAATTTCCCTGTCGCATGGAATATACATAAATATTTGAGCTTAACAACTTTAGCAAATATATTGCAATGACAATCATCAATATGAATGTAAGTCCTCATTTAAAGAAGTAAGTGGGTGCAATTGAAAAGATTTGAAATCGACAAGTTTTTTTCCATTTGATCAAAACAGACGTTAAACATTTTTATCATTCTTTCTCTCCCACATTTTTCCACCGAAATCAGGGTAGCGTTTTTTATATGTATTTTGTCTTCCAGCGTGATCATAAAGAAATCGTCCATTATTTATTAGCTATAAGCAGGAAACTTTAAACATCGCTTTCTTTGTTTCTTTGTTTCTTTCTTTCTTTCTTATAGGAATGCGTATTCCTGATTCTACAGATATTATAGGAATATCTGTAAAATGGTGATTTGGATGACACGACAGGAGGAAGTCTTGCGAGGCAACCGTCTTTCTCGTCAGGATCTAATCCGATTCTTTGAGCATCAGCTCAAGATGAAAATTAGAACTGATAGAAAACGCTTGCATTCGACAGTCTTCATCGAAAGGTGGGTGAAAGAGGCGAGCTTGGTTCGTTTGAACGGGGCTGGCCTTGATTTTCTCTTTTAGGTCAACCTACGTTACATGGTAGTGGTTTCCTGTGGAGCCCTCCCTAGTTAAGTTAGACAAGCTTTGCATACCTAGTTAATGCGAGTAAGTGCTGTTCCCGGTCTTCTCCCGATTACATCTTTTGTCATGATCCAAGTTGAGATTCCCAACCTCCCCAGTTTGTTATGGCCCCACTTTCATCTCTACTGGGTCAGCTTTATTTATTCTCCCATTTTCTCTTCCCTCTCCCTTAGCCAGACGGCCTCTTGATTCTGTCGTAGGGCAGAATACAGCCGAATCTCTTTTTTGAGGGTTGGACGGGTCCTACTAACATCAATTATCCTTAGTTGGTTTTGATATTTAGTTTGTTTTGGGGGTCATCCCCTCTCCGTTATCATTATCAATCATTAGATTTACATGTATGAAATATTTATTATCATCAATGTTTTATATCACGGGGTGCGTTTTGTAGTTCTCCCCGAGAGGATACGGCATTATGGTATATGGAGGAGTGATTGGTGACGGATGAGTTCTTATGGTGAATGTGTAACTTGCTATGAGTGAATGGGTCGCGAATCATATTAGCTACATATAAGATAGATAGTGAAGACCAGCCCCAACACATTCCCATTTTCGGCCTTGTGCCATAATTGCATATTTTTATACAATAAATATCATTATAGGAATATCTATTGTCGATGCTTTAGATATTATAGGAATTATTTAGTAATGAATATTGTTGATGCTATAGATATTATAGGCATATTAGAAAGCGTATTGTTGATACTTTAACTATTATAGGGTCATAGGTATTTGTATTTTTGATTCTATAGATATTGTAAAGTTATAGGAATATGTATGTTTAATTCTGTATATTTCATAAGGATATAGGAATATGGAATAGTGATTCTGTAGATATTATAGGTATATAGGAACGTGCATTGTTTATGCTATAGACCGTATATAGGTATAGGAATGTGTGTAGTTGGTCATATAGATATTATAGATATAGGAATATGAATTGTTCATCCTGTAGACATTATAGGGTTATAGGAATATATACTGTTGATGCTATAGATATTATGGATCTATAGGAATATATATTATTCAGGCATTAGATGTTTTAGTGTTATAGGACTGCGTGTTATTGAAGCTATTGTTGCAATACTACGAAGTGAAATGTCTATTGTTGGTGATATAGATATGATACTTTCTATACAATAGGTATTGCATACTTATAGAAATGAGTATGGTTGATTCTATACATATTAAAGATTTTGACTATATTTCTGATATTAGGTATTATGTACATTATTTACATTATTCGGACTATTGTCCTCATCTTTGTTGCAATATTTATTACAACGTTTCGGCCGTTGTACGCTCCGGCCTTCTTCAGGTGGTTGGAATGTCGAACTGAACTATTAAACATGGCACGTGGAACTAGAACAGTCTACCCCAGTGAGCGAAATAAAGGGTTCAGTTCGATATTCCAAACACCTGAAGAAGGCCGGAGCGTACAACGACCGAAACGTTGTAATAAATATGGCAACAAAGATGAGGACAATAGTCCGAATAATGTCAATAATATATTATAGAGTTGTATGAATATGTATTGTTGAAGCTATAGATAGTATAGTTTTATAGGAATATCTATTGTTGATGCTATATATATCATAGGCTTATATAGGCATATCTATTGTTGAAGGCTATACATATCATAGGCTTATATAGGCATATCTATTGTTGAGGGCTATACAAATCATAGGCTAATATATCCATATCTATTGGTGATGGCTATACCTATCATAGGCTTATATAGCCATATCTATTGGTGAGGGATATACATGTCAAAGGCTTATAAAAGCATATCTATTGTTGAGGGTTATGCATATAATAGATATACAGGCCTATCTATTGATGAGGGCTATACATATCATAGGCTTATATAGGCATATCTATTGTTGAAGGATATGCATATCATAGGCTTATATAGGCATATCTATTGCTGAGGGCTGTACATATCATAGGCTTATATAGGCATATGTTTTATTGAGGGCCATGCCTATCATAGGTTTATAAAGGCATATAAGGGCTATGTATATCATTGGCTTATATAGGCATATCTACTGTTGAGGGCTATACATCTCATAGGCTTATATGGGCATAACTATTGTTCAGGGGTTTACATATCATAGGCTTACATAGACATATCTATTGAGTACTATACATATAATAGGATTATATAGGTATATCTATTGTTGAGGGCTATGCATATCATAGGCTTCTATATGTATATCTGTTGTTCATACGCTTAAATAGGTATATCTATTGTTGAGCTCTCTACATATCATACGATTATATAGGCATATCTATTTTTGACGGCTATACCTATCATAGGTTTATATAGACATATCCATTGTCGAGGGCTATACCTATCATAGGCTAAATTTGGCATATCTATTGTCGAGGGCTATACATAGCATGGGCTTATATAGGCATATATATTATTGAGGGCCATATATATCATAGTCTTATATAGGCATATCTATTGTTGAGGGCTATGCATATCATTGGCTTATATAGGCATATCTACTGTTGAGAGTTAAACCTATCATATACTTATATAGGCATATCTATTGCTGAGGGCTATACATATAGGCTTCTATAGGCATATATATTGTTGAGGGCTATACCTATCGTAGGCATATATATACATATCTATTGTTGAGGGCTATACATATCATAGGCTTATATAGGCATATCTATTGTTGAGGGCTATACCTAACATAGGCTTATAAAGGCATATCTATTGATGAGGGGTATGCATATAATACGCTTATATAGGCATATCTATTGTTCAGGTCTCTATATAGCATAGACTTATATAGGCATGTCTATTGTTGCGGGTATACATATCAGAGGCTTATATAGGCATATCTATCGTTGAGAGCAGTACCTATTATAGGCTTATATAGGCATATCTATTGTTGAAGGCTATACATATCATAGGCTTATATAGGCATATCTATTGTTGAAGACTATACCTATCATAGGCTTATATAGGCATATTTATTGTTGAAGGCTATACATATCATAGGCTTATATAGGCATATCTATTGTTGAGGGCTATACCTATTATAGGCTTATATATACATATCTGTTATTGATGCTATACATACAGGCTTATATAGGCATATCTTTTATTGAGGGCTATACATCTGATACGCTTATATAGGCATATCTCTTATTGAGGCTATACATATCACAGGCTTATATAGGCATATCTATTGTTGAAGGCTATACCTATCATAGGCTTATATAGGCATATCTATTTTTTAGGGTTATATATGTTATAGGCTTATATAGGCATATCTATTATTGAGGATTATACAGATTATAGGCTTATATAGGCATATATGTTATTGATGCTATACATATCATAGGCTTATATAGGCATATCTATTGTAGAGGGCTATATATATCATAGGCTTATATAGTCATATCTATTGTTGAAGGCTATATATATCATAGGCTTATATAGGCATATCTATTATTGAGGGGTATACATATCATAGGCTTATATAGGCATATCTATTGTTGAGGGCTATACCTATTATAGGCATATATATACATATCTGTTATTGATGCTATACATACAGGCTTATATAGACATATCTTTTATTGAGGGCTATACATCTGATACGCTTATATAGGCATATCTCTTATTGAGGCTATACATATCATAGGCTCATATAGGCATATCTATTGTTGACGGCTATACATATCATAGGCTTATATAGGCATATCTATTGTCGACGGCTATATATATCATAGGCTTATACAGTCATATCTGTTATTGATGCTATATATATAATAGGCTTACGTAGGTATATCTATTGTTGACGGCTATACATATCATAGGCTTATATAGTCATATCTATTGTTGACGGCTATACATAGCATAGGCTTATATAGGCATTTCTATTGTTGAGGGCTATACATATCATAGGCTTATATAGGCATATCTGTTATTGATTCTATATATATAATAGGCTTACGTAGGTATATCTATTGTTGATGATATACGTATCATAGGCTTATATAGGCCTACCTATTGTTGAAGGCTATATATATCTGAGGCTTATCAGTTTTGTGCCATGCGTAATACACGCGTAGGCGATCATGTATCTTTCGATACATGACTGTCGGGGTAGATTTTTTCCCGCAGTTGGTTGCCATTTCTTTCTGCAGTAGACCAGTTGCTCTCCAAGGCTAAAGAACCCTGTCTGTCATTCTATTTACCCATACCTTTCCCAAGGGTATTAGCACATAAGTGAATGTAATGGATTCAACAGGAATAGGCTTATAAGAAAATGTATTATTGATGCTACAGGTATTATAGTGTTATATGCATGTATATTCTTGATTCTATAGATATTATTGAATTGTCTAAGCATCTCTTCAAAGTATCCACCTCATGTTTTTATCTTGGTCTGTTTCTATAAGTTGAAGCTGATCAGTTATGTAAATAGTTAAATTCTTTATCGTCGGATAATACATCTTTTTCTATTGCCTCTGTTTATTTTCAGTTGTTGTTGTGTTGTTGCGACAACTGATTTTGTTGTTGTGGCCTTTGCCATGGCGATTGTGCTGCATGCTTTGCTAATGTTGTCTTTGAGAGAAAAGATAATTTAGTCGCTTTTCATAATGATTTCTCTTTAATTATATGCAAATTGGATTCTTTCAACGGACAAAAGACATAATGGTAATTATAACAGGAGCCTACTATTAAAGAGAAGGTGAAAATAAAGAAGAAGAAGAAGAAGGAGGAGGAGGGGTGGAGGATGATGAGGAGGAGGCTATCGTGGATTAAAGAAATAATAGGGGAGATGATTTGAAGATAAAGAGTAACCAAATTAAAGAAGAATAAAGGCGGGTTACGAGGAAGAAGTGAGAAAGAATACAAAGTGAAACACAAAAGAATCATGTAGAAAATAAATAGAAGCAATTAAAACGAATTTTAAAAAACACTAAAAGAAAAATGTCAGTGACGTCACAGACGCAGTGGCAAAAATACAATCATTCAAATACACCAGGTAATAATAATAATAATAATAATAATAATAATAATAATAATAATAATAATAATAATAAGCGAATAGACGCCAAAACGAGAAAACTCCTCACTTGCTACCGCATGCATCATCCCAAAGCTGATATTGATCGCCTGTATGTGCCCAGATCCGAAGGAGGCAGAGGACTAGTTCAACTAGAAATATCCTACAAAACTACAACAATTGGCCTCCAAAGATACTTGGAAAATACAGAAGACTGGATGATTATATGTGTCAAGTAGTAAGTGTCTTTACTCTGTAGTAAAGGAAGCCGACATATTCAAAATAGAGTTTCAAATGGGCGCATAAATGTAATACTGTACACCGGCTGAAGCTGCAAAATACTTAAAAAAGAATGCAAAGACAAATGCGACCGACCAGATACAGAAACAATGGCAAGATAAACCGCTCCACGGCCAATACTCTTACCATACCAAACAAGCTGACGTAGACAAAAACCGCACCCATCAGTTGCTACGTAGTGCAGGGTTGAAAGCTGAAACTGAAGGTTTTATCCTTGCTGCACAGGACCAATGCTTGTTAACTAGGAATTATCAAGCACATATACTAAAATACTGTGTTAGCCCAAAATGCAGATTCTGTGATAAATATCCAGAAACCATTGATCATCTTGTATCATGTTGCACTATATTGGCACCCACTGAATATAAAACCCGGCATGACAGAGTGGGCCAATATCTGCACTGGAAAATTTGCAACTGCTACGAGAAGGAAACTGAAAGAAACTGGTACGAACACCACCCAGACCAGGTTACGGAGATAAGACCTGTTACAATTCTATGTGACTACACAATACACACTGATAGAACAATCACAGCCAACCGCCCAGACATTGTTATTAAAGACCACAAACAAAGTAACTGCCACCTTATTGATATGGCAGTCCCTGCAGACTGCAATGTATCTTTGAAGATATTCGAAAAGTTGTCAAAATACAAAGAACTTGAAATAAAAATGTCAAAATGTGGCACATGGGAACATCAACAATCCCTGTTGTAGTTGGAGCCCTTGGACTGTTTGGAAAAGATTCCAGTAGACTAATTGAAGGGATCCCTAGAAGTTCATGCCTCAAAGTACAGCCCAACTATACGAAGGGCTTTATCTATGTAATTTTTTTTTTTTTTGCAGTGGAAAGTGTCATGATGCCATTTCTAACCTTAGGTCCCTGGGCGGGACCCGGAAACAAATGTGTAAACGCTAGACATCAAAGAAAATAATAATAATAATAATAATAATAATAATAATAATAATAATAATCGAGATTAACAGGATGTGGGGAATGAAGACTGAGACTGTAGCAATAGTAATCGGAGCTCTGGGCCTCGATAGAAAAGGAATGGACAATTGTACTAACAGTGTCCCAGGTAATATCAACATACAAGTTGGCCAGAAGATCGCCCTACTAGGAACCTCCCATAAACTAAGTAATATGCTGTCAATTAAATGACAATTCTCCTATAGAGCCTAAGTACCATAGTTTGGACCCGGATCTACAGGATGCACAACAGGAAACATAACATACGCAAATAATAATAATAATAATAATAATAATAATAATAATAATAATATCATTATCAAAGCGACTGACAGGCTTAATAAGTACACCGACCTTTAGAAGGAGATTGACAAAATGGGAGTTATTCAAACAGCTATTCTCCCAGTTATCAGTGGTGCGTTGGGATCTATAGCATCGGATTGAAAGAAAATCTGAATAACGCTGAGTATCTCATCACTTCAAATGTCTGCGTTGCTTGGCACTACAAATATTCTGTGAGTGTCAGTTTGTAGTCGTACGACATCTATCGATGCCTGTTAATATGTCTCTCTCTCTCTCTCTACCTCGATCTATCTATCTAATCCAGTTCATATATATATATATATATATATATATATATATATATATATATATATAGTGCGTGTGTTCATATGCATTTCACTCTAAAACTTTCTCCCTATATCTATCTCAGTCTGTTCATTTCTATCTATTTATCCCAATCTGTTCATATCTATCTATCTATCTATCTATCTATCTATCTATCTAGGCCAGTTTATATGTATCTATCTGTTCATATCTATCTATCTATCTAAGCCAGTTTATATCTATCTATCTTTGTATCTATCTACCCACCTATCTCAGACTTTTCTTATTTATTTATCTGTGCCTGCGTTCATATATATTTCGCTCTATCTATCTATCTATCTATCTATCTATCTATCTATCTATCTATCTATTCAGTAAGTTACTTCGTATCTATCTATCTATCTATCTATCTATCTATCTCAGTCTGTTCATATCTATCTATCTATCTATCTATCTATCTATCTATCTATCTATCTAGACAAAACATGAAAGTAGAACTGAAATTGTAAGAAATATTTGTTTTATTTATTTGACTGTTCTTCAATGCTTTTATTTTTGTTGCTTTTTATCACAACACTCAGGTCGTATTTACATTCTACTACCGTTAAGTGGATAGATTAGATCGATGATAAAAAAAAAATAACATTCTGGAGAGATTTATACTGCTATAAAATCAAAAATAAATAAATGAAATGAAATGAAATAAAAGCCGATCTATGCTTCATCTATGAAATTTCGCTGAATTAAAACTATTACGTCTATTAGTACGACTAGGTTTAAAACAGAAGCAAAAATAGCAAAATAGATGTTTGACTAAAAAGGAATAATGACAATACTTCAGGCAATTGGAGAATATGTATGTTCTTTAGTTAGGAAAGACAAGTAAAAGAAATTACCAGGGAATAAATCCTTTTAGGGATTTCCCTTCCAAAGACTGAGAACGCTAAGCCATGTATACAAGCAATTCATAGCAAGAAGAATCCTTGTAGTCGTGACTTAACAAACATCTGCGCTATGTGTATTTACCAGGTCTACCCACCAAGGCTGGATGCGACACAAGATTTTTAACATGGGGAATACCATACACATATTTATGCATATGGGCCAAGGATCAAAATTGACGTTGGTATTACGTCGATTCAACGTCTCTTACTGCAATGACGAAGATACAGCTGCAGGTTTCACCCCTTCACCGTTGAAACTGTTAGATGTAGACGTATCTTCTACTCCAATAGCTTCATGTCTCGCACATCTCGCCTGTGGAACTCCTTTCCTTATTCCTGTTTCCCTGGCAAATACAATCTCCAACTATTTAAGTGTAACGTCAATCGACATCTCCAGTTGCCTTGATCTATCCACTTCCCTTCTCCACATCCTTTCCCCTTTCATTTCTATCTGCTCTCGCTCCAAATCTTCTGTAACCCCCTTGTCTTGATCGATCCACTATCTTTCTCCACATCCTCTCATTTACCACTCCTATCTGCTCTTCCTCCAAACGTTCTGTAACCCCTTGCGTGCTAGTGGCCTCCAGCCTTGCTTGGGGTGATAAGCTTAAAAGAAAAAAAAAGAAAAAAGGTTTGGAATCCCGGGAGGTAAGAAACTTCTCCAATCTAAAATGAGGAGAAAGAGTAGCTAACCACGCCTCAGTAAACCCTCATTGGCTAATGGTTAACTCTTCTGCCAGGAATAAGTCTACTAAGTATCGAATTTAATTTATTAGGTATTCGAAAGTGTTGCAGAATAGGATTCAGTGTACTTCCTGCTCAGCCATTCTACTGTGACAATGGAATGCTCCTACTTATAAATGGTAGTCACATTAGAGTAGGGTTTGAGTAGTATTTGATTTACACCAGTTTATCCGTTCTATCGTGCTTTTCGAGCGTAGTTTAGGTGTGGCACAAGACCAAAAGTATGGAGCACCAAGGGAGGATCGTAAGTAATCTAGCAAGACAAGCTTGCTAACAATTACGCCATGTCAAAGTGCCTACATTTCCATTGTATGCATGAGTATTTAATAAAATTCATCTTCTTTCTTTCCCTACCTAGTCTTCTGTTCCAGCGATATTCGCTCCATCTACGGCCTTCTTAATTCTCGCCTATTTTGAACTCCTATATATGAGTATTTAATAAACCTCTTCTTTATTTCCTTTAGCTAGGCTTCTGTTCCTTTGATACTCTAACTATGGCCTTCCTAATTCTCGCCTATTTTGAACTCCTATGTATGAGTATTTAATAAACCTCTTCTTCTTTCCTCTACTTAGTCTTCTGTTCCTTCGATACTCTCTGTAACTACAGCCTTCCTAATTTCGGCCATTTTGAAATCCTTTGTATGAGTATTTAATAAACCTCTTCTTCTTTCCTCTACTTAGTCTTCTGTTCCTTCGATACTCTCTCTAACTACAGCCTTCCTAATTTCGGCCATTTTGAAATCCTTTGTATGAGTATTTAATAAACCTCTTCTTCTTTCCCTACCTAGTCTTCTGTTCATTCGATACTCTCTCTAAATCCGCTCTTCCTAATTCTCGGCTATTTTTTAAGAAAGATTACAACAAAATGGCAAAAGTAATCTATTGCTGGGTCACGAATGTACATTTAGCTAGTTATGGCGAACAATTAAAAAAGGGAAATCAATAAAAGTGGAAAAATAGACGAGTTACTTTAAAAAAAAAAACAACTGACATCAAAAAGAAAAGTCAGATTTCAATAAAAAATGATCAGAGTCAGAGGACCACAAAAGCGGACAAAAAATTATGATTGAACCAAAAATTGTCTCTTCAATAAGTAGGATTCAGAAAAGCGTTTATTTTCAACAATAATGTTTATTTATATTCTCCATTTTCTTCCGCTATTTAAAGAAAAACGGATATTTTAAAAGAGTATATATTATGATAAATAATAATGGAAGCGTACATGCTAAGCCAGAATCAAAATAAATTCTATCCAAAGAAAGCATTGGTAACTGTTTAGTGATATTACTTTTCTTATTCAGATCTATCACAATTTGATTAACATTTGTTCCAGAGTTCTTAAGAATTTGTAAATGTGCAAAATACTTTTTTTTCATCGAAAACAAAACACGGAAAAAGAAACGTTTTTCCAAGTTTGTGAATTAATGTAAGAAGTTAATTATTTGCTAGGTCACCGGCTAAGAAAGTTGATTCACTGTGTCGTACGAGACAATTTTTCCCTCCAGAATCTATCATATGTATCGATAAGTCTACCATTCATTCATACTTAGAATATTGCTGCCACATATGGTCCGGTGCCCCTGCTATTTACCTTGAGCTGCTTGATAAATTCCAAAGAAGAATCAGCAATATTATTGGTCCTGATCTGGTATCTCGGCTTTAGTCACTTTCCCGCCGCCGTAAGGTGTCTTTTCTGTGTCTTTTCTATAAATAATGCCATGGTAATTGTTTGCATGAACTCTTTTCGTCTTTTTTCTTCTTCATTTAAGCGCATTATTAGACTGGCGATGAGATCTCATCAATTTACAGATGAGCTGGTTAAATACA
This sequence comes from Acanthosepion esculentum, assembly GCA_964036315.1. Lineage (NCBI taxonomy): Eukaryota > Metazoa > Mollusca > Cephalopoda > Sepiida > Sepiidae > Acanthosepion > Acanthosepion esculentum. The sequence continues at coordinate 3,758,567 of OZ038510.1, forward strand.
ACCAGAATTTCTATGCTATCGGCTCGGATTGAGGAATCGGAGAGCCGAGTTCGAATTGCAGTCAAATTCATTACATTCACTTGCATGCTAATAGCCTTGAGAAAGATATGGGTAAATAGCAGCATAGTTCTATAGCCATGGATGACAACTGGTCTACTGCAGAAAGAAATAGATACAGCGGGTAAAAGTCTGCCTCTTCAGTCATGTATCGAAAGATACATGATCGCCTAATTGTGTATCACACATGGCACATAAGTGGCTGAATATGTCCAGAAAAGAAAACAATTATACAAACACGAGAAAAATTGAATAAAAAGCTTAATCGCTGTACCTTGTCAGCCATCTTTAATACATACATATATATTTTCCACCACCAATCAACTAAGGGACAACTTTATATTTGTATTAATTTTATATATATATATATATATATATATATATATATATATATATATATATATATATATATATATATATATATATATATATATAAATCGTATATATATATAAATCCTAATATATATATATAAATCGTAATATATATATATATATATATATATATATATATATATATATATATATATATATATATATATATATATATAAATCGTAATCACGATCCAATTGGATCGTGATTACCATTCCAATGTAATAAATTATAACTATGAAATATTAGTGTTTGAGCCTTTTATATTATATTCTTACTCTGTCCTGGAAATTGATTTCTACCTGGATTCGATCCTCTTGGAAATTTATATATATATATATATATATATATATATATATATATATATATATACATACATTGACCACTAATATTATCAATATATATATATATATATATATATATATATATATATATACATATATATATATATATATATATATATATATATATATATATATATACATTGACCACTAATATTATCAATATATATATATATATATATATATATATATATATATATATATATATATATATATATATAGTTAAGTTACGAAAAACGTGGTAATCCGTATGGGTAATCCCAAGGAGGATGAAATCCTGAGAGCCCAATGTAAATTCAGAGCTAATAATTTAAAGAAAAACAGACCACTTTAAGGCTCCATGTAATAATTTATTTCACCATAGCCCTTTTAAAGGACGCTGGATCATCAGACTTCACTTCCAAAAGGTGAAACGAAAAATGAAATGAACATTTACAGTTTTGACGAGTAGTATTAAGTTTATGTTATTTAACAGAGAGGGCAGTGAGGAGTGGTGTGAGAGACATGGTCGAGTTTAGAGAGGGTTTATTTTAATATTTCTATTTATCATACTTAGTATTAGGGGAGGAGGGACCAGACATTGACCTATTTAATCGGTTAAATGAACGGAAGTGATATATTGAAAGGGAAGGGGGAGAAGAGGGAAAAAAGAAAAAGAAACAAAGAAGGGGGAAGTAAAGAGAAAGAAGCTGTAATTAGTTTTTACGGAGGAAGAGGAGGATTGGTAATTTTTAGCAATTTATGTAAAAAAAAAAACAGATTTTAATGTTTGATAGTAATTTAAATGTTTAAAAAATCACCGAAGAAATTAATTTGACGTTTGGTAGCAATTTAAATATATATATATATATATATATATATATATATATATATATATATATATATATATATATATATATATTAATGTGTCAATGTCTTGACTTCCTCAAACAATTTATATTTGAGAGAATAGAAATTTTACATCTAACTCAATCATGTCTCTCTCCCCCCCTCACTCCCTCAGTTCGTTAATTTACAAATGCCCGTCAAAAATGTGTAAATTTCTTTTCATTTTTCGTTTCAACCTTTGGAAGTAAAGTCTGATGTTCCGCGGTCCTTTAAAATGGCTGTGGTGAAATAATTTATTACATGGAACCTTAAAGTGGTCTGTTTTTATTTTTATTTAAATTATTAGCTCTGATTTACATTGAGCTCTCGGGATTTTATCCTCCTTGGGTCTACCCATACGGATTACCTAGATTTTCGTAAACTAAATATATATATATATATATATATATATATATATATATATATATATATATATATATATATATATATATATATATATGCGCGCATGTGCATGTATCTGTGAAAATCCACTAGTTTTTTGAAGCTCCGATAATTAAAATATTTTGATCTCACACAATCTGATGTGTTTTTAATAAATTTGAATTGCTTTATTAATAGTCCGGTAAGCTAAATATCTTTTTCTTGTTCTTTCTTTCTTTGAAGCTTAAAACCTTTAAACATTTCCAAGAAGAGTTAACACGGAATAAGGATGCCTTCTGGGTTCAAATTTCTCAAGGACTTTCTCAAAAGGCCTCTCGTAAGTGCCAAATACAGACTAGTTCTTCTTTTTAAAATTGTGTTTATATATTTTGTTATTTTTCTAGAATCTGTTTTCGAGATTAACTGCCCTATTTTTTCACAATAGAATTTTAAAACTTGAAGGGTTTTGGAAACATTACAAAAATCCGAGTTTTATTTAATTATCTGATTGTGATTGGTGAATTGAGTTGTGTCTTGACATCGAATAACCTTAGAATGGATTTGTCCTTGTCTGTACAAGGTACGTTCGCAAAGTAATACCTCCTATTATTTCTAAGGAAATTAAAATCAGGAAGCACAACACAGTTGAATAGAGCAAGCTTCCAATTTAACCAACACTTTCGTTTAGACATTTTAAATCGGAAAGCAGACACACCACTACCGCCACTACCGAAATAAATTAGTTTCCGTCTGACAGTGCTCACATCCACTCATTGGTCTCAGTAAACTTAGCAAACATCGATAAACTCCAACTGGTGCAATTGTTTCGGCATGACTGAATTCACTGACACACCATATTTATACATACTTTCATGTCAGACAACAATTTGCAAGACTGCCACACAGCTGCTTTATGTAATACTGTCATCAACAAAAAATGGTTTATGGCAGGAAGGTTCTGACTCCAATAACATACAACATAATATAATGAGAAGCGTTACTTTCGATGTGGTCCTCATAGAATGAAATAAATTTTTAGTGTAAATATGGTCTAGTGGTAAAGAACCCAGCGATCAACATGCGTTTTTCTACTTTCCTTCTATGAAGTAAAATGAAAGAGTTGTTTTATTCAACTTTAAAAAAAAAGGGACGTGGGTGATAATGGACCTTCACAAATTGTATTTTTAGATTATTAGCAGTCAGACTAATGACTTCATCATTTTTGTTACTATCACAACGTGTCGGCCGTTGTGTCCTCCGACCTACTTCAAGTGTCTGGCCATCTGAGTAACCTTCAATGAATTTTGAAATTAACCCTTTATTCAATCTACGGGGCGGGGGCCAGCTTGTTCCTATCCAGTAGTCTGTGTCTAGTTCTTGTTTCATTTATTTTATTGAGTTCATCATTATTGGTGCGTTAAGATTGATTCTTCGGAATTTAAATGTTAATTAGTTGTTTCCTTATAAGGAAACATTCGGTATTCATTGACCGAACATCACATGTGCCTCGCGTGACACTTTTCTTCACTCCTTGGCCATCGGGCTAGGATCAAAGTGTAGTATCTGTTCTCCTCATTTCTATTATTAATAGTAATATTATCCGTTTCTTTATAAGGAAACATTCGGTATCCATTGACTAAGCAGTCAGTACTTCTATCGGATGGAATTTATAACACTTTCTGATAAAACAATTTTACAGGCAAAAAGTTTCTCGAGTCAATAGTTTTTATCATTCTTTCCATTATTGATGGGTGTTTCCTTCCTAGCCTTTTGCTCGAAGTTGTGTGGAAGCCAGCATCTTGTTTATGCCATTATTGCCTCTCCCATTTTAGCTGTTGGTGCTCTTGAAAGTTCTCAAGTGATATGTCGTTTTTGTTATTTGGTAAAGTTCATTGTGATTCGGTGGCGCCAGTCACGGCACCATTAAGCATCTGTTGTGTTCGGGGTCATCAATGGGTCCCCATTGCTAATACATCAATTGGTATTAACGAGAAGGATGATTTCTTTCGTTTATTGGTTTTTATCAGAAGAGAGGGACAGACGTGGCAGCTTGGATTCTAAGAAGCAGCGGGAGGAATGACGTACAAAAACGCATGTCGCACGTTGACTTAGCGTCCCTCCACGTGTCGTCTTCGATGGTCTTGGGTGTGGGAAGCATATCGACGCTTCATAATTCTTGCGGCCTTCTGTTGAATTCGCGACATTTTGTACTTGATTTTGATTGATTTTTATAGCAAAATGACGATGAACGCAATACTAAAAAAATATAAAAGTACATTTTTGCAGTAAAATTATCAGGAACACATTTTAGGATCTAGAAACTATATATCTAAAAGAAAACATACTTTTTCTCTGATTGTATAAAATTATATACAAAATATCTGTTGTTGAAAGCTTAAAATCAGTTCAAAATATTTAGATTACGGAATTAAATCAACATACCGGTATATCAATACCCATAGAGGTGTTGATATGTCTCAAAACAAAATCAACCAACCAACGAACGAAGTAATCACCATCAAATATAATTTCATTATATTTTAAAGCTTTTTTTAATTTTTGGTAAAAGTTTTTTTTTATTATTATTTCAGAAGCTTTAAACATAATACAAGGAGAATTTAACAAATTTAAGAATTAAACCTCAAAGAATTCCAGAATGTAGAAATGAAACATTTGAAAAATTTTTCTTTCAACGGATGCTATCTTTTAAACAGTTATTTACTAAGACGTAGAAAAAAAAACTTCTGCTGTAAGAATAGTGTTATTGTAAACGTTCTTTTAATCATATCTGCCAAAGTTTGTCCTTGCAGTAAATTCTTACGTCAAATGATCTGTGGGCAAAATGTTCCCAGAGTTTGTTCTTTGTTTTTTTAAATAAAACGGTTTTCTATTGTACATTCAATCTCTAGTTAAAAAAAAACTAGGACGTTAGAAACTTTTACAAAAGCTTAATGAGTGAACGGGTCCTATAGTCTTGGTTGGCAACTAGGCTACGACAGGAATATCTTCTGTCTTGTCAGTCATGAATCGAAAGAGACATGATCATCCAAGAGTGTATCACGTATGGCATATACTTGGGAAAGGTATGAATCATCCTCTTTTACCACCAGCTATGGGTTGAATAGTAAGATAGACTGTGTCATCCTGGCTGGTTAAGAGTCTATCGCGGAAAGAAACGGCAGCCTACTGCGGGAATATCTTCTGCCTTGTCATGAATCGAAAGAGATATGATTGCTCAACTTTGTATCACGTATAGCATACCCTTGGGGAAGGTATGAATCCATCTCTTTCCCCATCAGCTATGGGCTGAATAACAGGATAGACTGGTCTTATAGCCTTGGTTGGCAAACAGTCTACTGCAAAAAGAAACGGCAGCCTACTGCAGGAATATCTTCATTCTAGTCAATCTTCTTTCTAGTTAGTCATACGTGTATCACGTATGGTAATTAAATGACGTGGACATCAGCATTGATTTATTTTTTGTTTTTTACAGCTTATCAACCCTTTGTCAGTTATTTCAAACCGAAACATATTTCAGCTTCTAGGACGTTACTCTGTGTTCCCAAGCGGTACTCCATCTAAGTACTGACCGAGGTCGATGTTGCTTAACTTTGGTGACGGTACGGGGCTTGGTGTTTTCAGCGTGGTGAACATCAATAAACCAATAGTGTAATGATGAAGAATTATTTTACGAAACAAATATTTATTTTATAAAATACTTTCCTTCCTTGTCAATGCACTTAATACAACTGTTCTCTTATCACAGATAGAACATTATGCAGTAAAAAATTGAAGGTCAGACTTCATGCAATAACTACGTTTGTACTCTTATTGTACGCAGGTATATCAATAAGTACGTAGCCCAATGAGTAAAGAAGGATTTCCTTTACAAGAAAATTGTTTTCAATGTTATCCCCTTCCTTGTCAATGCACTTAATTCACTCAGTTTTAATCGATTATCGTGTGAAGATTTTAGATCAACGTATCAGGTTGTGAACACTAATTAATGCCCCAATTTAGCACCAATTGACTACCATACTTTTCTACAATGGAAACATATTTGACTGACAGGCATCATGCCACACAGAAGGGCATGTTTTATACTTGGGAGTTTTTCAACTTCCAGGAAGAAGCCTCACATTTCAGTGGAATCCAAAGGCTATAATAAACTTCAAATATCAGGGGCGTTGAGAAAAGACGACCCGATGAATAGCTAAATGCCTTTCAAACTCAACTCAGTCTTAGGGTATGAATATTTCAGTCTTCCTTTCAAAACAGGTGCAGAATAAGCAAAACAAAGGCTGATTTCAAAGCTTTTAAATTGAAATCCTCTCTTGAAACACGGATAGAGATTTCCTTATTATATGTTATGAAACTAATTTGTTTTGTTTTTTTCTATATTTTATTTGCCTGCTCTGTGGCGGTAATTAATGACAATATACCCCTCTCATTTTTTACCTCAGCAACATTTTTTCTTCCCCTATTTTACGCTACTTTCACATACTGTGCATCCTCTACAATTGACAGCAATATTTTCAGGTTCTTCTTTCATGTATGGGCATGGCTCTCCACGGTTTACTTTTTTGCTCTGATTATATTTGACTCTCTATCATACCTCTGTGTGTTTGTTCTGCCAGCCATAAACACAGGTTCATTAATTAGTTTGCTGTCTGTTACCCATATTTCTCTTGTCCTATATCCTGTGAGGTTTAGATTCTCCAAGCCCCTTTTCCTCATTATGTGTCTCAGAAATTTCAACCCTCTTTCTGATTGTAAGTATACGTTCCTTTGTAGTTTTCGTTCCCTTAAGACCTCTTTTCTTCATGATATTCTCATCATTCGTCAGTAGAACCACATCACCGTCGCTTCAAGTCTCGTGCAAAGAGATTGTCCAGCATCAACTGCTATATAGGAGATCATTTGTTGCATTGCTTTCTTTATTGTTACTAAGGAACTTTTCATCTTTCTTAATACTTTCCTAAGTTTCTGGAAGACATTTTCCTCTCTCCTACGCGCCTCAGATTTCTGTTGTCCGTTATTACACAAACAAGATGGTTGAATTTCTGTACGTGTTTGATTTTGACGCCTTCAATATGTAACTCAGTTCTTGGGCTGTTATTTTTGCAGAAATCCATTCCCTCTCTCTTCTTACAATTAATAGTTAGTCCTTTCTTCTTGATTTCCTTTACTAATATATCCAAGAAGTCTTTCAGTTTTCCTTATGAGACTGCAATCAACACAATGTCATTTGTGTATTTTATGCTGTTAATGTTCGCCGATAATACGATAGTAAGTCAGTGTCTCGAAGGCAGAATGTCGAAGGACAGATGGTCGAAGGTGAAAGTGACGAAGGGTAAAATGTCGATGGTCAAAGTGTCAAAGGACAAAGTGTCGAAGGTGAAAGTGTCGATGGACAAAATGACGAATAGACAAAATGTCAAACAGACAAAATATCGAACGGACTAAATACCGAAAGGACAAAGTGCCGAAAGGGAAGAAAAGAGTCGAGCTGAATAAATGGCATAATGGACATAATGTTGTAATTTACTCAGAAATAACATATATATATATATATATATATATATATATATATATATATATATATAGATATATATACATATATACATATATATACATATATATATATATATATATATATATATATATATATATATATAATATTATAAATTAATTGATTTAAAATATGGGTTTTTCGCTACACAGTGATAACCATGTTTCAGAAATGGAAGCTAACGCTTTCGAATTTAATTTTGTTATTAAACTTAAGACATTAGTTTCATTTCCTCGTCAAGCGAATTAATTTATAATATTAATGCTCTGTAAATTTACATTGAGCACTATTGTGTAAAAATAAAAATATCTATAAGAACACCGGATTTTATATCTTACTGTTCTTTCTTTTAATTTATACACACACACACACACACACACACACACACACACACACACATATATATATATATATATATATATATATTTAACATAATTGTAATTTCTCATAAATAAAAAAATCACTTTCTACTATTGTTTGAATGCAGATACTCGTTGATAAAAGTTAGCAAATATGTAGAATTCTTTTTTCATCGGAGGTTTTTATATTATTTTAACATTTATAAATATTTACTGGAAGAGTACTTGCATGCTAAGTAAAAGGTATACTATTCTGGACATATTTCTGGTTCTTTGTCATTTAGTCAGTTCGATTCCTTTTTCCGTTCGACATTTTGTTCATTCGATACTTAGTCCATTCGTCATTTTGTCTTTCGACACATTCACTTTCGACTCTGTACTTCGACACTCAATTTCGACACTTTGTATTTCGACACTCACTTCCGACACTTTGTCCTGCGACACTCACTTTCGACACTTCGTTCTTCGACAATCACTTTCGATACTGTCCTTCGACATTCACATTCGACACTTTGTTCTTCAACACTGACTTTCGACAATTTGTCCTTCGACACTCACTTTCGAAACTATGTCCTTCGACACTCACTTTCGAAACTATGTCCTTCGACACTCACTTTCGACACCTTGTCCTTCCACACTCACTTTCGACACTTTGTATTTCTACACTCACTTTCGACACTTTGTCCTTCCACACTCGCTCTCGACACTTTGTATTTATACACTCACTTTCGACACTTTGTTCTTCTACACACACATTCGACACTTTGTCATTCGACACTCACTTTCGACACTTTGACCTTCCAATCACTTTCGACACTTTGTATTTCGACACTCACTTTCGGCACTTTGTCCTTCGACACTCACTTTCGACACTTTGTTCTTCTACACTCACATTCGGCACTTGGTCCTTCTACACTCACATTCGACACTTGGTCCTTCTACACTCACATTCGACACTTTGTATTTCGACACTCACTTTCGACACTTTGTCCTTCGACACTCACTTTCGACACTTTGTCCTTCGACACTCACTTTCGACACTTTGTTCTTCGACACTCACTTTCGACACTTTGTCCTTCGACACTCACTTTCGACACTTTGTCCTTCGACACTCACTTTCGACACTTTGTCCTTCGACACTCACTTTCGACACTTTGTCATTCGACACTCACTTTCGAAACTTTCACTGACTTTCGACACTTTGTACTTCCACAGTCACTTTCGACACTGTTTCATTAGACACTCAATTTCGACACATTGTCCGTGGACACTCACTTTCGACACTTTGTTCTTCAACACTTTCACTTTGGAAACTTTTTCTTTCAACACTCACTTTCGACACTTTTTTTCTACATTTTACTTTAGGCACTTTGTCATTCAACACTCAGTTTCGACACTTTTTTCTTCTACACTCACTTTCGACACTTTGTCCATCGACAATCACTTTCGACACTTTGTTCTTCTACACTCAATTTCGACACTTTCTTCTTCTACAATCACTTTCAACTCTTTGTCCTTCAACACTTTCACTTTCGACGCTTTTTTTCTACATTCACTTTAAGCACTTTGTCATTCGACACTCACTTTCGACACTTTGTCCTTCGACACTCACTTTCGACACTTTGTCCTTCGACACTCACTTTCGACACTTTGTCATTCGACACTCACTTTCGAAACTTTCACTGACTTTCGACACTTTGTACTTCCACAGTCACTTTCGACACTGTTTCATTAGACACTCAATTTCGACACATTGTCCGTGGACACTCACTTTCGACACTTTGTTCTTCAACACTTTCACTTTGGAAACTTTTTCTTTCAACACTCACTTTCGACACTTTTTTTTCTACATTTTACTTTAGGCACTTTGTCATTCAACACTCAGTTTCGACACTTTTTTCTTCTACACTCACTTTCGACACTTTGTCCATCGACAATCACTTTCGACACTTTGTTCTTCTACACTCAATTTCGACACTTTCTTCTTCTACAATCACTTTCAACTCTTTGTCCTTCAACACTTTCACTTTCGACGCTTTTTTTCTACATTCACTTTAAGCACTTTGTCATTCGACACTCAGTTTCGACACTTTGACCCTCGACACTCATTTTTGACCATTTCTCCTTCGACACTTTGTCTCGCGACACTTTCGCATTTTATACTTTGTCCTTCAACATTTTCTCCTTTGACACTTTCACCTTCGACACTTTATCTCTCGACACTTTCTCCTTCGACACTTTCACCTTCTACACGTGGTCCTTCAGCACTTTCACCTTCGACACTTTCATTTTCGATACTTTCACCTTCGTCACTTTCTCCTTCGACACTTTCACCTTCGACACTTTGTCTTTCAACACTCACTTTAGACACTTTGTTCCTCGACAATCACTTTTGACACTTTGTGTTTCGACACTAACTTTCGACACTTTCATCTTCTTCATTCACTTTAGGCATTTTCTCCTTCGACACTCAGTTTCGACACTTTGTGCTACTACACTCACTTTCGACATTTTGTCCTTGGACACTCACTTTCCACACTTTGTACTACTACACTCACTTTCGACACTTTGTCTTTCAACACTCACTTTCCACACTCTCACCTTCGACTCGACACTTTCACTTTCGACTCCTTGTCCTTGACACTCACTTTAGACACTTTGTTCTTCTAGACTCACATTCGACACTTTGTCGTTCGACCCTCACTTTCGACACTTTCACGTTCGACACTAACTTTCGACACTTTCACATTCGTCATTCACTTTCGACACTTTCACCTTCGATACTTTGTTTTTCTACACTCACTTTAGACACTTTTTCCTTCGACACATTCACCTTCGACACTCACTTTCGACACTTTGTCCTTTGACATATTCACCTTCGACACTTTTGCCCCTGACACTTTCATTTTCAACATTTTCACCTTCGTCACTTTGTCTCTCGACACTTTCACTTTCGACACTTTGTCTTTCAACACTCACCGTCGACACCTTGTTTTTCAACACTTTCACCCTCGACACTTTCACCTTTGACACTTTATCTCTCGACACTTTCTCCTTCGACACTTTCGCCTGCGACACTTTCATTTTCGACACTCATCTTCGACACTTTCACTTTCGACAATTTTTTTCCTTCTACACTCACTTTAGGCACTTTGTCCTTCGACACTCACTTTTGACACTTTGTCTTTCGACACTCACTTTTGACACTTTGTCCTTCGACACATTCACCTTCGACACTTTTGCCCCTGACACTTTCATTTTCAACACTTTCACCTTCGTCACTTTGTCTCTCGACACTTTCACTTTCGACACTTTGTCTTTCGACACTCACGTTCAGCACTTTGTCTGTCGACACTCACCTTCGACACCTTGTTTTTCAACACTTTCACTCTCGACACGTTCACCATCGACACTTTATCTTTCGACACTTTCTCCTTCGACACTTTGTCCTTCAACACTTTCACCTTCGACACTTTCACCTTCGTCACTTTCTCCTTCGACACGTTCACCTTCGACATTTTGTCCCTCAGCACTTTCACTTTCGACATTTTCACCTTCGACACCTTCACTTTCGACACTCACCTTCGACACTTTAACCTTCGACACTGTGTCTGTGCACAGATAATACATACTGCCAGGTTTTGTTGTTCTGTTTCTCGTCTTCCTTATTAAATTAATCCGTTTATGATGCGTCTTCACTTTCAGTTTTTGTACATTCAACGAGCCCGTTAGCTATTGTCATGCAGGCAGTCTGTTCCCAGTCACGAATATGCATTACCCGATATTTTGAACTCTAAATTAAGATTTTTTAACATTTCAATTAGGTTTTTGATGCGTACTTTATTAAATGTATATAGCGGTACTGTAGCGGAAGTTGGAAATGGAGGCCCGCATTCAAATGCCCGACATGTTTTTTGGTGTTCACTTTCGTATTAATGTCCTTGGGAAATAATACGAAATTCTTCTCTTTCTACCCCAGACTAGACGCTGTAGCTTTAGATGGAAACCAGTCGGAAAAAGGTAATCACTCCACTATCTTTCCTTAGAATCCATGGCAGTCCACAGAGAATCAGAATCGCCTACCTCCTAAAAGGAGATGACATTCAAAAATATGAACTATTTCCATTAAGGTCTTCGTTTTCTTAATGTTTCAGTCGTTGTATTCTCCGGCCTTCATCAGGTGTGTGTCAATCCAGGTAACCTACATGGAATTTTGAAATGAACCCTTTATTAAATTTACCTGGATAGATCGTTCTCGCTTCCCTGCCCATGTATAGGTATATCTCATCTAGTTCTTAGTTTTAATGCTGTTATTTCCCGCCCTTTTTTCCACACTGCCTGGCCCAGGGATTGAACTCACAATTACTATGCCACCAAATTTCTGAGCCGACGATAAAAATCTACTAAGCTAAAGTCATTCAGGCAGAACCGACAAAAGAAATAAAATATTTGTCTATTTCTGATGTTGTAACTATTTACATCGTTCCGACTGTTGTCCTCATCATTATTGCTATATTCACAACATTTCGACCGATTTACGCGCCGGTCTTCTTCAGGATATGCCCATATTTCTGAGATGAAGTATTGTAACTATTTACATTATTTATATTGTTAGGAATGCTGTTCTCATTTTTATTGGCATATTCACGAAGTTTTGGTCGTTGTACGCTCCGGCCATCTTCAGGATCTATATATATATATATATATATATATATATATATATATATATATATATATATATATGACCGAGATGAGGTATTGTAACCATTTACACTATTTACATCGTTGGAACTGTTGTCCACATCTTTATTGCCATATTCCCAACATTTCGGCTATTTTACGCTCCGGTCTTCTTCAGGATCCCTCTATATTTCTGAGATGAGGCATTGTTTACATTTACACTATTTACATTGTTCAGACAGTTGTCCTCATCTTTATTGCCATATTCACGACGTTTCGGCCGTTGTACGCTCCAACCTTCAGATGATATACATTAGAATTTTGAACCGAACCCTTTATTTAGTCCCCATAAGTAGATTGTTCTAATTCTACGTGCCATGCCTTCGGGTTCGACTAGAAATTGCAACGTATATCACCCAAAGAAGGTCGGCGCGTACAACGGCCGACACGTCATGAATATGTCAATAAAGATGAGTACAAAAGTCTGAACAATGTAAATAGTGTAAATAGTTACACTACCTCATCTCAGAAATATAGAAAGATCCTGAAGAAGGCAGGAGTGTACAAAGATCGAAACGTCCGAACACTGTAAATAGTGTAAATAGTTATAATACTTCATCTCAGAAATATAGACACATACTGAAGGAGAACGGAGCGTACAACGGACAAAACGTAGTGAATATGGCAATAAAGATGAGGACAACAGTCCAAACACTGTAAATATTGTAAACAGTTACAATACCTCATCTCAGAAATATAGACAGATCCTGAAGAAGGTCAGAGCATAAAATGGCCCAAAATCATGAATTTGGCAATAAAGATGAGGACAACAGTCCGAAAAATGTATATTATGTAGATACAAATAAGAATTTTAAAAGGAATAAAGCAAAATACTTCTTTTCTTAAGATATTTTTCCTTCGTTCTTTTCTTACTGATTTTCTCAACATTTTCCCTCTTTAATACAATTTCTAAATTATAAGGAAATCACAGATTGTTTTTTTTATTCTAGATGACAGACAAGATGACATTCAGAAAAAAGATTGCAATATTTTCTATCAGAAATAATTGCACCATTACAAATGTTATTTTGTATATAAGAAACAGTTACAGATAAAGATAAAAAAGTAGCAAGTTTTTACAGAGATTCCGACGGCCTTAACTAACTAAACAAATATAATGAACTGATAACTGCTGCATGCAATAATAGTGAAATTAACGGAAGATCAGTCTAGAACAATTATTGCGTATTTGAAAATAAAATGTATCTGGTTGATGAACCAGAAAATAAAATTAATAATGATGATTCTCGTTAATAGAACTCGGAGCGGAAAACGTATGAAAACAATATCGTTGTACGACCACAGACCACGAATGCAATATTTATGGCCAGAGTGCGGTGAAAACAGACAAAAGGAGGACCTACACCAGACATTTATATATTGAAGAAAGGCGTTCAATCAAATATAAACTTATTAAAATGTTAGTAAATGGTGATCTACAGAGAATTGAGATGGAAATATTTATTTATGTTAGGAACAAACAGCCTGTAGGCAAATAAATAAAGAATTGTGCAAATCAAAATAGAAGGAAGAAGATATGAAAGATATGAAAAACTGCAATAGAAAGAAGAAGAAAGAAAGAAAGAAAGAAAGAAAGAAAGAAAGAAAGAAAGAAAGAAAGAAAAGAAGAAAGAGAGACAGAAAGAAAAATAATCCAAATAACTAGAATGGGTGAAATTGCAATAAGAAAGAAAGAAAGAAAGAAAGAAAGAAAGAATGACAGGAGATAAGGAAGATAGAGAAGGATGAGGGAAGAAAGAAGCGAGAAAGAAAAAATAACCCAAGGAATGAGAATGAATGAAATATCAGTAAGAGAAATAAAAAGAAAGAAAGAAAGAAAGAAAGAAAGAGAGGCAAAAAGGGAAATAAAATAAAAGAATTTCATAAAACACAGGAAGAGCCAAAAGAAATAGAGAAAGAAAGAAGGAGAGAGAACGAAAACGCAGCAATAAAAAGAAAGAGATAAAGACAGAAGAAGAAACATAAAAAGAAGATTAAAAAAGAAAAAAGCAGTAAGAGGAATACGAAGAGAGAAACAAAAATGAAAAACAAAAGAAAGAAAGAAAGAAAGAAAGGACAAGAGAAAGAGGAAAGAAAGAAAGAAAGAGAGAGAAAAAGAAGAAGAAAACAGAAAAGAGGAAAATGAACAGAAAGAAATGCCAGGAAAGGAAAAAAATGAATGGAACAAAGAAAAAAGTTAAAAGAAAAACTGAAGAAAACTTAAGAATGAAAAAAGAGAAAAATCTAAAAGATAAAGAAGAAGAAAGAGAAAAAGAAAATGTTACTAGAGAATTAAAAAAAGAGAACAATAAAGAAAGAGCAGCAACAGAAAGAAAAACGAAGAAGATAAGGAAAGAAAAAGAGTGTGAAAGAAAGAAAGGATAAAAAAGACATGAATAAAACGCTAAAAGGAAAAAGAAAGAAGGAAAAAGTTAAAACGAAAGGAAGCAAAAGCAACAACGGAATGAAAAAGAAACAGTGGATGAAAAGAAGAGGAATAAGAGAAAGAGAGAGACGGAGAAAGCAACAAAGAAAGAAAGTAAAAGAGAGAAAGAAAGAGCAGAAATAAAAGAAGAAATAAAAAAAGAACAAGAGATAGTAACACAAAAATGAGAAAGACAGTAAAATAGAGAAAGAAAGTCGTGAAGTGAAGAAGAAGCAGAATGAAAAGGAATTAAAGTAAAGAATCATTGAAAACGGACAGAAAGAGAACATTTTTTAAGAAATTGTGTGAGAAAAATACTCCTGAAAAAATGAAAATGGATGAGAAAAGCGTGAAAAGAGAAAAAAGAGCAAGAGAAGAAAAGTTAAACGAGAGAAGGAATAAAAGGCATCATGAGAACAAGTGGAAAAATATTTTAAAAAGGAAAGAAAGTAGCAGACATCAAAAAAGTAAAAAGAATGAATGAACGCGAAGGCAAGTGAGAAAAAGAGAAAATTAAGATGGCAGCTAGAAAAGAAAAGCTCGGAAAGAAAGGGAAATAAATTTTAAAAAAAACAGAAACGTGTGAAAAGAAAACAAAAAAGGAAAAGAGGGAGCAGCAAGAGAAAAAATGGAAAAGAAGAAAAAGACAGAAAAACAAGAGAAAAAAAGACGGAGAAAACTGAAAGAAAGAAAAAATCAGTAACATAAGAAATAGGAGAAAAAAAACATAGGAATAAAGTGGCCATTAGAAAAGAAAGAAAGAAAGAAAGAAAGAAAGAAAGAAAGAAAGAAAGAAAGAAAGAAAGAAAAAGAAAGAAAGAACAAGGAGAGAAGAAAGAAAGAAAGAAAGAACAAGGAGAGAAGAAAGAAAGAAAGAACAAGGAGAGAAGAAAGAAAGAAGGAAAGAAAGAAAGAACAAGGAGAGAAGAAAGAAAGAAAGAAAGAAGGAACAAGGAGAGAAGAAAGAAAGAAAGAAAGAACAAGGAGAGAATAAAGAAAGAAAGAAAGAAAGAAAGAAAGAAAGAAAGAAAGAAAGAACAAGGAGAGAATAAAGAAAGAAAGAAAGAGAGAATAACGAAAGAAAGAAAGAAAGAAAGAAGAGGCAACAAGGGAAATAAGACAAAAGAGAGTAAGAAATAAAAATGGGGAAAGACAAGAAATGAAGAAAATGACAAAATGAAAAGGAAGAAGGAAAAAAAAAAAAACTAAAGAAAAAAGCCAGGAAAAAAATAGATGAAAAAGGAAAAATAACAAGAAAAATCAGCAAGAGAAGAAAAGGTAGAAATGGGAAAGAAAATAAAAAATCAAAAGAGACAAAAAAAGAAGAAGAAAAGAGAGCAAGAGAAGAAAAAGGGAAAGAGAAACGAATGGAAGTAAAAGACAAAAAGAAAAAGAAAAGGCAGAAGAAAAGTAGAGACAAAAAAGAAATCGAAAGTGAAAGTAGGATAAAACAAGAAAAAAGAAAAACATTAAAAAAATAGAAAAGAAAAGTATAAATAAATGAACACGCGTATGACTTGAACTATTTTCGTCTATTTGTATCTGTCTTTCCTAAAGTCAAAAATGTCTTCCGATAATTGAAAACATGCTGGGAGGAAAGGGGAGAAAAACCATTGGGAAAATAACACTCATACCGAAAGTCGTGAGCCGCTGAATAAAACTTAATCATGTAATTATTTTATATTTAAAAAAGAAATGATAAAAACCGCCAACAGTGTCACACTCGAGTAAGGAGGGTTATCATTGGTTTCAACAAAACGATAAGTCTAAAGTTCTGATCCCCTACTAATATCACGAATAATAATTCACTTTTTAGAACTTTTTTTTTTTTTTGCGATTTAAAAAGAAAACATTCTTACTGTCACGACAACATATAAGAAATAAACAACACATTTTTACTATTGCTCGCCCAATAAAAGGCCAAAATGCTACTTAAGGTGGATTAAGTCTGGCGTAGAGTTGGTCAGTTGGTTGATTTTGTTTAGTGGCATATCAACACCTTTATGGGTTATTTAATGCCGAAATCTAAATATTTTGAACACAATTTTATGGCTTCAACTAAATATATTTTGAACGCAATTGTATGCCTTCAATAAGAGATAAAATGTATTGTTGGTCATTTTACTATAAATATGTATTGTTGGTTGGTTGATTTTGTTTAGCGGCATATCAACACCTCTATGGGTTATTTAATGCCGAAATCTAAATATTTTGAACACAATTTTATGGCTTCAACTAAATATATTTTGAACGCAATTGTATGCCTTCAATAAGAGATAAAATGTATTGTTGGTCATTTTACTATAAATATGTATTGTTGGTTGGTTGATTTTGTTTAGCGGCATATCAACACCTCTATGGGTTATTTAATGCCGAAATCTAAATATTTTGAACACAATTTTATAGCTTCAACTAAATATATTTTGAACGCAATTTTATGGCTTCAACTACAGATAAAATGTATTGTTGGTCATTTTACTATAAATATGTATTGTTGGTTGGTTGAATTTGTTTAGCGGCATATCAACACCTCTATGGGTTATTTAATGCCGAAATCTAAATATTTTGAACACAATTTTATGGCTTCAACTAAATATATTTTGAACGCAATTGTATGCCTTCAATAAGAGATAAAATGTATTGTTATTCACTTTTTCTATAAAATGATTCTTGGTACTTTTAATATAAAAAATTTATTGTTGGTATATAAAAAGGTATTATTGGTAATTTTAATATAAAAATGTATTGTTGGTAATTTTAATATAAGAAAGGTATTGTTGGTAATTTTAATATAAAAAAGGTATTGTTGGTAATTTTTTATATAAAATTATATTGCTGGTATGTTTACCCCCGTGCTATGTTTAAAATCATTTTTTTTAATAAGAGTAGGAAATGCTGGCCGTAATGAAATTGGAGAGGTACAATTTATAGGGTTTTATTACCAAACAAGGGGTGCGTATTATGCGTGAGTAGAAACATTTTCTCACCCTTTCAGCACAGTTTTAGGGGTGCGTATTATGCATGAAGGCGTATTATACATGGGGAATTATGGTATTTATTTTCAACTTTTAATACTTCAAATTTTTTTTAATTAAATATTTCTTACCTTTATTATTATTGTTATCATCATTTTTTTTTCTAACTTTTTTCTTCACATAAAAATAGAGAAGTAGAAAAAAAGAGGGAATAAAAAAAAAGAAAATTAGAAATATTAAGAAAAAAACAAAAAAAATTAATTTAATTTAATTAATTTCACAGATATTTTAGACAAGGATCCGATGTGTGTACTTAATGTAAGACTGATTACAAGTTTGCATTGAATATAAATATAGGTGCTTAACCAAGCAGGAATTTGTGTCTTTTTTCAGAAACAATGACAAGTTTGATGAGTTGAAACGAGCGAGGAAAAAAGATTGTTTTTGCATAGATGAAGATTACGAGAATGGCAGAGGTGGGGATGCGAAGCGGAAATGATTGCGCAATGATTATATAGACTCTCTTTTAATTTCGATGTTATCTTGATGATTTCAATTCATTCAGTTCTTTGCCCTCAAAACAAAACAAACAATATATAGGAGTTCTTTTCATTTGCTATATGATAGAAACCCTTTCTCCGCCTGTGCCAGAATGCGCAACTGACACACGACTGAAGGACATTCAGTCAATGTGCACTTTTATGGACCGATGCTTATCACACCCCCACCACCACCCATCCCGATTTACCATCTATAGACTGGTTGCTAACAAAGCTTATAGAATCCTGGCTGTCCGACTATTTAACCCATAGTTGGGGATGAAGTAATGGATGCTTATTTTTCCTAAGTGTAATTGCTCGTAACTGAAGGTAATGAAATCGACTAAGATTCGAACTCTGCTCTTCGGTCTCCTCATTCCGAGCCGCTATCCATTACACCACCCGCACACCAACATTTTCTATATACTTATATCAAAACTATCATGGTTAAACTACAGATTGGAGGTGAGGTTTTGCCATCCGGCCGGTTCTCTCTCTCTCTCTCTCTCTCTCTCTCTCTCTCTCTCTCTCTCACACACACACACACACACACACACATTTATATACATATATATATTTACTTTTGCCATCGTTACGTCGTGCAATGTTTTCTGCCCTTCCTTGAAATTTCTAGGATGCAGGTTTTTGTTGTGGTCTAATGCTACTTAAGAGTTGATCTGTGGCTTCCGTTCTATTGTTCTGTGCATTTTATTGTCGTTCTGGCTTTCTTTGTGGTAGCTTCAGCACTTTAAAAATGCCTGAAGTTTCTTTGCTATTTTTTGTGGTTGAAACGAATGATAGGAAAGCGGGTTTATTAGCACTTTTACTTTAAGTTTCCAGAGCCAATGAACACAAGAGAGCGCCACGACCAGGATAGAAATGAATGAGCCGTACCAAAACTACCTGGTCAATGATAGACAGGCCACACAACAGACATTGAATCGACTTAAACTAAAAACAAAAAACTGCTCAGCATTTAGCGTATCCGCTGAAAGGAGATCAGATAACAAACTAGTCAGAATCTTTGATTAAAAAATATGGACAGTTAAAAGAATCATTGAATATTAAAAGGATGCCTAGAATACAATTGACGATACCCGAAAGCAACAAAGATGTCTTAATGAAAATTGGAACAAAACAGACAATTATAATGAGAAGACAGCCGAAATTTCTTACATACATAATTAAGGAGAGAATGAAGAATTTACCATTAATAGGATATTTTGAAGGAAGAAAAGGTCAAGGAAAGTTTGGTTTGGTTCTATTTAACGGCCCTTCAACCAGGATGCGTTATTTAATGCTAGATAAAAATTTTGAATCGCAGTTGTTATTGGTTTAGTTTGATATGTGCATCAGTGGTGCATCAGTGATATTTTGGGGTACAGGTTAGTTTGTGAACGTTTTTTTTTTACTTTTTAATCAGTTATTAGAGATGCTGGTTTCTAATAAAAGTTATTTTGTATTCAGTTTCTGATATAATTTGGTTACAGCAACAAGACTGAATGCATGGTTGCGAGCAAAAGGCACAGTCAAAAATGCAAATTACAAATTGGAGATGTCAAAATCAAACAAATGCACCAATCTGGGAAGTGATTTAACAAAGTTTGCACTGTTTTTACGTGAATCTTTATGAAGTCTGTTCTTCATCCTTTTTTCAGTTTTCGAAATATATTAAAATATTTTATGTAGTTTTGTTGGATTATTTTAATAGTTTTCATAGCTTTATTTTTGTTGTAAAGATTGACTGGTGCTAGTATAGTATGATGTCTCCCGTAACTGACGATGCACTCATTATTGCTGGAGAAACGATGACCTGTTTACTGTTTTTTTTTTTAAATTACATTATATCAGTTTACAAATATTAAAATCACTATTTGATGATTTTTTGTATAAAAAAATTGTTAATGATTTTTAATATATAACCAGTTCACTGTTCATTGCCTTTAACCCTAACCCCAACCCTAATCTTAATTCCTATCCCTAACCCTAACATATTTCATACTTCCAACTGTTGGTAAATATAATACCATAGTAGAAAATGGATAGTAGATACCATACTATAGAAGCACCGATACAAGTGATCCCACTGGATTAATTTCTTTCCTTTTCAATGCACTTAATTCAGCGGGGATTTCAATAAATCCGTAATCTAATGATGATAAAAATTCGTTTATATACTATATTTTCAACATAATCTCTTTCCTTGTGAATGTCCTTAATAGAGTGGTAAATATTTCGGTACAGCAGTCCGTAGCAAAACAAATATTTAAAATAAAGAGTGACATATTCATCTAATTTGTATTCATAATGGAGGTATTTATGCAATTTCATTATAAAATGTGTGAAAGTTTAGAATTAGTGCATTATTTTGTTCACGAAATCCCGATGAGTACAACAGTAACTTTTACTGGAAAGTCACCTTATACTAGAAGTGAATGGTATCAATTTTACACTGCAAACTGTTTATTATGCTTCTTTACTAGTTTTTAATATATTTCATACTTCCAACAGTTGGTAAATATCATACCATAGTAGAAAATGAATAGTAGATATCATAGTATAGTACAAAATGAATAGTAGATATCATAGTATAGTACAAAATGAATTGTAGATATCATAGTATAGTAGAAAATGAATAGTATATATCATAGAATAGTAGAAAATGAATAGTAGATACCATACCATAGTAGAAAATGAATAATAGATATCATAGTATAGTAGGAAATGAATAGTAGATATCATAGTATGGTAGAAAACGAATAGTAGATATCATACCATAGTAGAAAATGATTAGTAGATATCATAGTATAGTACGAAAGGAATAATATATAACATAGTATAGTAGAAAATGAATAGTAGATATCATAGTATAGTAGAAAAGGAATAATAGATATCATAGTATAGTAGAAAATGAATTGTAGATATCATAGTATAGTAGAAAATGAATAGTAGATATCATAGTATAGTAAAAAAATAAATAGTAGATATCATAGTATAGTAGAAAATGAATAGTAGATATCATAGTAGAAAATAAATGATATCATAGTATAGTAGAAAATGAATAGTAGATATCATAGTATAGTAGAAAATTAATATTAGATACCATACCATAGTAGAAAATGAATAGTAGATATCATATTATAATAGAAAATGGACGGTAGATATCATACTATAATATCAACGTTTGATTTTCTTTAAGAAGTTAAGGATATTGTTTGGTTTAGCTTTTCGAAGAGTTCTTTTGTACTGTTTTCTTGATATTAATTTATCAGGTTTAACTCTGATAATGACAACTTATAATTATATGTTCAACTGTGAGGGGTGTTTGACAACTTTTGCATGATGGGAAAGTTTCATTCTTTAGTAAATAGGGGTATGTCAGATGTATATGTCCTATTCGGTGTCTGGATGAAACTATTTTCCCCTCGTCATATCTTTTAGCAACCTGGGAACCATTCTTCCATAATTTGTTGTATATATCGTATAGTTTGTTAGGTTTTCAGTCCCATATTGCTTGCCATTGTCTTTTGATAGGTTATTTTTTCATTTCGTTTCTGAAGTCAGGATAGGGATATTTTTTCATGTTGTCTATCATTTTAAGGGCGTCGAGAAGGCGGTGGACCACACCCCTAAAGGGTTGGATGACTAGACGGCAAAAAGTTTGGCAAAGTGACAAACCTTGCTAAAGCCTACAAGGGATAAGAGATTGTGAAGAGGCATAATCACCCACGTCCTGGCGTGACACGGTACATAGAAAAATGAACAGTGTTGCGTACAGAATATATACTTCTAAAGATAAGTTCTTTAAGACAATTTTGAATTACGCAAGAAACAATATTAAATAAAACAATACATTTATAGACAATTGCCTTATAACAATATTCACTGGGCATGCAAGTTAAGAAAACGTTCCCTCAAATAAATTACTCTATAATTTTAAGTTCGAAACGATTTTTCGTCCTTCAAATTGACAATAGGTTATTCCATGTCTACTTGGAATGGAGTCAAATCAATAAATCTAGAAATGGAAGAAAAAGATTTATTATATAATGAAATACAGACAATCCGTTCTTAGGGAATTACACCCGGATTTATGACCAGCAATAAATTCTCATAAAATAAAAATTAAACACAACCACCAGATATAGTACGTTATACAACACTTTGGCGCCGATTATTTTCTATAACTTCAAAATCAAAATAAATATACGAAATGAATAAAGTAAAAAATAAATGATTTTTTTCTTGTTCTGTGTTTGCAAAACGAAGTAATGAACAGAATATAGAAATGGTATTGAATTTATTACGCTTACTTTTCAGTACATTAAAGTGTCCAAACCGAAGTAATGAACAGAATATAGAACTGGTTTCAAATTTATTACGCTTACTTTTCAGTACAATAAAGTGTCCAAACCGAAGTAATGAACAGAATTTTGAACTGGTTTCGAATTTATTACACTTACTGTTCAGTACATTAAAGTGTCCAAACCGAAGTAATGAACAGAATATAGAACTGGTTTCGAATTTATTACGCTTACTGTTCAGTACATTAAAGTTTCCAAACCGAAGTAATGAACAGAATATAGAACTGGTTTCGAATTTATTACGCTTACTTCTCAGTACATTAAAGTGTCCAAACCGAAGTAATTAACAGAATATAGAACTGGTTTCGAATTTATTACGCTTACTGTTCAGTACATTAAAGTGTCCAAACCGAAGTAATGAACAGAATATAGAACTGGTATTGAATTTATTACGCTTACTTTTCAGTACATTAAAGTGTCCAAACCGAAGTAATGAACAGAATAGAGAACTGGTTTCGAATTTATTACGCTTACTCTTCAGTAAAATAAAGTCTCCTAACCGAAGTAATGAACAGAATATAGGACTGGTTTCGAATTTAGTACGCTTACTGTTCAGTACATTAAAGTGTCCAAACCGAAGTAATGAACAGAATATAGAACTGGTTTCGAATTGATTACGCTTACTGTTCAGTACATTAAAGTGTCCAAACCGAAGTAATGAACAGAATATAGAACTGGTTTCGAATTTATTACGCTTACTGTTCAGTACATTAAAGTTTCCAAACCGAAGTAATGAACAGAATATAGAACTGGTTTCGAATTTATTACGCTTACTTTTCAGTACATTAAAGTGTCCAAACCGAAATAATGAACAGAATATAGAACTGGTATTGAATTTATTATGCTTACTGTTCAGTATATTAAAGTGTCCAAACCCAAGTAATGAACAGAATATAGATCTAGTATTGAATTTATTACGCTTACTGTTCAGTAAATTAAAGTGTCCAACCCAAAGGAATGAAGAGAATATAGAACTGGTATTGAATTTATTACGCTTACTTTTCAGTACATTAAAGTTTCCAAACCGAAGTAATGAACAGAATATAGAACTGGTTTCGAATTTATTACGCTTACTGTTCAGTACATTAATGTGTCCAAACCGAAGTAATGAACAGAATATAGAACTGGTTTCGAATGTATTACGCTTACTTTTCAGTACATTAAAGTGTCCAAAACGAAGTAATGAACAGAATATAGAACTGGTTTCAAATTTATTACGCTTAATGTTCCGTACATTAGAGTATCCAAACCGAAGTAATGAACAGAATAGAGAACTGATTTCGAATTTATTACGCTTACTGTTCAGTACATTAAAGTGGCCAACCCGAAGTAATGAACAAAATATAGAACTGGTTTCGAATTTATTACGCTTACTGTTCAGTACATTAAAATTCCAAACCAAAGTAATGAACAGAATATACAACTGGTTTCGAATTTATTACGCTTACTTCTCAGTACATTAAAGTGTCCAAACCGAAGTAATGAACAGAATATACAACTGGTTTCGAATTTATTACACTTACTGTTCAGTACATTAAAGTGTCCAAACCGAAGTAATGAACAGAATATAGAACTCGTTTCGAATTTATTACGCTTACTGTTAAGTACATTAAAGTGTCCAAACCGAAGTAATGAACAGAATATAGAACTGGTATTGAATTTATTGCGCTTAATGTTCAGTACATTAAAGTGTCCAAACCGAAGTAATGAACAGAATATAGAACTGGTTTCGAATTTATTACGCTTACTTCTCAGTACACTAAAGTGTCCAAACCGAAGTAATGAACAGAATATAGAACTGGTTTCGAATTTATTACGCTTACTGTTCAGTACATTAAAGTGTCCAAACCGAAGTAATGAACAGAATATAGAACTGGTATTGATTTTATTACGCTTACTATTAACTACATTAAAGTGTCCAAACCGAATTAATGAACAGAATATAGAACTGGTTTCGAATTTATTACGCTTACTGTTCAGTACATTGAAGTGGCCAAACCGAAGTAATGAACAGAATATAGAACTGGTATTGAATTTATTACGCTTACTGTTAAGTACATTAATGTGGCCAAACCGAAGTAATGAACAGAATATACAACTGGTTTCGAATTTATTACACTTACTGTTCAGTACATTAAAGTGTCCAAACCGGAGTAATGAACACAATATAGAAC
Organism: Acanthosepion esculentum; assembly: GCA_964036315.1. NCBI lineage: Eukaryota > Metazoa > Mollusca > Cephalopoda > Sepiida > Sepiidae > Acanthosepion > Acanthosepion esculentum. The sequence goes on from OZ038510.1 coordinate 3,783,731, forward strand.
TCGTTTCGAATTTATTACGCTTACTGTTAAGTACATTAAAGTGTCCAAACCGAAGTAATGAACAGAATATAGAACTGGTTTCGAATTTATTACGCTTACTGTTCTGTATATTAAAGTGTCCAAACCGAAGTAATGAACAGAATATAGAACTGGTATTGAATTTATTACGCTTACTATTAAGTACATTAAAGTGTCCAAACCGAATTAATGAACAGAATATAGAACTCGTTTCGAATTTATTACGCTTACTGTTCAGTACATTAAAGTGGCCAAACCGAAGTAATGAACAGAATATAGAACTGGTATTGAATTTATTACACTTACTGTTAAGTACATTAATCTGGCCAAACCGAAGTAATGAACAGAATATACAACTGGTTTCGAATTTATTACGCTTACTTCTCAGTACATTAAAGTGTCCAAACCGAAGTAATGAACAGAATATAGAACTGGTTTCGAATTTATTACGCTTAACGTTCAGTACATTAAAGTGTCCAAACCGAAGTAATGAACAGAATATAGAATTGGTATTGAATTTATTACGCTTACTGTTCAGTACATTAAAGTGTCCAAACCGAAGTAAGGAACAGAATATAGAACTGGTTTCGAATTTATTACACTGAATGTTCAGTACATTAAATTGTCCAAACCGAAGTAATGAACAGAATATAGAACTGGTATTGAATTTATTACGTTTACTGTTCAGTACGTTAAACTGTCCAAACCGAAGTAATGAACAGAATATAGGACTGGTTTCGAATTTATTACGCTTACTGTTCAGTACATTAAAGTGTCCAAACCGAAGTAATGAACAGAATATACAACTGGTTTCGAATTTATTACACTTACTGTTCAGTACATTAAAGTGTCCAAACCAAAGTAATGAACACAATATAGAACTCGTTTCGAATTTATTACGCTTACTGTTAAGTACATTAAAGTGTCCAAACCGAAGTAATGAACAGAATATAGAACTGGTTTCGAATTTATTACGCTTACTGTTCTGTATATTAAAGTGTCCAAACCGAAGTAATGAACAGAATATAGAACTGGTATTGAATTTATTACGCTTACTATTAAGTACATTAAAGTGTCCAAACCGAATTAATGAACAGAATATAGAACTCGTTTCGAATTTATTACGCTTACTGTTCAGTACATTAAAGTGGCCAAACCGAAGTAATGAACAGAATATAGAACTGGTATTGAATTTATTACGCTTCCTGTTAAGTACATTAATGTGGCCAAACCGAAGTAATGAACAGAATATACAACTGGTTTCGAATTTATTACGCTTACTTCTCAGTACATTAAAGTGTCCAAACCGAAGTAATGAACAGAATATAGAACTGGTTTCGAATTTATTACACTTAATGTTCAGTACATTAAAGTGTCCAAACCGAAGTAATGAACAGAATATAGAATTGGTATTGAATTTATTACGCTTACTGTTCAGTACATTAAAGTGTCCAAACCGAAGTAAGGAACAGAATATAGAACTGGTTTCGAATTTATTACACTGAATGTTCAGTACATTAAATTGTCCAAACCGAAGTAATGAACAGAATATAGAACTGGTATTGAATTTATTACGTTTACTGTTCAGTACGTTAAAGTGTCCAAACCGAAGTAATGAACAGAATATAGGACTGGTTTCGAATTTATTACGCTTACTGTTCAGTACATTAAAGTGGCCAATCCGAAGTAATGAACAGAATATACAACTGGTTTCGAATTTATTACGCTTACTTTTCAGTACATTAAAGTGTCCAAACCGAAGTAATGAACTGAATATAGAACTGATCTTCGAATGCGTTTATTACGTGTACTGTTCTGTACACTACAGTACTCTATATACATTTAGATATAAATTAAAAATTGTGCAAAAATGACCTTAACGCTTTGTGAATAGTGTTGACACGAAACCCATGGTTGTCAGGCACTTCTTCTCACTTAGCGACCAACTCGTTTGGCGGACACATTGATAGAACGGAATCCGTTCGTTAATTGAAGAGAAATTGCATATAATTTTACAAATGGTATTATTGTTTTTACTAAAGTCCACTCAGCCCAGAGCTCTAACATCATGTACTAAGTGAGATGTGTCATATGAATTTAAGATTAGGAGAATAAGAAGTATCGATAATGACTGTCCCATGAAGAGGTCAAAATTGTAGTGTTCAGGGAAGTATCCACATGGGGGTCTGCTTCACAAAGTATCAGTTCTTGGAAAAAAACTGTCTGTGTGGAAACTTTCTTCTTACAATTGAAATACGGTGGAAATGTGGCTGATTCGACAACGTGGACGTGGCATAGCATGATCTAGTTTTAAAACTTTGAACGGCGGTGGAATTAAAAAATGAAAGTTGTCTAAACATCTGTCTTGGGAATATAGTTGAGATAGGCTTGCAAATTTGCGTTTAGAGAAAAGTGGCTGCAGAGTGGAAAATCTCAATCTTCACAACACTGTGTAAACGACTGAAAAAGCGGACTGAGCAGGTCAATCCCCGACATTGACAGAGACGGATATGCATTGTGGTTGATCCTGGTCTGACATCTCACACACAGTCACTTTCTCACAGGCGTGCCGTCGCTTCCCTATGTCTTTTCACGGTACGTGCTCCGACGAGCTATTTTCACTGGTTCTCAAACTGCATGAATTTAAGCGTGTTACTAGGTTGGCATCTTGGTCCCACCCTTTCACTGTCGAAACGGTTAAATGTAGCCGTCTCTTCTACGCCAATAGCTTCATCTCGCACTTCAGGTCTGTGGTGTGGGACTCCCTTCCTCTTACTTGCTTCCATGACAATTATAGCCTTGAAATATTCAAATGTAATGTCAATCGACATCTTCTAATGCCTTGATCTAATTCCCTGTTCTTATCTTTATCCTTTCCTCGATCAAGTATCTTTACTGTTGCTCCAACTCTCTGTAACCCCTTGCGTGTTAGTGGCATTCCCGCCTTTCTTGGGATTAAAAGCTTAAATAAATACAGAAATAATTAAAGGGAGGAGACATACAGAAAAAAACATGTATATTTTTTCAGTGATCTTTCTTAATATGACGTGTCAAAGAATAAAGTGGTATTTTACGTCTGTGGGGAAAGAGGATGCAGAATGGAAAATTTTGATCTCTGATCAAGGTTGGAAAGTGAGTATTGAGCATCTCCCGTCCATTTTTGGTTCAATATTAGTCTTACAAAATAGAGCAAGGCAGAATGAAAATGTAGTTTCTTGGGCAGTAGATTGAACCGAACACTCTTTAGCAAGGGATCGTTTCACCTGAAGCGTTTATTTGATGATCCTAACAGACGTTCAAAATGTGAAGCCTCAATGGGAATGCAACTTTTCATCGTAACTTGGCGCTCTGGGTCTGATCGGTGATGATGAAAGAACACTTGCCTGGTTCTCGATATTCAGAAATTTACACACCAACTTTTTTCCACATTGGGTAAATTTTAAAATGTCTTACAGAATGTGAAGTCCATGGCTAAAATTATCAGGGATTAGCCGGAGTGCCTTGTGTGCGTGTCGCTCTGGCTGTGATGGATTGCTTTTGTCTGTGTTTTGCATATAAGTTCAAAAACGGCACGATTTCAAGAGAGGATCGCAAGAATTCTGAAGTGTCGATAGGCCTCCCACACTCAGATTAGCGACTGGCTAATACCACCCACTGAAGGACGCTGAGCCAACGTGCGACATGCGTTCCTCTTAAGTCATTCCTTCCACTACCTCTTAGAATCCAAGCTGCCACCACTATCTTCTAATAAAACGAATGAGAAAAAAGAAACTGACTTTTTCGTTGATACTATTTTATGTGGTAGCGTGGGAACCCAGTTACGACACAAAACGAAACACCGGCGATGTGCAATAACACGATATTTAAACAGAAAACAACGTCATAATATTATGGCATGTCTGTGTTTATAGTGTGATGCTAATAAAACTATTTTTATAACTAAGAATGACCTGACAGCAAGTGGAGACTGTTGAAGGCAACATTTAAATTAATATGTCTCTATATTTCTGAGAAGGGGTATTGTAATTATTGATCCTATTTACAATGTTCAGACGCTTGCCCTTATCTTTGTTGTCATATTCATGACGCTTCGGCCGTTGTAAGCTCCGACTGGAATTTCGAATCGAATCCTTTATTTCGTCCACCGATTTCGTTCTAGTTCCAGTTGCCATGCCTAAGTTCCAGTTCTTTCCCTTTAATTCAACTCTACAAGTTTTCATGTTTTTGTTGAAAAAATTTTCTGGTCAGATATTGAACTCTTTGGATCAAGTCACTGAATTACTTCAACCAACGCTTGGTAAACTGTTCTAGTTCCACATGCCATGTGTCATGTGTCCTCAAGGACAGTGGATAAAAGCGTTAGTTAGATCCAGTGACAGGACCCAAAAGAGTGTGAGTTCAATACCCGGTTAAGGCAGTGGAGAACTTGGAGAGGGGAATTAACAGGAGATAACTGACATCCATTAAACATGGCACGTGGAACTAGAACAGTCTACCCCAGTGTGCGAAATAAAGGGTTCAGTTCGACATTCCAAACACCTGAAGAAGGCCGGAGCGTAAAACGGCCGAAACGTTGTAATAAATATGGCGACAAAGATGAGGACAATATCCGAATAATGTAAATAGTGTACATAATACCTCATCTCAGAAATATAGACAGATCATAAATTACTCTTCTATTAACTTGGGGTGCACTTACCTACCTTCCAGGGCGTATTAGTGAGCACCCGGGACGCTCCGCTTGAGAGATGCTTGTTTAACCTAACGCCTTCTTTTCCCCACTGATATCTAAAGTAGAGTTTTTTTTTAAGTGAATTTTTCACTTAAGTATCTTGAGAATTTTCAAGTTTCCATTTGAAATCAAGAAAATGCAAACTTTAAGAAAAACTAGTCATAATGTTTGGGGGAGGGGAGGTAGACGTCAGTTTAAACTGACATCAGGAGAATTTGGGATAACAATCAAGATAAATTTATTTTCAAATATTCCTTATAAACACCTAATTCCATGTCTGTGATGATTGATGCCAATGTCTTAATAATATTAATGATAATGTTTAAGTAATAGAATTCTTACTTTTAATCGTCTAAGAGGACATTTTATTTGCCTCCCATAAGCAATGATTGATCCTAGGAAAGTTGGTTCACTGTGTCGTGCTAGACAATTTTCCTTGTCCGAATCTATCTTACACATTTATAAATCTACCATTCTTCAGTGCATCTAATATTGCTGTTACATTCGGTTTGGTGTTTCTGCTATGTTTTCAGAGATTCTTAATAAGATTCAAAGAAAAATGTTCAATGTCATTTGCTCCTGTGCTGGCATCTAGGCTTCAGTCATTTTCCCATCACCATAACATAGCTTCCCTCTGCCTTTTCTATAAATATTTTCATAGTAATTGTTCTGATGTGCTTTCTTCTTTAGTACCTAGAATTTATGAATTTAAGCGCAGTACTAGATTGGCGGCAAGGTCTCATCAATTTACAGTTGAAATGACTAGATGTAATCTTAAATTATATTCTAACAGTTTTTTGTATCACTCTTCTCGCCGGATTCTTGCTTTCAAGTCAAGTTTGATCTTCAAAAATTTAAATGCAATGTCAATCGTTAGCTTCCATATTCTTAATTCTTGTTCTTTTATTATTCTCTCTCCTTAATAATAGTTTTTAGTTTGTTTGTTTTTTTGCTTCTGTTTTTGTTTTTACACTTAGTAATCCTCTTGCGTCTTAGTCGCTTTATTGCCTTGCTTTGGGTGAGATGATAAAAGAATGAACTTAAATCAGAATTCTTTCTAACTATAAAACCTAAATGTGTTGGTTATTTCTGTTGAATTATTTACCATATTTTATTTTCTAACAAAAATTAGAAACGAATGTTTGAATCAATAATTGTTGTGTTTTCAACTAGAAACATATGAAATATTTATTTTAGATAAAAAGGAGGCTTTTATTGAGAATAAATGCTAATAATAAAAAGATAAATGTACGGAGTTAAATAAAGAAAAGTCTTATTTTTCTGAAGTCTTTTTTCTGGGTAGAAATTTATACGGACGCTAGGAGAACGTGTGCTAAAAACCTGGATAAAAATAAACAGTATTTTGCAATGAGAAGTTGTAAAATAAAAGTGTATTCTGAATATAAAATGGCGAATATAATCGGCAGTCAACGTTCAAATTATGTCTGCAAGTGTCTGTAATCATGAACCAACGACATGATGCAATGTTAATTACGGCACGGAGTCTCTTTGAGAAGAGGTCA